>VCAZ01000020.1:2853867-3453867 GCA_005784505.1 Bagarius yarrelli
TGCTTGATGAAGACATGCCCCTTTACCCTATACTGAGGATACAGGCATGTGCTCAATCCCTTTATTTACAAGTTAAATTTTATTATTTATTTATTTATTTTACAAAATACTGTATATTCAAAGCGTTAAAACATTTCCAAATAAAAAGACAAAAGATTTGGGAAACATGACCATCACATACATTCTATTCACAAGATTTAATTTTGCTCCTATAATAATATCCACTCCTCTGGAAATGTTTTTTTTTTTTTTTACAAACGTTTCGACCCTGGATATGGGAATTCGCTCATTCAGTTACAAACCTGGGTTCTTCCAATCTGACAATAAAACACCATGTCTTTATAAAGCTCAGGAGCTTTATGCACAGGGTTTTAACGTTTAGACCTTCTAGTTCCAGTTATTGGAAAATTAAAATACCGTACTTCCGTATATTAGGACATCCTGAGCAATTTTGTACTTCTAGTTTTGTGGACATTGTGGGGAATCACATATGCTGGTAAAAATGTCCATGGTCTTTAATGTAAAAACAAATCAAATACAATGTTTTGCTAACTGTTTATATAATTCCCCTTATTTATTTTTCATCCTATGAATACCTTCATCTTTATTCATTTTTTTTTTTTTTGCCCTTCTCTAGCTGTTACCTTTCTCCAGGCTGCTGATTCGTTGATGCACAGCATCCAGTCCGTGGTCTATGTGCTGTTGATGTTTTTGGGTTTCCTTGCGAAGTGCTTTCCTCTCCTCTTCCAGAACTTGCATCTTTCGCTTCAACTCTCGCTCCAGATCCTCCACTCTTCTCTGTGCTTTGGCTCCCTGGATCGTGATTGTGCTTGGGACACTGCCTTTACCTTTCTGTACTGTTTCTGTGTGGTTTTGAGCCAGTGGAGCCATTTCTGCCTACAAGAACATGTGCGTGTTAAAAATGAGTTTTAAAACTAAACTCTGATGTTAAATAAAGTTTGTTGGCTTGTAACACTGGCTTAGTATTTGTATAGATTAATTTTTGTTTTTTTAAAGTCATTTATATTGAATTGTCATGATGTTGAAATAAAGTCTTAAATTATGCATTTAACAACAACAAAAAAAAAAAACACAGCTTGTTTCAAGAAAAGTTTACAGCAGCAGAAATGTTGGGCAGGAAATCAATCAGTATTAAATTAGTTTCAGGTCCATAATTAAATCCTGGTATTAATAAAATATAAATATGAAGATTTGGGAGGACATTTTTCACGTCCAGCCGCATTGCATCATTAAGTTGGACTGTGGACAGTGTGCAAAACAGCATTGTAAATTGCAGCAGCTCGTGATCGATCACGCATGCTTCAGTGTATTTCTGTGAAAATATATATATTTATATATAATAATAAAAAAAAAACAGATGCTGCACATGCAGAGACTGTCAGCAGGCCTCCTGTAGCTTCTCTCTTTTCACTTCACTTTTCGCCTTTTCCATTGACGCAACACGCCACTGTTTAATTTATAATAAAAAAAAACATTATTGATTTCGAACAAGGTTTCGATCACGCAAGAGAGTGACGTGAGCACACGCGCGCCGATAATCGTTGCGGCACTCCAGTGATCAAAAGCGGGACTGAAGTGAGCGCTGCCGGCGCAGCCAATCAGAACATCGGATTTCTAGCGCAGAGCCGTAAATCACCGCGGAGCAGAAATAAGATGCGGTGGGAAGGGAATATAAATCGTGATTACCTGCACAGCATCGCACCCAAATTCCACCACTGCTCTATTGAACCCTCGTTGTGTGCGTATGTATGTGTGTGTGTGTGTGTGTGTGTGTTTGTGTGTGTGCGTGCGTGTGTTTAAATACATTCGTTCTGGCGGATTGTGTGCTTCATTGTACGCGCGCTTTACTGTTGCTCGCCTATACAATTCATCAGGCTATTTTATTATTACTTTTTTTAGGCATTTTTAATTACAAAAACTATCAGCAAAAATGCCACCTGTTGTTTCCGGATTATAAAAAAAAAGTTATCTGCAGTTTGATGCTCGTAAAATAAATACCACAAAATTCTTGATATGTCGTTCTACAGCAACAGACCTCAAACAAATTGGTGGCTCATTTTTAGATAAGGTTTGAGACATTATGCTTTATGCACCACGCCAGTCTAATAATTAAATATCCCGCAATTCAGTGTTACTGCAATGCTTTTTTCTTTAGATTTCTATTCTCATATAAAGAATTCAGTTAATATCTTTGTCTATAGCTAACTAATGTCCATTTACATGCCTTAAATTATAAGTTAAAAATGTATATTATATTCGAATGAACAAGAATTTTTAAATGTGTGTATACATTTACATTTTTATACACAAATTTTTAAATGTGTGTATCTATCTATATATCTATAGGCAAAACTGGTAAAAGAAAATACGCCTTTAGCTGTAAAAGGTGTGGTATTTAAATAAAGAAAAGGAAACACACCTTTTTCCATTCTCTCATAAAAGATTTTTAAGGCAAGTTACTAAAGGGGTCATTTTTTAAATAAAATAGATGTTTAATGAACAGATATAGGAAAACATGGAAGAACTCTTCGGGGTGCTTATAACACCTGGTGAATAATATTTACTTTTATTGAATATTATATATTGTATATAAATTATAGATATAATTTATCAGCATTCTCTCTCTTTATCTATATATAATATGTAATTCTTTACGGTAATTTTACTTATTGTAACTGTATGTTATTACTGGGGTGCTCTTAAATTTTTTAAAACATCACTAGCTTATTTGTCTGCGTACCTCCAGTTTCTCGATGCGCTCCTTCATGTGCAGAATGGCTTTCTCCAGTTCCCGGACGGTCAGTGCAGGCGCTCCAGCGTCGTCCTGCATCATCAGTCCGTCTCTGCTTTCCCTTTTCCCAGTCCTTAGGCTCTCGCTCCTTGTTCCTCTTTCACAGACCGAGAGTTTCCCACTGAGCTCGCGGATAGTGTGCTGCTCCGCGCGAATCTCCTCCTCCTGCTGCTCCACGGTGCGCCTGAGCTCCTCTGCTGTGGCGCGGAGGTCCCCCGCCTGATCCCCCGCGTACACAGACTGATCATCCGCCTGGAGACCTTTCTGTCTGCACTCCCCAGGTGGAACCGGAGTACAGATCAGCCTATTGACTGTTACCACCTGCTGCTTCCCGTTATCACCGCCCGAACTCACGCTAGTGATCCCGTAGAAGGTTGGGGATTCCGGAGTGTTTCGTTCTCCGCTGCCATGGAGCGCGTCCAGCGGTCCTGCCCGGGCCACGGAGCCTGGCGGTAAGTTGAAGACACTCGAAACCGCAGTTAAAGACTGATTCTCGGCAAGAGGCTGAGCGGCGGTTGAGGCTGCGGCTGCAGGGGATGGAGAGCCACCGTGCACCGCGGCGATGATGCAGATGACGGCTCCGACAAATGCCACCATCCCGGCGGCCAGGATCACAACAATGAACTTCAGGGTGGCGGTTTAAGCGATCAGTAAATATGAGAAACGGGTAAAAAAAAAACGGACAAAAAACCCCCAGGGTTCTGATTCCCAGATTACCTCTTTACGTTTTGCTATTCAATGTTAGTAATGCAGCAGGACTGTCTTTCCTAATGATGCGACCAGTATTTTCAGTGTAGTCTGATTTCACACTGAAGCCCCGCCCCCTTTGTTCTGCTTCACTGCTACGCTGAAATCTCCATCCTTTTTTCTAGACAATTCATTCAGACTAGTGCGCCACATCGCGTGTGCTGTCAATATTCTGCTTAGTGCGCTAAAATTCCATACAATAAACATAAGCATCCATACCACACACTGAACATACAGCACTTTTACATACAGCAATCAAGGCTAGATTTCTTGGATGATGAAAAACAGGAAGATAACCTGTTAAACTAGGTTTGTAAAGTTCCTCACGACAGATTTTGATGTTGCCTTGAAAAGTTGAACCGTCATGTAAACACGAGGCACAGTACTCTTCATCGTGCTGTTTGATTTAATAGGTCACATGTTCATGGTGGTGAAAATTTGTAACTCTATCTATTTTCTTCAGTGTCTGTTGCCAAAATGTCATGTGAGAGCAGGTGATATCATTATCATACCTGTCACGCAATTCCCCTTGATGAGGTGAGTGTTTTGATATGTCATATGGCCACATTGATGTAAATATTTGACTCTGCCCATTTTTGAGTGGGCGTGGTCATGATGTCACCTGGCATCACCATGATACTCATCCTGCACTTCCGTTTACTGTGCTGAGCATTTTGATATGTCACATGGCCATATTAGTATAAATATTCCACCCTGGCCATTTTTCGGATGGCTGTGATGTCAACAGTCCAGGGTGGCGGGGGTGGAGTAACGGTGTGGAAAATGGTTTCTTGGTACATTTTGAAATTTTAATATCGATTATCATTAAATCCCAGCGCCTATTTAAATATTGTTTGGTCGCCCTGTGCATATCCTAATCACCACAATTTAATTATATAATTAAGTACAAAGTGAAAAGGCAAGTCTGTTAGTATTGAATTCTGTTTATATCATCATCAGGGTGCAAAGAAACCAGAAACTGACTATAAATATATAAACCTTTAATGTACAAATTGTCATTATTGAATTTTTGTTTAAGTGATTACATATATTTAGAAGCATTCTGTCAATATTAATGCCTTATTTTTAAAATCTGATCAATCTGTTTAGTACACACAGCGCACCCTGATTAAAACACCTGGGACAGAAATAGAGAGGTACAGGGAGAGTGACAATGTGTGTGAGAGAGAATGA
This sequence comes from Bagarius yarrelli, assembly GCA_005784505.1. NCBI lineage: Eukaryota > Metazoa > Chordata > Actinopteri > Siluriformes > Sisoridae > Bagarius > Bagarius yarrelli. The sequence continues at coordinate 2,858,621 of VCAZ01000020.1, forward strand.
GATTTAAGTAGGACAGACACATACACTAAGAAAGAGATAAAGAGACAGACTAGAACAGACACATCCACTACGAGTAAGAGCCATAGAGATACTACGAGAACCAGAGAGTACATTAAAGGCAAACATGGCCATCAGTTCATTTCATCAAAACAATCTTTTTTTTTTTGTTTAGCGCTAAGACATCTTTCCATCACTTCACACCCAACCTCGTTTCGAGGGAAACTAGAGCTCACAGAGCAGAAAGTCTATTTTCAGCAATCCCTGTGCACCACCAAACTTCAATTACCCTGCCTTTAATAGCTTCCTGAAGGCCACCATTTCATCATGTTACACTCAATATGTGATTTCTGTTTCGGCTGAATATTTTAAGTCACTTTTAAATGTCCTAAATCGTCTCTCATCTAAAGGAACATGAAAGGAAGCAGGGAATAAAATCTTCCTCTGCACGGCAACATTAACTTTTAATTTAATGAGAGGAAATAAGCAGACGCTTGAGGCCTAGAAGCTGGGGTTCTTTTTGTCCCTTATTGTTTTAGTGCCATCTAGTGTCTATCTTACAAGTAACATACTGAAGACTCATGGCTCTGATCAAGTAGATCTACTATATGGACAAAAGAATAACGGACAATCACAGCTATTTATATGGATGTGGATTTATTTATTGATGCATTTATTTAAAGATTTATGGAAGGAGTGTCCCGGGTCAGTGGTCTCAGCAGGACAAAAAAGTTTCCATTGTCTCTTTAACATAAGAACTGTTTCAGTAAAAACATAGATGAAAGGTTGGTAAAAGAATGAAAGCTATTTAGGGCTGTCACGATTATCAAATTTGGGTGACGATGAATTGTCAAAGAAACAATTGCGATTATGGAGATTTATTGCCTGTTTTTTTTTTTGGGGCTTTAATAATTAATTGTTTTGACAATAAATTGTTTGTGAAAAATAATTGAGCATTCAAAAAAAGCAACTCAAAGCATTTCATAACCCGTGCCTTATTAAAGCGCTATTGTAAGTATTTTATTATAGATAATAGTATTTAAGGAAATCTATATTTGGTGTCCTGTCGGTGGTGCTGATCTCTTTAGCAACATATAAATGAATTCATTTTCTATGCAGTTGCATTATGGGTCGTTAACATGAGTTAAGCTGGTGATGGAGCGTTATTGAAGCACGTTTGGAGCGTCAGAAAACAACAATGCTCCAACTTTTAACGCCGCTCCACTCGCTTACTCTGGTTAAAAGTAGGGTGCTGCAAGTACTACAGCTTCTCTTTGTGGCTAATAAAAGTATGCAATAATTGTGGTTGGATTCAACTATCATGGTTAGGTCAAATAATTGCGATCATACGATTATTTAAAAATTGTGCCAGCCTTAATTGTGTTGATAAAAACTGATACAGTATCATTTGAAAATGAATTAAAAAATCCTGTAATGGAAAAGATATTCAATGCAATTTGTTAGGTAAAAATGGAATGAATTGAGTGATGTCAGGGCAGCCCGTGGCATAAGTGGCATAGACAGTTGCCTAGGGCGCAAAATGACGAGGTTTTCTTTTGGCACTCCTACACCCGTATGTTAAGCTAAAATATTTTTGCCAGTTAACAAAAGTGCACTTTTTGTTGATTTGCACTTTGTTTAACGTCAAAGCATTGTGATTATTATCACAATTAATTTACTACTTATGCTTAAGGCTTATTTATGTATTTGTTTAGTATTTATGTTATGGTATTAATAAGGTTTTAAAAAAATTTTTGTGGTAGGGTGTGCCTGTGTAAATGGATAAGGGGTTGAAAGAGGGGGGGGGGCGCAAATCTATAATCTCACCTATAGGGAGCCACCACAGCCTGGGCCGGCCTGGAGTGATATAATAGGATAATAGAAACTTAGTGTTCCTAACCGTTACTGAGGCATCATATCACCACCCAACCTGCACAAATATTACAATAAAAACCTCGTGTTTTAGTGCGACTTAGTCATTCTAGCACAATTACATTCTTTAAGCTTGGTTCTAGTTGTGCCAGTTAAATTATGTTTAAAAGGCAATTAAGGGACGTTTTTAAAGCATTATAACCACACCACACATTTGTTTGCAAAAAAAAAAAAACACAATTATGCATTTATTAAAAAAAAAAAAAAAAAAAAAAAAAAAAAAAAAAAAATTTCAAGCTATCCTACTTCAGAGCATTAAACAAACAAATTGAAAAACCTATACAAATTACGCAATCAAAAATAAAATTATTTCACCAGGTTTAAAAACAAATTAACTTTTAAATTATTATTATTATTATTATATAAAATCATCCTGATAAAAAAAAACAAAAAAAAAAACAACAACATTTATTCATGAGTTTGTGGTTCCAAACTCGATACATAGCTTAATATTTAAAGGCATTATTTTTATGGTTACATCAGCAGAACAGCAAGACATAAAGACAGAAACATGAACAGCTCCATCAGCGTTAATACTGAAGCACTATAAATAGAGAAGGTGGAAACTTTCGCGCTCCATGCCTTTGTTTGCTCACTCGTATGAAGATGTTGAGCAAAACATGATATCACAGTCATGTTTTATGAAAAAACTTCACGTAGTTTAAAAAAAAAAAAAAAAATATGAAAGTGAAAGTTATGTACCACCAGCATCCCATTCAAACATACTGAACGTAAGAAACGTGATGTTTCCAGACTGGCAGTTTAGTATAAAACAGAGCAGTTTATGTAACTGGTAATCTGAAAGCCGTCGTGGACAGGAAGTGCACTACCTGAGCCTACCTGCGGGAAAAAGGCTGCGAGACACAGAAGAGACTAGGTTCCCTACCGCACGTTATCCAAAAGATAAACGAAACAAATGGAGTAAAACAGTCAACATTGTGTTCTTTATGTGCAAAGACACACACAAAAACACACACAACAGGGTTTAAAAAGAGAATAAAACCAAACTAACACTGTGGGGGGGGAAAATCCTTCAGTTTTGGACTGCAGAAGATGTACAGTGTAAAAGCCACCTTAGAGCACAGGGCCGAGAAAACCACATTTGAGTGTTTTTTTTTTTTTTTTTTGTTCTAAGATGATCACCTCAAAAAGCTGTTTTTTCTCTGTATAACAAGTAACAGTTACAAGAACCTGATCCTTCAGCTAGATTCTTCAGCGCCTCTATCATCACTACGGGCACATACTTACATCAAATAAATAAATTAAAGGAAACTGGATAACAGAGCAAAAAGTAACGGAAGAATAATGTAATCATTTAACAGGTTCTATGTTTTAAATGAATGTAACTGTAAAAGGTTTTACAGCTGGTGTGTTTGAGATGCAGAATAAAGCCAGAAGATGAGTTGGAATCACAAACATAAAAAAAGTATCACAGGGCTGAAGCAATTAAGTGCATTCAATGATTGGGAATTTTATGTAATGAGAAAAAGAAAGGCGTCGTTCTGAAACCAGGGCGTTTTTTACTTAAAAAACATAAAAATATTCATTTCATAAAGACCCTGTTTTTCTGACAGCTTATACAGACGGCCTAAACAAGACCACAGCGCTCGCTAACGATTTATACTTGTAGGAGACGTGTCAAATGGACAGTAGGTGCTGATTGCATTAAACTCGTTTGTCTGAAAATATTCGTTTCCATTCATATTCCTTTTACTTCCTGTTTAATCAACAGCACTACTACTGTACTTGCTATCCTGTTGGCGTCTTTCCAAAGAGCCTCAAAATAAACAGTATGTGTTCTTCATCTACTTAAAAGTGTTGGTGTTGCTGTCTAGCCGGCTTCTTAGCTGGAGCTTGTCTTTAATTATAAGCTAACTGCAGGCTACGAAAACAATCAAACATGCCATTTCCTTGACATGGTGGTTAGTTCCGTGTGTCTAGTCTGCCTTTAGTTACCCTTCCTGGACTATCCACAAAAAAAAATCCTAATATCTGCAGTTTGCTCACTAGAATTGTGACTTCATGGCTAATGGTAGGAAATAACTATATTTCGAGTACATGCTGTGTAAATATTAAGGATTTTTTTTTTTTTAACCAATTTGAGCTTTAAAGTGTAAATTGTATTCTGAAATGAATTCTGCTTGCAAGGGAAGGTGAACGTTAACCAGAACAACCCCCCCCCCCAGTGCTATAAGATAAGCGCCGATTTTTATCTAAAACATTTTATTACTTAAGTTGCAAAGGATTAAATTACCACCTGATGTTTTATTTAAATTCAACATGAAGTATTTCTAATTGATGTAATTTTACTGCATTTGGCAGACGCCCTTATCCAGAGCGACTTAAATCGATCTCATTTATACAACTTAGCAATTAGAGGTTAAGGGCCTTGCTTAGGGGCCCAACAATGGGAAGTTGGTGGTGCTGGGAATCGAACCCCAATCTTTTAAATTAGCAATCCAACACTTCAACCACTGCACTACCACTTTCCCGAAGTCTTTTACTAGAAAACTGGGCCCAGATATCAGTAAAAAACAAAACAAAACTATGAACCGGAGGCTGTGTTTAGAAATTATTATTATTACACAGTCGTAAAGGTTTTAGGTTCTTCCAGCCAGTTAATCATTAACCCACACTGTTTAGTTGGTTTAAATATTTAAATGACGGAGTGTATATCCTCACACAGGGCACAAGATTGTGCTAAAAAGCCAAGCAAAACAAATGTACAAAAGATCATAAAAGACATGATGAAAAATGCATTTGCCTGCCCCGGGCTAAAGATGCCACAGATGTTCAATAAGGGCTCAACATTAAGTTTCTATTCAGCAGCTGTGTTTACAGAGACATCACAACCAGCGCCAGATTGGATTTTGTATTTATCTAAAATAAGATAGGGCCAGAAAACACAACAATCATTCTCTTTTTATGTCTCCTCTCTACAAGCCAATTTCCTAGCATAATAGTGTACGAGAGTCTGCTTTTGAACTCGATGCCATGTTTTTAATAGGCTTTTTGAGATTGAATACTATTGGGGGAATTCATTTAAGTGCACTGACTGGTCAAAGTGCAAACTGATCACTGCAGCAATCAGAAGAATAAAGTGTTACGATATCGTAAAATATTAGAGCCAATCATGGTCTAGTATGCAAACGCAGGCCAGAGATACAGTCAATAAGGAGCAACACAACGACCACAGGTAAGGTTAGGGCCGTGTCTGAATTGCATACACATCTAATATGCAAGATGAAATGCACTTCCAAACTTCTTCACTGTAAAAGGCAGTATGTGTGGCAACTGAGTTCAAAGCATAATCTGTTTTTTCTGTGTTTCAAAGTCAAGGGTTTGTCTTTTTTGAAGATAAATTATTGGCACAGCAGGAGGAGGAGGAGGTGGTCACTGCCGGGAGTCCAGGAGGATGGCAAAACTCTTTAATAGTGACAGTAAGGAGGTTGGTTGTAACGTCCGTAATAACCACGTTGGCACACTGTCCAGCCATTTCCGGATGCCAATTCAGATCCTGGTCTTCCTCAGAGGCTTCTTCGGATATGGGAATTTCGGGAACTTTGGGTTGCCGGCGGCTACGGAAGTGTTGACGCTGTCTGGCTCGCCTGTCGGTTCCATGAGGCACGGAAAGATCCAGGATGTGCTCGTTGTCTTCAGACGACGACGATAATGAGGAAGAAGATGAAGATGATGAGGAAAACATGGGGGAAGACGGCATGGCCGACTGAATCAATTTGGCTTTGGAGTCCGTTAGCTGAGGAGTGGATTTGGCGGCGTGTGAACTTTGGGAGTTAGCCTCACCTGACTGGGGTAACTGATTGGGTTGCAATTGAGGTGGAGGTGGTGGGTGAGGTTCACTGTCCGAGACCTCTGAGCTTGACGCAGATTGAGGAGGCTCAAGGAGTGCATCAGACACAGCTAAGGTCTTAATTTTTGAATTTTGGGAGGAAGACGGCAATGAATTTGCACCAGATTTTAGACCGCTTTGTTCAACCGTTGGCTTTCCTCAGAAGCGTCCATCGGATAAGCCTCAATTGATTTTCTAAAAACGGAAAATCCAGTGCCGCTCATGGGTTGCTGCAGGCACCTAAACGATACGTCTCCAAACCGCCGGCTCTTTCCGATCACTCTGTTCCGAGAGGGAACCTTCGGGCGCCCGACGTGGGACTGATGACTGGAATTCAGAGTCCTTTTGTTATTTACTGGTCCAGTCTTGTCCATAACTTTTAGATTTAGGATCACCCGTCCCTTTTTAACTTCACGAGGTTTAACCTTCCGGTTAAGGATGCGGACTGTTTCACAGAAAGGGCTGACTGTAGGACGGGAGGCAAAGGGACCAGAAGAACCGATTTGTGGTGCTATAGGGTCGTGGCGGGGTAAAGGCCGTCGTGCCATTCGATGACATCTGTGAATGTCTTTCTTTAGTTTGGGCTGAGCAGCTCCAGACTGCAGCTTAGCATTTGAAGGGCCACTGGGATGGTACGAGGGTGTAGGTGCAGATGGAGGTGGGGGTTTGGAGGACGGCTGGGGTCGACTATGTTTAAACTCGATGACTCTGGGTGAGGTGTCAGACGCTTGTGCTCGTGACTAAGGAGAAGGATAAAGAGGGTAAATATTTTTTTTTAATCAAAAACTGAATCAGATTGGAAAACAGATATAGGACATTTACTAACCTTTAAAAGGAGTGTTTTAGGCTTGGGCCCTCTCTTTTTTGGTCCGTAAAGTTCTTGCTCTCTCTCTCTGGAGAGGAAAAAATTGGATGAACACTTCTTATAAAAAAACAAATAAACCATCATGAATAGCATTGTAGAATCACGTATTTTAGTATAGATGTTTTTCTGACCTTTTTTTTTAAATAAAATGAAATGAGGTGGTTTATAAAGGTAAAAGGTGTGACTATAGCTTGAAACTTAATGGTGTCATAACTATGTAATAGTGTTAATAATTAACGTAAATATTTTAATCTTCTATCAGCTTGTTTGGCCAAATCACCACAAATAGAGGCTGTCTATTAGCTATAAGATTATCCCAGAGTGTACTCAGCCTTTACACAACACCCTGATTGCTTTGTGAGAGTTGTCCAATGATTTACCTCTTTCTGTTTTTTTGGTGCCATAAACATCCTTATTCTATTCTGTCTACTGTAACCTTTAATGATTTGTATGATCAGTATTTATTTTGTAGTTTTAGTATGGCTAATGTTTGGCTTGCAATTATTTTTTTGCCCGATTCCAGTTCATAACACTCTTTAAACATTGTTTTTTAGTTCTGCACACAAGGTGCTCCTCAAGGATCAATCCTTGGTCCTCTCTGTTTCACCATACACATTTTGAACTGGTATTATTACTAGAATATCATACAAAGTTTTATTTAAACATATTTGATTTAGGGTTTTATAAAATACAAAAAATTAGAAATGAATATGAGAAGACAGAAACAAACAAACAAAAAACCCTTCCCACACACAACTCTATATAGTAACACATAACTTAGGTCAAATTACGCCCTACACTTGGTTCCAAAGCCTACCAGATTAGGCAATACACAGCTTTGCTTCATATCCTTTTCTATATACCCTACACACAAATTTAATGCTGGTCTACTGGAGATGAGGGCAAAGTTCTTACATGACTAAAGTCAACGGTTTGATTACTTCCTGCAAAAATCTTTCATACTTTCTTCATCTGACTCATACAGACCACTTCAAAAAAACTCGCACTTACAACAGCCATATAACGACACTGAGAGCATACTCATCTCTCATCAAGATCACTAGGACAACTTCCCCCAATTCACTTTTGTCTACATGATGATACAGCACTTTCACACACTACAACTGCTGCTTGGTGATGGCAGATTAATGACACCAGCTTTTAGACTGTGCTGAAAATAACCACAGTAGAAATCATAACGCTTCCCTTTACCCAAAGATGGTTTTAAATTAACTTTTAGCGGGCCAAATGGTTACATGGGCTTTGTTCGGTTTTACAATCAATTTCATTGCCTTTCAAAATCATGTAACTCAAATCTTCATTAGCAAATGATTTGCCTTCTGCAAACACACCTTACAATCCTTAGCTGGAACTGTTGCTCTTAACTTCTGACAGAACCTCTGGTGTAACTCAGCCTGTATGCTTCTTTCTCTGTTTAAATGTTGCCCAGTTTGTTAAAAAAAAAAAAAAAGGTTAGGATCACTGCGCTACTGGAAGACATAAGGATGTATATAAACATCAATACAGCCAACTATAGTAATATTTTTCCACAATAATGTATTGATATTCTAACCTTTAGTATTGATACATATTTAGATTACCTTTTAAACTAATTTACATAAATATTTAATTAAAACCTCTAGTGTATGTTAAATGACTCCTACTTCGTTCTTGTAGTTGTTGCTGACACATACGTTCATTATCTCAAAAGCAAACATGGCGGAAAAAATAAGGCAAACTTTGTATTTGTTATATTTTTAACTATTTGTTTTACATTTGTTTAGTATTGCAATGTGTATAAAATACAATATGGACTATATGTTATGATATATTGTACAGTAAACCCATGTATTGGGTTATTGTAAAGCCTTTTTGCTATAGTACAGAAACGCGTTCATCATTATTATCTCTTTACCAGGAAAACACACAAACAATATAATACCGTCAGCCCCATGCTTCACACATGTAACAGAGTTCTAAAAATAAAAGCCCCGTCTGTTTTCCCCCCTTATATAGCACTCATCACACACATGCAGTCACATTTTTTGTGACGAGAGAAATACTCCTACAAACACCCCAAGAAAACACAGAAACTTCAGGCTGGAATTTTTATGCTAGGTAGCTGATGGTTGCTTAGCAATGACAAACGCCAAAAAAACCAAAAAACCTGCCCCTAATGTTTTGCACGTCAATTTTAATGCTGCTATAACTTATTTTCACTCTATTTGCGCAACCTAGCCCATAGTTTGGTCGGCACTCTATTATCATGTACCTGTCATGCTTTTGTACCGTTTATTTGCACTGACTGTCTTGCAGTTTTTGGAGGACTAGGACACTTTATTCCCTAGTCCATTATTCCCTAGTCCATGACTCATTTTGACTAGTTTTTTTTGTTTATTTTTTGTAGGTTTTTTTTGTTGGTTCATGTAGAACCACGATCCTGGGGAAACATTGCTTTATTTTACTGTGTACTCCATCTGTTAGATATGGCTAATAAATTACATTAAAGGGTATTAGATTAATAATAAAGGAAGTTAGTACATTAAATTCTGGAACCTGTTTCTAATCAACAGAAATAATCCTCATCTAACCAGTTTCTCTGCTGCGAATTAAGCGGACGTCCTGACTGACTCACGAAACAAAATGTAGGTAAGGAGGAAATGTGGGGCATTGGAAAAAAACCTACGATATGTGTGTGTGAACTTTTGGAGAGATATATGTGTTAGTATTCACAGTATTTCAGTGCTTTTGGTGCTTGAAACAATCATATTTACAGCAAGACTAAAACATACAAATTTATTAAGTTCATTATTATAAGCATGACACATCACGGAACAGGTTTTTGCATTGCACTTTAAGTGCATATTTAAATGTATTAAATACTTAATTACTCTCATTAAACTAATATGGTTATTAAATTGGTCAGAAAATATTATGACCGTCGAAAATTGGAGACAAAAATGAAGGCTCATCAAAAATGTTGCATAAGACATTGTGTTAAAATGTGATTATATTTCCGTTTTTATGGGTAGCCATATTGAAAAACAAGCAAAATATCTGTAAATATTCACTATTCGGCTTTCGGCAGGAATTCAATCGACATTTCTTGATTTTTCTCTGGGGGTTCGCTAATCTAACCTTGTAAAAAATTAATTCGGATATTAAAATCAGAGGTTTTTTTTTTTTTTTTTTTTTTTTTTTTTAAACCAAAAACTGATACTAGCAGAGATGAACAAGCTGAATCTTTAAAAAAAAACCCTCAAGTCATAACATATATATGACACAGTAGTAGTAGTGGTTTCCGATGACACATGCACATCCTTTTAAATTAATCAGCCTGAAAATGCAATCTTAAATGTAAAATAAACAAACATAACTCCGTTTTTTGCGTATTAATGTTTTTACTACACTTAAATGCTTTTTATTTACAGGTTGAACTAAAGTCTTGGATCGAAACTCACTTCTGTTCAAAAGCAGCGACGAGTCGGTCATCCAGGATGTTCTCCTCCGGCTCCCAAGTGCTGTACCTACAACCACAGCAGGGAGGGAAGTTATTCTTTACTATTTCTTTACCAACAACTGAATAAACTTTGCCGAACAGTTTAAATCACTTACTTTATAGCCCAGCCTTTCCATTTAACCAAATACTCCATGCGTCCCTGGAACGAAGAACAAAATCCGGACAGGACAGATTTCCAGTTTATTAAAGCACAAGCAGCATCAAGAGTAAAGATGATACACACTTATATTGAAAGAAGACTAATGTTTTGAGCAGAAAACGGTGATTATATTTGCAGGGATTTTTTTTTTAACAAAGGGCTCATCATCAAAGCTGTGGTAGAAAAATCAACATGCATGTTACAAGACTTCATTTTTTTTTCTTTGCAATTTTTTTTTTTTTTCCAAATTAGTCATGAGCGGTTCTTAAGCAAAGGCAGACTGCTCTTTGTCAAAATTAGCAAGTCGGGCAGACACAAAACAGCTGTCTCTGTCTTCCAGGCTAATGCTAGCCACACACACACACACACACACACACACACACACACACACACAGAGCTAGCGTAGCCTGCTGGCTAGCTCTTTCTGCATCACAACACATTGGACAAATAACAAAACATAGGTGCAAAACAAAACATCTAAAGCACCTGCCAGGATATATTTGATTACGTTTATTTTTTTACTTTATAAAATAATAAAAAACTATGGATGTAAATGCTTCCAAATGAACCGCACATAAACACGGCATTGTCACTGAAATGAATTCACTCAGTGTATATACGAGTGAGTGGATGAGAGAGAGAGAGAGAGAGAGAGCAAAGTTTAATCGAAGGCCGCAAAACAGCCCGGTATTGAGAACATGCTAACCTTACGGACGCGCCGTTTCAGGATGGCCTCGGCGGCAAACACGCGGTCCCCCGCCGCTGAGAGCTCCATACTGTGGGACAGAAGGAGAAGCTTTGCCCGCTGAGGAGACGGAAAGGAGCCCCGCGGTGATCAGGGGGAAAACAGAAGCAGCACACAGCCGAACACAGCCCGACCAGTGAGTGTGTGTTGACGCCGTCACGTGACTCTGAGTAGGGGAATGCTGCAGCTAGGAAACATTGGTGGGCGGGGCGAAGGGCGGGTTAACTGTCAATCACGTGTGCGCTCAACCAATCGCTAAATTAAGGCGATATAAAAATGAATGAATAGGGGAATTTTTAGGAATTAAAGTCGGAAAGTTTTCAAATTTTTAGATTTTCAATGCTTTACTTGCTATTCTGACTTGCCATGTTGAAATGTAAATGTGAAACCATTGTATAAAATTAGACAATTTATCCATTGTCTATTATTCCTAATTAGGATCAAAGGGATCTGCTGGAGTTTATCCCAGCTGTCATTGGGTGAAAGGCAGGGAGCCACTTACATTATATTTCTCTTTTTAGTCATAACAATTGTCATTATTAATATGTTATAAAAAACAAGGTAACCGTGGTTATTTCAGCAATTATCTTAATAACATGAACAGGTTAATCTCTCTGTTCCAGGTGGTTAAGTCCACACCCACACATTGTCTGTCCTCTCCTGTTCAATAATTCACAGCTCAGTGTCAATAGTCCTCTCTCGCTCTCTCGCTCTCTTTCTCTCAAGCACACACAGGTAGATACAGAGGGCATCAGTTCACAGACAACAGGCGGTGGGCAGCTATTTGTCCTAGGTGATTATTTACTATTTTGTTCAGTTCCTTGCTTTTTTTGTAACCTGTTTGATTTTTACAGTATTTCAGCTGCAAGATGTCAGTACTGAACAGTGACCAGCTCCATCGTTCCACACTGGGAATATACATGGTGAGCCTGAAAACTTTTGACATGACTTACTATCCACGCCCTAATTCGTGGAATAAGTTACACATTGCATAAGGTGCTTCTTGTTAATATGAAGTGTTTAGTTTATTCTTGTTGCTACGGTTATACGGTTAGAGTACATCATCTTTGTATCTTTGATAAGTATGTTTCACAAGAACTTGCTGTAGACAGTGTGTAATTAAAAAGAAATGGTGTGAATAAACTGCATTTACAAATAAAGCTTTAAAGGTACAATTTGTACATCTTTTTTATAGTTTTCTAAGATATATATACCAAAAGTAAATTTAATTATTCTTCCTCAGCAACAAGGAAATGTACAGTTTACTCTGGGCCTTTAATTTCCTGGGTGTGTAATACTGAGAATTTGTCATAAACTAGGGATACAAATAATTTCTTTGACACAAATAGCCTTGTGTTTTTGGCGGCTATAATAAAACAGATAAATCCTGTGAGTTTTTGCTCCCTCTCTCTCTCTCTCTCTCTCTCTCTCTCTCTCTCTCTCTCTCTCTCTCTCTCTCTCTCTCTCTCTCTCTCTCTCTCTCTCTCTCTCTCTCTCTCTCTCTCTCTCTCTCTCTCTCTCTCTCTCTCTCTCTCTCTCTCTCTCTCTCTCTCTCTCTCTCTCTCTCACTCTCTCTCTCCTCTCTCTCTCTCTCTCTCTCTCTCTCTCTCTCTCTCTCTCTCTCTCTCTCTCTCTCTCTCTCTCTCTCTCCTCTCCTCTCTCTCTCTCTCTCTCTCAGACTCTTATGGACCAGTTCAACCCCAGTATGCACAAGCTAGTTGCACTAGGAAATAGCTACATTCAGGCTTTTCAAGGTAACAAAACCGGTATGAATTGAAAAAATTCCAGGTGTGTAAAAGGGTGAGCAGGAAAAAACAAAGGAAAAAAACTTGAACTTTGCACAGTTCAAAAGAGGCCACCGGAATACAGTATGTCTTAATAGTTCATATAATATATGAAACGCACCGGGTAATAAAGGTGTGTTGCTCTTCGTAAAGCAAAGATACAAAAAAAAAAACAGTTTTCGAGAATGTAAAATAAATAAAATAACAATTTATTTTTATTAAAATGCAAAACAATGAACCACTAATCACTAATGCAGTATTAGTTAAATTGAAAAAAACTATTTACTGTTTAAAAACTATTTACTATTATGCATGCATTCATCCTTCATAAACTAGATATTACAGTAGAATTTTTCCTGAAATGAGGTTTTTTAATGTGTCTACACACAAAAATGGTGAAATCTTTCCAGTTATTGCATGTACATATATTTAAAGAGGGTCATGATTCGCTTAATGTTTAAAAATAGTACAGAACGCTTAGCTCCAACGTGAAAGCATCAGTATTTTCACAGTTTTCAATTTGTGTAGAAAAAAAAAAAAATAAGATTAGTCAAGGCAATAGAATTTTCCACATTCAGCACATTTTTAGTTTGTATAAAAGTACATTACGCATTATTCCTGTATGACTTTATACTACATTTATTTTATTGTCTGGACATACATTATTAAGTAAAATACATTATTATTTTAAATTTGAATAAAATGTACATTTTTTATGTATGAAAAGCAAATATGATGTTTAGGAGTCATTAAAAAAAAGTTGATTAGTTTTGCTGACTATACAATTCCATTTATTTGGATGTTCTTTAGAACATACTTTGAAATTAATTTTAAAGATAAAGCAAAACTAAGTGTCGGTAAATAAAAATAGAATCGTTGATTTTTTTCTACATGGTTTGGTTTTAGCTTGTATTTATGATATCTGCCTATATCATCACTTATAATGCTTCAATAACAGCAGATTCTGTATGTGTGCAGCTCTGGCTGCGACCAGCGAGGCCTACTTTAATGCTCTTGGTATGATGGGTGAACAGGCCCTGCAGACTATGTCATCTCATTCACTAGGTAATATATATTTTTTTGATATAATGTCCATATCATAAAGCTAAACTGTACACGGGTAAATATTTCACCCAGGAAAGTGCACACATTGTACAGCTGCCTCTCTGAAGTCTAATTGTCTGACCTAATGGACTGGGTGGGGACTTGGACTTGCAACACACAATTGAGTTTTGGTTTTTCATTGCTGCTATTAGCTTTGCAGCTTTTAAACACATTAATGAAGAACAGCACATTTTATTAATCAAATGGAATTTATTTTAGTGCTAAAGATGTGGATGTGCCACACGACACATGTGTGCATGTGTGTGCATTGTGGTGTTGTGTCATCAGGTAATAGAGGTCATAAATTATACATGATTAACTGACCGACAACTGTGACCTTTATATCCTACCACACCTCATACAGACACACACAAACAGACAACACTATGTCTTACTCTATGTCACACTTTGGTTCGAGAAAGAATAATTAATATATAAAAGCACAATGTGTGTGTGTATCGACAGGTGACGTACTAATACAGATTTCTGAGAGTCAAAGAAGACTTACCAGTGAACTCACTGGGGTGGTAGGTTTCCTTCTCTTCTCTTCTCTTCTCTTCTCTTCTCTTCTCTTCTCTTCTCTTCTCTTCTCTTCTCTTCTCTTCTCTTCTCTTCTCTTCTCTTATCTTCTCTTCTCTTCTCTCTCTTCCTTCCCTGTCCCTATTTCCCTTCCCTTCCCTTGCCTTGCCTTGCCTTCCCTTCCCTTGCCTTCCCTTTCCTTCCCTTCCCCTTCCTTACCTTCCCTTCCCTTACCTTCCCTTACCTTACCTTACCTTACCTTACCTTACTATCATTGTTAATAATTTTAGTTACAATTATATATATATTTTTTAATTCACAATATAATAACATACTTTCTTTTCCTTCCCTTTCTTTTTCTCCACATATCTGTACAGTTACATACCAGCAAAATACCATTGTTAATCATTTTAGTTACAACTACACTTTTCTTTTTAATTTACAATATAATGACCTATATGTATTTTTGTATTTTTAGTTCCGCTGGTTTCATAATGAAGTCCTCCAGGAAATGGAAACCAACAGCAAGATCGATAAAGATTACATATTTGTCAGTAACAGCTGCCCAACCTTTATCACTTAAAAACCACTTGACA
Source organism: Bagarius yarrelli (assembly GCA_005784505.1). Classification (NCBI taxonomy): domain Eukaryota; kingdom Metazoa; phylum Chordata; class Actinopteri; order Siluriformes; family Sisoridae; genus Bagarius; species Bagarius yarrelli. The sequence continues at coordinate 2,873,672 of VCAZ01000020.1, forward strand.
ATATTGCTGATTGTTGATGATGTCATGTCATTTTTTCAGGACAGTAGAAGGCGCTATGAGATAGAGGTGAGAAACCAGGCCATGGCCCTGGAGAGGCAACTGAGGAGAGGGGGTTTACAGGTGAGTCTATATGCTGCACCTGAGACCAGTAAAAAAAAAAAGATGTGATGAGGCTGATTAGGCTGGTGTTGGTGTATATGTGTGGAGGAATAATAAAGATAATATGAATGTAATGGGGGTATGTGTAGGATGGAAACGACTATGTACAGTTCCTGAGGGAAAGCCACAGAGAGGCCCTGAAGGAACAGGAGAGAAGATATCGCTTTCTGGCTGAGAAACACTGCGGACTCACTCAGTCCATCGTTTATCTGATGAACAAGGTAAAACTTACTTCGCTTTATGATTCATCAACAATGGATTTAATAACACAGTCTCACATTTCATAATTCAAATACTTAACATTATTGTCTCATGTCGTTATGTGGGTTTTTTTCTGAAATATTAAATCTTGCTCAGTTAAAGCTAATAAAATGAAAAAACAAAAGTTACTATTTAAAAAAAATGAATTAAAGTTAAATATAATGAAGAAACTTCTCCATCTTCAGCTAAACTAAAGTGCACGATTATATTAATTTTTCTCATTCTGTACTGCAGACAGAGAAGTCCCTCCAGTATAGAGCAGAGGGTTGGAGAGAGCTGGTGAATCAGACGCGAAGCACTACATCCCGTCCAGGCACTGCATCCAAACTAAATAACATGGTGGTGAGAAGCTTTAAAGCAGAAAAAGCAGTTTTAATTTCATATATTAAAATAGACAAGGATGTTAGTGCTTTTGCTTCGCTTACTTTCCTGTTAGGCAGCTAATCAAGGTCAAGCTTGGACGGAACAGCCTCTAGGCAGAGTGCCCTCTAGAGGTAAGTCTACGGAGGATGAGCAAAAACAAATTACAATTTAGGTCTTTAACAAGTCCTTAGTTCTTTCTGAATTGTCTTTAACATAAACTTTCTTTATACCTTTAATCCAATCTTTTTTATTCTTTTTCTCCTGTCTGTCTATGTGTTTGCCCGTTCATCTATCTGTCTGTCTGAGTGCCTGTTTTACTGTTTTATCTTTTTAGCACCATCCCCTCAACTGACTCGATCCCGGTCCAGCTCATTTGGGGAAATTCGTGGATTGGGTGCTGGTAGGATGATGCAAGCATTAGTTCCACACCTCCCTACTTCTAATCCCACCCTCTTACCATTCTCTAAAGAAGAAACCATTACAGTACTCGTGTCAGAGCCTCGAAATGGCTGGCTGTATGGTCGTTCTGAGAGTTCAGCTCGGTGAGCAAAACCAGTTAAACAAAAAATAAATAAATAAATACATATGCAGGAATAGTTTCTCTGTTTTTTTATACTATGATCATTTTTCCAGTCTTTAAAATTTAATTTAATAATAAAAAATATGATTGTTGAATGGGTTCACATATTTAGGCTTGATAATTGTGAAACCCTTATCTAGAGCGACTTACATTTATTTTAGCATTTATGCAACTGTGCAATTAGAGGCTAAGGGCCGTGCTCAGGGGCCCAGCAGTGGTAACTTGGTGGTGCTGGGAATCTAACCCACAATATTCCAGTAATACTCCGGTTCAACGGTTGTATGAGCTACCACTTCTACTTTCTCTGGAATGTAATGAGACAAAAATGTCAAGTTACTGCGAATTTATGGAAAGCACAAACTTTCACGCTAGACGTCATAAAAATGCAGCTTGACTGTTGAATATAAAAAGATCTGACACTAAAGATTACTTTTATAAATATAAAATTGAGACTTTTTATTAGGAAATGGTCATTATACTGTATACATTTTTTAACCACACACTATTTGAACTATAGTAATGGAACACACCTGACTGTTACAACCAGACCTGTATTTTGAACACCCTTTTCCAAATTAAGTCCCACACTCCTGTAATAACCTCCAGACTTCAGGCACTGATGTTGAGTCTGGGGTTCAGTCAGCGTTACAGTTTATCCCAAAGTTGTTAAGTGGCGTTGACGCGCAAGACACTTGAGTTCTTCCGCACTTCCCATAGCACACCACGTCCTTAGTTTGAGCCTCTTAGTTCCAGTGAGGAAATAATGTAATGCTGCAACTTCCAAAAACATTCTAGACAACTGTCTGCTTCGCACTTTGTGGCAATAGTTTGGGAAAGACACATTTATGTGGTTGTGCTGGTAAGCTGTCCTTAAGCGATTGGTCATATAGTGTATCCCTTTGTTAGATTTAGCAGCAAAGTAGTAGCACAGTGGTTAAGTGTTAAGTTCCAATTGGAAGATTGCTGGTTTATGTCCTAGAAGCATTAAGCGGCCACTGTGTGGCTCCTTAGCAAGTTCCTTAACCCTTTCTTGTTTAGTTGGATTAAAAATAAAATGAACGTAAGTTAATTTGTCTGACTAAATACAAGAAAAGTTAAATACCAACACGTTATTGTTTGTATTTATTAGTAGGAATGGATTATACTAGACGGAATTTTTAATTTTTAAATTAAAAATGCAAAGAAATTCAAACAAAAAGTCTTTATATTACATAAACAAGCAACCAATCACCATTTTGCGGTTAATCAGAATAAAAACAGTGTTGTAGTATATAACTATAAACCTTATGACACTTACTTGTGTAATGTAATTAGAGTTACTGCAGGTGTGATGTGTTTTTTTAGACAAGGCTGGTTTCCTGCTGCATATATTGGTCCAGTGGAAGACATAGCTCCACCACCTGACCTCAGGTTACCCAAGATCTCATACCAAAACGACCAAATACCATGACCGTCATTTCATTTCCTGATCGCTGTCTTTGTTTTCAGCAGTGGCTTCGTTAGAAGCAGCAGCAGCATGAGCAACCTTCTAGACCAATCAGCGAGCAACAGAGCAAATGCACCTCCACCTCCTCCACCCCCTCCACCACCTGCTCAGAGCAAATCCAGCAGCTCACGTTCAGTTACGCCCGCTTCTTCTGAAAACAAAGTAAGTGTAAAAGGAGTGGGTCAAGTCACGATTAGATAATACTTTGAAAAGGAAAGATGATGTTAAAAGAATCATTTTTAACTATCCATGGAGATGTAATGGCAGAAATTCAGTGCTGCAGAAAACACTTTGAGAACCTTTACAATTAAATAAAAAATCAGGAATATCTATTGCTGCAAAGGGGCACAGATTTCTGGTACATTTCTGTAAACTTTCTGTACGAATGTAATCTTGGGAATTTTTAAGATATTTTAATTTATAGGAATTTACAGAAATTTTTAATATTTAGAAATTTGGGGAAATTTATATAAGCTTTACATACAAACTAATATAAACATTTTGTTTGGTCATAACTTGACACGCAAGCAAACTAATCCACATATTAAACTGACATTATTGGTGTGAGAAATACACAATGCATGCGGAGGTGTGGCTTTGCTCGCCCTGTGCAGAATGCGTTAAATTGCGTGATATCTGGATGTTTTACTCAATATTAGACTGCAAGACTGCATTTAGTTCCCTAAGTTATAGGCTCACCTGCAGTTTTGAAAATGTCTTGTTTATTTTCATTAATTTATTGTAATTTCTTATATATTTCAGTTAATTCCCATGGAAAGTTTCCAACCTTAAAAATTCCCTGAATTTTGCAACTCTTGGAATATCACAGTCTACAGTATATCAAATACACCGTAAAATAATTCAATATGATTAAAATTCGGAACGAAAGTTTTCCTGCTGCTTCAAAACATAGACTTCGATAGTATAAACTATTAGTATCTGCTTTGCTATCATACACTTTATAGTCCACATCACTAGGATACCTGACCAACACATCCTATGCCAGATTTTATCTCAGTCTTACTCCTTAAATAATCTCCACAATCATACAATTATTACAATAACTATGTTTACAAAATTACAGTCCATTAGCAAGATGCCTTTTATAGCATTTTATAGATCGATCATCGATCTATATGTGTTAGACATACATTTAGCGACACCACAAACTAGCAAAAAAACTGACTCAAATACCAAGTTATTTGCACAAAACCTCAAAGGTTTGATTTACATCTTTAGTATTAGTAGTATTTGATTTACATGTAAAAGTATTAGCGTTTTAGTGCAAATGTTAAATGTTGCTGATGAGGTGTGTTATGTATGTAAGACGAGCACTAAGTCTTTAATAATTGCTTTGCTAGCAGAGGCACTGTGGCAAAGTCCTCTTCTCTATGACGCCTCAGCCATCATTCTGGTGGATGCAGGGTGGCAGCTCCAGCTGCTGAGGGTCTGTTTGTGTGTGTCTGTGTGTTCTTGCATGGTGTGTTTTTTGTTGTGGTTCTAATGCTTGCACTGCAATTTCAGAGCAAAGATATAGAGTTTTTTTGTTGGTTCTTATGATTCATTTAAGTAATATAAGAACGATTGGAGTTACAAGTTAAGGGGCTAAGAACATCACCACAGTTATAATTACTAGTCAGGGGTTTTATTTAAACATGAGGTTGTCGATGATGGCAGGGTATCAGTAAAAAAATAAGCTGAAATCGAAGTGAAATGTTCACTTGTATTAGAAGCTAATTTCATTATTTATGTTATTTCATGCACTACATATTGTACTAGTGGTTTAAGGTGTTGGCCTGCCAATCAAAAGGTTATGGGTTCAATTCCCAGCTCTAACAAACCATAACTGATGGGCTCCTGAGCAAGGCCCTAACCCATAACTGCTTAGTTAGTTAAAAAAGAGAAAAATGTAAGTCACTCTGGATAAGGACGTTTGGCATATGTCTAAAAAAATATAAATGTCGTAACAATAAAGTTTACATCAGGTTATTTAATTATTTAAAATCATTTTAAACATAGAAAAACTCATGGGTTATAAAGACATATAGTTATGACACCAGCATATTGTTTCAGTTAAAGTGACTCAAACGCACCTGATGTTGCTATTGAAACCTGTAAATATAGACTAATTAGTAAAACCGAGAATGCCTTTGGGTGTGTGTGAAAAACTGTGAGACATCAACAAAAAAAAAAAAAAAAGATCTGACTCAAAAAAAAAAAAGATGTACAGGCTGAAAACAAAGGCTGCATTTACACTGCAGGTCTTAATGACTTATTCCAGTTTTGTAACTATATCTGTTTTTCTTTTTTTTTGATGACCCGCTTACATCATCTTTTAATACGGACCCGTATCCGATATCTGCATTTACATTATACACAGCTAAGTAACTGAATGGAGACATACTGACTGAAAAAGGAAGAAAAAATGGCGCAAAGGTGAAAATGTGACCAGCCAGGTTTCCGACCAGCCGCAGCGCGCGGTACAGAAAAGAAAAGTCTTAACAGTGGATTGTTAAAACTGCCTCTGACTTTGATCTGAGTCTCGAACATTTGTTGCACTGACCAAAATTAGTAAGTAACAAAATACACAGTTGGGCTAAGGTATTATATAGCTGTTGGTGTCCACCTGAGTTGATGTCACGCAGCACCATCGGTAATTGACTGATTTGTCTGTTTACATGGCAGACGCTAATGCACGAATCCGACTCTGAAACCGATCTGAAAATATCGAAATCCATGTGATTTTTTCCTGCTTTCATGATCATGGATCATATCCCATCTGTACTACATTGAAAGAAAAATCGGAATTGTGTTATCTGAGACAGTATGCAGTATAAATGCGGTCATAAACTATTTGCATTGCATCCCACAAACATTAAACCGAAAAGAACACAAAAATTGAATAATCATGTTACTTTACAAGTCAAGTTTTGGAACTAACTTTATTGTGTTTAATTCTTGCTTTAGCAAAAACAAAACAACTACAGCCCTCGACCAGAACTTTTCCCGAGGTACTAATAAACCTAAACACTATTTTTTGTGTTGTGCTTATGTATCTTTGTTTAATGTCACTCCTTAACTCTTTGTGCTGCAATTTTTCAGAGGCACTAACCCTTTTGCAACAGTGAAACTGAAACCCACCAAAACCAACGACAGATCAGCTCCACACACATCCTAAATCCGCTGCAGACCGGGGCACTGTAATCGACTGCCTCAGATGCTGCTCTCTCCTAATCCAGCCGGTTTTCTAAAGGAAAAACGTTGGTGGGGTTTTTTTTGCTAGTGCAGGACATGAGCTTGCGGTAATAAACGAGAAAACATTACAAGATGAAAGCTAAAATAGAGCCCAGAGGCAATTTGGCAACCTGACTTTCATCCACATACATTTTATTTTTTAATAAATAAATAAATAAATAATTATTTCTATAAGGAGCTATTTCAAAAGATCCATCCATGACACAGCATAGCAACTTTTCTTATATTTCTCATATTATTCTGTTCTGGGAAATACACAGTAATGTGTGTGTACATAATTTGTTTGTTTCACAATGATTTGTGTATTGGATGATCTACATTATGTCTATAGCTTTTAGCAGACAATGTTATCTTGAGTTACTTAAATTGTATGTAATTTTTTTTTATACAATTAAACATTACAGGGTTAATGATCTTGCTCAGGAGCCCAGCAGGGGCAGCTGGGTGATTCTGGGACATGAGCAATAGATTAACATGTTAACCATTGAGCTCCTACGTACCTACATAATCTAACACTAATGTCGAATAGATTAATCAATGTGTATTAGTAAAAGAGTCCTAAAAATATTTTTAAATATTCCCAGGACCACCAAGGTACTGCTTCTTCTTGGCTTTTGAGTAAAGCCCATAACCCTCAGCTGCTCAGATGGATAAAAGACATAAATAAACATGGCTGTGGATATACAGCAGAATTTTATATTTAGTGTCATTGACTTAATTATTAGTCTAAAATAATACAAAAGTGCAATAAAAATAATTATTTAAATGTCATGTGTGTCCAAAATATTGACGGATTAGTATAATAATCTTCTTTATTTGTCATTTTGTTTATAAAAGGCAGCGGTTTGTTGTCTGATGTAGGTTTTTTTTTTTTTACTTTTTAGGATTATGGTTATCGGAGGATGTAGAACTATCACAGCACAGACTATAAGAAAAAAGACTGTAATCTTGTAATTTTTTCTTATTTATATGTATTTATACCTCTCTTTCTTTCTCTCTGTCTTTCTTCTTCTCTCTCTTTTTCCGAAGCAACGCTTTCTACAGTTAAATAACTATCCAACACTGTTGTGAGTGTCTGTGAGAGAAAGACAAAAAACCCCACATCGAGTCAGAGACCTCACGGCATTGTCTTGTTTTATTCTTTTCTTTCACAGTTGGACCTTTTTCATTTGGTGTATTTCACAACAGCTCTGTATCAGAGAGAAGGAAGGGCAAGATGAAGGTGGGGCAAGGGCAAAGCAATGCCAAGGAGTGGAGGAAAGAACACTTGTTCAACTAATAAAGGGAGAAGGGAAAGAGAGAAGGGTAATAGAATGCAAAATAATAATACAGATAAAAGGAATAGGCTTTATCTAACGTTCCTACTGTCATTTCAGGATGAAGGGTTGCACCTCCTCATAAATGATTACAGTGACACACGTTTGTAAAAAAGTAATAATAAATAGCGCGATTATATGAAAGTGAGTGAAAATATATAGGGTGTGTGTTGTGTTAAGAGTGTGTGTTGTGTTAAGAGTGTGTGTCAGGAGTCATCTGGGGATGGCCTGGACAGTGTTGTTTACTCGTGGACGAGAGCAGCAAACTCTGGAGAGAGAGAGAGAGAGAGAGAGGAGAGAGAGAGGCAGAATGAGAGTCAGAGAGAAAGAGGAAGGGAGGGAGACAGATATAGAGAGACAGAGAGACACAGAGAGAGATAGAGAAAAAGAGACAGGCAGCGAAAGAGAAATAATGAGAAAGAGAGAAAGATAGAGAGGGAGAGAGAAGAAATAGAGAAAAAGACAGAGGAAGAGAAATAAAGAGAGAGAGAGAGAGAGAGAGAGAAAGAGAGAGAGAGAGAGAGAGAGAGAAAGAGAGAGAAAGATAGAAAAAAGGAGAAAGACAGGAAGAAAAATAATGAGTGAGAAATAGAGATAGAGTTAGAGAGAGAGAGAGTTAGAGAGAAAGATAGGGACAAAGAGGAAGACAAAGAAAGAGAAAAAAGACATAGAGAGAGAGGTTACTAGCAAAGTTGTTTTTGTGCTATACAAGTATTACTTTTTTTCCCCATAATGTCAATTATAATTATATTTTTAAATCTTTAAATCTAATTTTGTTTTTTTAATCTATAGTATTCAGTACATTATGGTAATTGTTATAAGATTCATATTCCGAAATGTTTTAAATAGATTGCTTACATCAGCAAGTTACACTAAAACTTCCCATTTCCAGGAACTGAGTCCTTTTAAGAATTTTGATGTCAGTTGGAAAGTTATTATAAATTATAACAGGTCCTAAATGCACATCCAATTAACACTTACAACTTAGACGATGTGTAAATCCTGTTACTGCAATTACCACCTTGTAATCTATTATATATTATGGCCAACATAAAACCATCCCATTTAAGTAAAGTAAAGTAAAGTAAAGTAAAGTAAAGTAAAGAAGGACCTGTTCATCTTTCTGATTTCTACTTGACATCTTACCATGTCATCTTACATTTAAGGTATCTTAAATGGACAGAGCAACATCTTGAGAGTTTCTTTTTGAAATTCACCTGGGTATAAGCTAATAGCTTAACATTTGCCTGGGCTACAGTCTAGCACCTAGCATCTTCAGTCATTGCTCACCTTCCACTCCAATTTTGCCATCTCCATCTTTATCAGCTGCATTTAAGAAGGCTTTGGTTTCCTTATCAGTCAGATCTCTTCCATTGGTAGCAAAGCCTTTCAGCACAAATCTACAGTATATTCACATCACACACACATACACACATACACACATCAAAGGAATATACCAACTGGAACAAATAAAACCGATTCTGTATGTGCACATGTCTCACTTAAGCTCCTCTTCCTCTATAAAGCCGCTGTTGTCAGCATCCAGTACATGGAATGCCTTCCTCACATCCTCGGCTGATTTGGCCTTCAGCCCCACCATCTCGAAGAACTTCTTATGGTCGAAGGAGTCAGCAGCTACAACAAAATCTTAGAGTTAGATTTGCAACAGAACTATTGGTTCTATAAAGAAGGTAAGAAAAGAAAACTGTGTGAAAGTGTCTAATAAAAGAAAAGAAGAAATGTATTCTATACCTTTAAATGCATCCAGGGCTTTTTTAATGTCATCAGCGTTCAGGATGCTGCTCATTGCCATTTTTGCAGCTGGATATCAGAAAGAAAGAAAGAAAGAAAGACAGAAAAAAAGAAAGACAGAAAGATAGACAGATAAATAGATAGATAGATAGATAGAGAGAGAAAGAGAGATGGAGAAAGGGAGAAAGAAAGGGACAGAGAGAAGCTTAGAAAAGTTAAGTATAGTTTAGATGGTTTAGCAAATTATATAAAAGTGACAACTGAAAGTGAAAAAGTTAAAACAAGTGACGTGTAAATAAAAGCAAAGCTTTCTGTGAATGTTTTTAAAAATTGTGCAGCTGAATCCAGTAACACACATACACACTTCACATACACACTTTTTCATTTATACATTGTGTAATATTTAATGCTGCTATAATGAGTTCATTCCTAGTAACCCTGGAATCTTCTTGATTTCCCTTGCCTGGTATCACCTTAGGGTCATTCCTTTCTTGTCTTGCCCCTCACCTCTAAAATGGCCCACAAGAGATCTTTTTTTTATGCTTCTCTTGCATGTTCTTGCATGGTCCGTCCTCACTAAATGATGAACCCTGTAATGGAAAATGTGCTCATGAACTGAAATGACCCGACGAGCTGGAGATGTTGGGAAACTTGGACCAGCATTGCAGTTGCTGCTGTAATATTCTGTTAGTACAAATTTTTGAGCTTAAGTCAGAGCTGCAGAAGCATCTGATGGAAAAGCATTTCATTTTATTTTTTGAATAAAAACTATTATGCTTATCATTTTAATTAAATTGTCTTTTATTATTTATTAACCTATGATCTGTTTATCTCAGTATGATTAAGTCCTTAATGTTTATTCAACCTTTTTTTCCATTCATAATCAAACCACAAACACCCAAATTAGAACGATTTCTTTTTTTTAATTAAAAAAATAAGATTTATCACATAGAGGATTGTCTTTTTAAAATACCGCTACTAATACATTCAGCAGCAGGAACCTATTCATAATTTTGGAATAAAATTAATCAGCACTATCCTTGATACAAAATCCTGGAGGACAAATGCTGACCTTCTGATTTTTGAAACCCCACTTTTTCCTGCAGAGTTGCAGAACAGAGTTAAACGCAATCGAACCCCCTTCTCTTGTAGGTGAGGTTAAGGTGCGCAAAAGACTGCACAACCTGCAGCTTTCATTTGAGCTGCACTTTTTACCCCACTGTCCTACAATCAGGGTAAGGGTCAATTGATTGAAATCTTAGCTTCTGAGCCGTGTCCTCTAAACAGCCCCAGTCATGTTTGTCCTGATATAATCTCCTCGTCTTTGCAGGTGTGTAAGCCGCAGTCAGCACTCGCTACAGTTTTATTTGCGAAATACACAGCGTTCAGTTAAAAAGAACGAGCAAATGTTATTTAATCACTCAAACGTACAGTTTAGTGCAGTTCTGTGACCAACAGTAAAGTTTTGTAAAGGTTACACAGGCTATAGAGTCTCCTGGCTGAGTAGGAATGGACTTATCAGCCTTTTTTCATAACTATAAACAAATATGTTAAAATAATGTTATTTAAAATAAAATAAAATGAAATACAAAAGCAATAAAAAGTAAATGAAAAAAAGGAATAGAACAAAAATGATGTGCCCACTTTACACAGGAAAACAGCAAACAAAGGGCAAAATGCATATGAGGTGGAAAATATAGGAAAAATATGTCTAAATCATTTACATGCGTCTAATTTCCAGCTGGTGGCACTATAATCATAACAATACGACCTTCTTGTAGGTATTGTTGTGCCACAGGGGCATGCCTGAGCTATGACATCATCCTATTTCACAAAATTTTGAGAAAAATGTAAAAATAACTGACTTCCTGTCAGATTCAGGGATACTGACCCAGGGGAAATTTTTTCAGGTATTGGTGTGATACATGTACTTTTAAAATCAATATCAAATGTAGATTTTCACCAGTTTTGTTGGTCCTTAAAATACAATTAATTTCGGAGAAGAATTATAATATTTTCTGAGCAATTACAAAGAGTCCTCACACCACAGTGGCTTGAGCCTCTTTTCCTTCTCTTCTCTTCTCTTCTCTTCTCTTCTCTTCTCTTCTCTTCTCTTCTCTTCTCTTCTCTTCTCTTCTCTTCTCTTCTCTTCTCTTTCTTTCTATTTCTATTCTATTCTATTCTCTTTCTATTCTATTCTCTTCTCTTCTCTTCTCTTCTCTTCTCTTCTCTTCTCTTCTCTTCTCTTCTCAATATGATGCCATGTACAGAATAATTCCGTGTTCACACCAAACAATTTAATTTAATTTAATTATTCCTGTATGTAGATTACATACAGATACAGATACAAATAAAGGTAAAGATCTTATTGACACGTTCGTTGTATTAGACAATAAAAAAGAGCATTATTGTAGCCATATGAGCTCACAATAGTATGTATGTTTTTACAAATAAAAACAATAGAAAAACCGGGTGAGAAACATTACAAGTAATTTAGAGGAAGTAATTATTCACTCCCTTGTGAACTGTATACGACTATATAACACTACACAACTCTCAACATTTGTTAGGCTATTATTCTTTAATTAAAAAAAAATAATTAAAGCCTATAATTGCTCTATTCCTATCTACACTGCGTGATTGTTTTGCATACAGTTTTATTGTGGCTTTTACCAGTTAACCAGTAATTCTCTTTATAATTACATTTGTGATCATATGAGCTACACATACATTATAAGAGACATTAACTGATTCATACAGTATATAAATTGGCATTTTGCTTGTATTTAAGTTTATGGCATTTGGCAGACGCCTTTTATCCAAAGCAAATTTTATTAGTGTCCTGACATCACAATCAAAAACTACTGAATTCTGATGCTGGTTTACTACGACATGGACTATGAACATCATCAGTTCATTAACAGCATCAGCAAGTAACTCAGATGTAGCATAAGTTCACTCTAGATGCCTAAACAGAAAAGAACCTTGATGCATGACTACCTTTTAACCGTCTCTTCTAATATAAGTATTATTAAATTGTTAAATTCTATCTGAAAACACAAACAGAGTCTGACCTGCCTGAAACACTATGTGAACTCATCTTCATGAACAATTCGGTTTAAACCATGTGTGTATAACTGACTTAAATACCACTAAAGGTTGAACCATCGCTTTCCACACCAATCTGGGTCTTGCTAATCAGCTCTATATCCATCTAAACTGCTTTCTGTCCCTGTAGGCTGAAACTTTTACTTGGTAATTCCTATATATACTTTTTATTAGGACTAAATTGATCATGCCCATCCGCAGGCCATCTAATACACACTAATGCCAGATGTCAAATTCCCAAAAGGGGAATGAAAAGAGAAAAATAAAAAGGAAGTTTTAGAAAATACAATCATCGTAAATTTAATGTGTTTTTTTTTATTTTTTTTTTTTACATATAATGGACTAAAGGCAGAAAGAGATGTTTTAGTAATCATGGCTGGAGTTATATCTGTCAGTGAATCCCTGCCAAATGCAACAGATATCCATCCAAAACAATGCCAGTGTGTAAAATACTGTACTATGATTAATTAATTAATTTTTTTTTAATTAATTGAATTTTTATTTAGTATTTATTAAATAACCAATAAGAAACTACCTTCGTTCCAAATACGCTTTTATACTGCTTAGTTAATCTTGCTTCTATATTAGTAAAACGTTAAATGTTAATGTAATACTACTGATTACTTCCTGCATAATTACTCGCTAACTAGGGACCATTATTCTAACGTGTTACCTGTAAATGTAGTATTTCTTCCTTTGTCTGAATGATTAGCTGTATTTGCTACAATTTATTTGCTACAATTTTATTTGCTTTCCAATTTAGATTAGTAACAAAAAGGGTGTCAAACATATTGATTTACGCACTGTTCAAAAATACATTCTGTGAAACAAAAAAAAAATACTCTTTCATTCCACTAGGGAGCAAAATAGCACGAAAACATTTCGAGGCCATAGCCTCAGCTACTGCTAAATCTATAATAAAATAAATCAAATACAAATACAAATAAAAAGTGATAGAACAAAAATAATGTCCCCAAGAGCGAGGCTCACCGCTTTAGGGAAACATCAAACAAAGGGCAATATGCATATAAGGAGAAATATATCTAGAAGAAATATATCAAATATATACAGAAAATATATATGAAATGTATGTGCCTAATTTCTGGCTGGTGGCGCTGTGACTATAACAATACAACTTTTTCGTTGTTGTTGATGATTCACGGCTCAAATGAAACATTGTATGTCTGAGCTTCGACATCATCCTATTTCATCGCGAAATATTGAAATTTATCAGGTTGCCATGGACAAAATTGTTTTATAAACACTCAAGATCTTGGCAATATAACAAACACTAACATCACAGATTAGACTTTGATTAAGTCTCTAGATGAAGTATGTTAAAATACACGCCTAAAAATGCCAAAAATTAAAGATTGCAAATAACTGACTTCCTGTTGGGTTTATGACTATTGACCTAGGGGACTTTTTTATAGGTGTTGGTGTGGTGGGGAAGTGGTGGCTCATGGTTAAGGTGTTGGACTACTAACCTGAAGATTGTAGGCTTGATGCTGGGCTCCTGAGCAAGGCCCTTAACCCCCAATTGCTTAGTTGTATAAATAAGATAAATGTAAGTCGCTCTGGATAAGGGCGCCTGCCAAATGCTGTAAATGTGATACATCATATATAGAATCTTACATATGGGCACTTGAACATGAAGGTCAGATGTAGATTTTCCACAACTGTGTGGACAAAAGTATCAGAATACCTGTGCATCACATTTATGTGTTATAAGATTATATTACAGATTATATTACCCTAAATCTCACTTTTACTCCTATAATAATCTCCACACTTCTGAAAATTATTTTTAGTACAGACTGTAAAGGACTAATTTGTGGTAAGGGGGTCATTAGTGTTAGAAATTTGACATGCTTTTTTAATTAAGAAAAGTTTGAGGAAGCAACGTAATCTGTGTTCATTTGTTTCGTAGCAGTTTTTCCATGTGCATTACAAATAATTGCTGATACAATATGCACATTAATAGCTGTGGATATGTTGAGTGTCTAATAAACCTTTTTAATACATTTTTCTCTTCTTCCTTATTTGACATTTGTATTATTATACAGAATAAACAGAATGCTATCTATGACTATAAATCCCTCATACAGCTCTGTCTTTAAGCGATTAGGGAAAAGGCAAGAATGTGAAAGGAATAGGGAAAGCCTGTAATGGAAAAAAAAAGATAAACAAAGTAATCTTGAACTAATGATTAGCTGAGCTGCATTCCAAAACATAAAAAGCACTCGGTTTTAACAGCATCCCCAAATAGCAAACTTACCCCCAACCAACACATCCTTCCAGATCAATTTCTCCTACTGAGCATTAATAAGCACTGCAATCAGATCAGGATTCAAAAAGGCAGAAAATCGAGTTATCTAGGTTGACTTTTACACTGATCATAAAAGTCATCAGTCTATAAATCAGGGGTGTCCAAACAGGGGTGTCCTGCAGAGTTTATCTCCAGCACTAATCAAACACACCTGAACCAACTGATCAAGATCTTGTTGAGTATACTTTAAATTTACAGGTAGGTGTGTTGAGGCAAGTTGGAGCTAAACTCTGCAGGACACCGGCCCTTTAGGACCTCTGCTATGAATGGTTCACTAAACCGCTCCAAAAGATAGAAAGCTTGTAAATGAATGCAAGAAGCAGATAGACAGCTCAGGTCAGGTGCACTGAAGATTCGATGCCAAGTCTCCAGCTACCTTGGCTGTTACCAGATACCTGCTGGCATTCACAGGTCATCACATGACTCTGCCAGCAGGACATGGCAAAAGGAGATTATAGACGAAGATTTTCTCTTTTTTTCCTTTTCTTTTGCTTTTCATTCCTTTCCTGTAATCATGCTCTACTGGTGAAGCACATAACAGTTTCATAATAAAAACCCCAAATCAGACTCAAGAGGAATAGAAGGTAAAGGCTTGACTGAACAAAAAAAAAAGAGATATGTAAATGTCATGAAATAAATGAAGAAAGCTGTGAATAAAAAGAGAGAGATAAAAAGTGGGGGAAAATGCAGAAATAGAAGAATCCAGATTACTACAAGCAAAATATCAGGGAAATAGATGCTTCAGAGCGTTAAATCTCACCCAGTGGTAAAACCTTAAATGTATTTGCTCTTCCATAGTCGTGTGTTGTGTAAGTTTGAGCATGACCTTCACAAAAGAGCAGTGTGCACTCTTAAACAATGAAGATTTAAAGGATAAGATTGTTTTTTTGAACTGCGGCCTTAGTTGGGCTGCTTAGTGTCAAGGATTATTTGAGGAGAGTCCTTAAGAGCTCCCATGATTGCAACTCAAATATACTCATGATGTATTTATAACAGTATTCAGGGGCATGCTGTCAGATGAGGCATCATAAAAAAGGTTTAAGTGAAAAAATGATGATAAAAAAAATTATTATTTATCCACTAATCTTTGCTATAAATGTCTTTCATTCAGGTCCCCTTAAGTCAAAAAAGATAACAACAGGCAACCCTCAGGTCGACATTTACTACCATGTTTTAACGTTTACATTGGGTGGTATGACTCTGATCCATGAGCTCCATTAAAAAAAGCCTAGACAAAGAAACTACAGCATCCCTGGGGACGACCCTCTCATTTTAAGAATAGGAGGGCAGCACAAAATCCCCCCAGGACAGAAGCATGCAACAAAGACCATAACATGACATGGTTTAAATAGCAAAGTTAAAGGAGGAGGGTGGGTTAGAGGGGCAGTGGTGGATCAAATGTTTAAGGCACTGAGTTGCTGACCAGAAAGACCTGGGTTCAAGCCCCAGTACCGGCAAGCCAACCAGCGTTGGGTCCTTAAGCAAGACCCCTAACCCTTCATGCTCCAGGAGTGCTGTATCATAGTTGACCCTGAGCTCTGACTTCAACTTACTAATATGAAAAAAAGAATTTCACTGTGCTGTAAAAAAGTATACGTGACAAAATAACAGCATTTATTTATTTTATTTATTTATAAAGCAGCCTACTAAGGAAGAAGCAGAGCAAGCAGGTCGAGGCCTCCGTGAAGTTGGTGCTCCATTAAAAAAATAATCACCAAAACTATGCTATTCCTTTGGGCTACGTTTGTGCTGAGTTGTGCCGCAAAAACGAACGAATATTTTTTTGATCGTTTGACATCACTCTCCATCCCATGTTGCCCAAATTGCTCCAAACTAGCACACGTCGTTTGTGCTTAATTTGTGCCTGGTTGTGCAGTTAAAACAAACACTGCACCTATTTTCCTTCCTTAGATATAACCAAAATATGTTTGCCATCTGTGGCGTCACTCTCCACCCCATACTGTCTAAATCGCACAAAACTGGTTACATTCGTTTGTGCTCGATTTGTGCTGTTGAAATGAACAACTGCTATTTTTCCTTTTTCTAAAACAATTCTGGGTAGTGATGTCACTCTCCACCCCATGCTGCCTAAATCTTTCTAAACCGCTGCCACGGTGCCCTGTTCGAGATTTGCTAGTTGGCTTTCTTACAAGATCTGGCTAAACTGCTGCAGTATGCTTGATTTTCTGTATGACACAATCACTTTTTATATCTAAATTCATTGAATTCACGTATTTCCTGTTCCATTACTGAGAAGAGATGCGATGTAAGGCGGCAGTGATTGTAGTCTCACCACAGATTACACAATCCATCACAAAACTGGTTTGAGCATGTCTAATTTGCACTTGCCCGTTGCTATCTATCTGTATGTCACCACTATAATGTGCGTTCATTTATTATTTGTCCTGACTTTTCTTAGTCTGAGTGATGTATTTTGTTAAACATTTTTGTAACATATTATTAATAATCATGTTCATTTTTATATTCGGCCTCATTCATTCATTAATTCATCTTTTATACCCACTTATTTCCTATTTTGGGTTCACAGGGATCTGCTGGAGCCTATCCCAGCCGTCACTGAGAGGCAGGAGGGGTACACCCTTGACTGGACTGGTCGCCAGTCCATCACAGGGCCACAGACACACTCATATTCAGACACATTTGCTGATCCAAAATGAAACAAAAATGAGGAAGCAGCCTGTACCTCTGCTACAATGTAGGGGGCGCTCTTCTTCTCCAAAGCAAAGTTAAGTGCACCGCAGAAGTCTGCTTATTGCAAAACAATTCTAACGTATATCAAAGCTTAAACATTTCTCAAAAGTTTTGAATTTACTTAAAATGGTAGGTAATAAATACAATAACAGACTGCATGTAACTTTCTATGTATTATTATTAGTAAATTGTGGAATTATGATGACAAATTAAGAACCAATAAAAGGAAATTCGTTGTTCGAGCTGCTGTAATTATTTCTGTATATAGATATAAAACATAACCAGTAATAAGTAAGCAAGCAGTCAATTAAACTCTAAATTGAGATAATATATTAAATTCATATATTTGCAAAACTGACTCTGATTAAGAGATTTACTACCCACTAAACCTAACTGCACGTCACTGCCTGTACTATTTATTGCCTTTCCAGTTCCATTTATGGCTTTTGGCAGAGACCCTTTGTCCAAAGTGATGTACAAAACTGCAATAAAGTTTCTATCAATAAATATATCAATACTTGTTTTACTACATCGCAGACTAAAAATACCATAATCAAGAATACAGTGTACAATAATTATTATAGGATTAAAAACTTCTTTATTTCACCTCATAAAAAAATCATAACATATAAACCTAATGTATGTTTTAAAGCTAATAAAAATCATGAATGTATTACATAAGAAATAATGGTAATGATGTATTACATGACTAATGGCTTCTGTACTCCAGTTCTTTTCCTAAGGCCAAAGACATGTGTTGTATGCTGACTGAAATGTTAAAACGGTTCGTGGTTTGTGAAGGGATGTTTTAGTGTGTGTTTTAGTGTGTGTTTTAGTGTGTGTTTTAGTGTGTCCTTTGATAAGTTAGTAAGCTTGTCAACTTTTTTTAATGTTGTACTCTAAATAACAGAGCTACATAAAAGGTTTCCCTATAACTGTGTAGGATAAGTCTTATAGCAAATAAATGGATGGAGAGATAGATGGAGAGATAGATGGATCCCACTGGATAAAGGTGTCTGCCAAATAGCAGAAATGTAAATGAAAATGTTACCTTAGGGAACAGCAGAGGAATAAAATGCCTCTAGAAGAACAATTCCCAGCACCAGCAAGCCACCACTGTTGGGCCCCTGAGCAAGGCCCTTAACCCCCAATTGCTCAGTATAAGAGATAAATGGATAAGGACATCTGCAAATGCTGTGAATGTAAATAGATATAGCCAGTCACTGGAGTTTTTAGGCAGTCTCCAGTACAAAAGACGTTCCCAAGGCTCACTTCTGGGGTCGAAGAATGTCAATATTGCGTTCTCTTCCCACCCCAGTCACTCACCAAGAGGAGCGAATTTTACGAGAAGTATAGCTGCCTCCAGGGCTTCGGTTACATACGTACATACTAAAGTTACATACATAACCTTGAGACAATTTACTAGTCCATATTAAAGACTGGTAACTGGTAACTAAAATCTATTGTAAGGTTCTCGTGGTGGAAACACACTTTGGCAGTACATGAGAGCTTTACAGCACAGCTTAAACCTCATGTCAGAGAGGTCAGAGGTGCTGTTACTCAACTAAGCTGTCTATTCTATTTCTTGAAAAAAAAAAAATCACAAATATAATTTTTTAACTCCTATGCTCTTTTCAAATGTCGTTTGATCAAACAGATGATGAAAGGGAAGAAAGCATACTTGTGTGTGTGTGTGTGTGTGTGTGTGTGTGAGAAACACACACACAAGTATGCTTTCTTTGATCAAACGGATGATGAGAGGAAAGAAAGCAAACATGTATGTGTGTGTGTGTGTGTGTGTGTGTGTGTAAGAGACACCAGAGTTCGACAGGGCTCAGCTATTGAACGGCTTTGAAGTGACAGATAGTCACTCACATTGTATCAGTAAATGCTGCAAACAACACACTACAGGTGTCAATAGACCCAGTGAGAAAGAATAAGCTTGTCTCTCTGAATTAATATACTCTACCTGAGTAGACAGCCACTGCTGTTCCTCTGCGCTTCTTTAATCATCTGTACTAATCCGTATGATTAACACAGCCACATGAATGGAACGGAAGCTGTTTTATTATCTACAGTAAAATAGCAAGATTATAAGGTGTTACTTGATGTCGCTTTTTATGCGTGTAAATTTTCAGGGGTACATTTTGCAGTTAGTGTTACCTGTGCAGTGGATAGACTTTTTTTTTTTTTTTAAAGATGGTATTATGATTGGAGCCGATGTGCTTTGAGGACAGAGCAGATTGGGTCCAGCTTCCAGTATATATCCTTCAGTAGTCAAAGGTTTTAATCTGATCTATCAATCAGAGGGCGCAAAATGCTAACGTCATCGTACGCCAGCTAACAGGCCCTGTGAGGCAGATTTAAAAATCTGATTAGTTAAAGATACAGTCTTAAATAATATTAACTAAGCAGCAATCTGCCACTTCTAATATAGTTTAAGTTAGATGAGCAGCACTACTGATTCTGAAGGCCTTAGCAGCACATAGAAATGTATCTAACATACACATACACATACTTACTGAAAGAAGTGCAACAAGAGGAATGCTATGAAATTAAAAGAATAAACTGTTGGGAAAAATTAATACAATTTAATGGAACAAATATTAGAATTCAGGTTTTAAATGTAGGTCAGCTTCTGATATTGTTTAGACCAGCAGAGAAGGACTTGCTGGCCCTGTGTGTACATCACTGCATTTTTTTTTATTTCTGTCTTGTAACTTTCTTGATTTTTTTTTCACTCTAAGTGTAAACTGTCAAAGTTGCACGTGCTCTGCTCCAGGCTGCACCGCGTCCAGCCGCATTGCGGCTCGAAAACTAATTCCGCTTAGAGGCTTTTTCTTCTTTTCCTAGGTGCACCCTCTCAGGAGTTGCTTCAATAGGGTATCATCTCCTAATTAGCATCATTTACAGGGGCTGTGAGTTCAGAGGAGAGCAAAAGATGAGCAAGCCTTGGTAACCATTAAAATCAGTTCACGCACCATCTGCTCATGTGCACTCAGGGGCTCTGCTTTAATCTGATCCATTTATTACCCACAAGCTCTGGGTAATGCCACAGTGAGAGCATGAACTTGTGCTGAAATGTACTTAGGGATCAACTTTATAGACATCTGACAAGACATATGCTGCGCTAATTGAATTTTGTGGCCAATTAAATGTCCAAACACAAACATTTATTGATGAAAAGTTAATTAGTTGTTACTTGGCTGTTTCAGTTACTGGCAAGGGTCTGGTCAGTGCAAGTACAGTACAGTGGTACTATGACTTACGAGTGTCCCAACTAACCGGTTTTTCGAAAGTTTCTCAGCCTATCTTTTGCCTTGAGTTGCGGGCAAAAATTCGGGTTACAAGCTAGATTCAGACAACCAACCGCTAGTTGGATTATTCCGAGCCGTCAATGCTTTACACTCCAGTCCAGTGTGGTGGTGGTAATACACCATAAATTGGCTGCCAATAAACGACACCAGAAGAATAAGAAGAACGCCGCAGTGAACGCCATGAAATCCGCCCACCATCCCATGTCTCATTCGAAAGCTTTTTCAGAAAATGTTTATTGCACTTTATGTCGTTTAATAATTTTATAATAATTCCTAAATATTACATGTTTTATATTAGTATTATTAACTGTAGGATATTGTAGCAGGAATGGTCATGTAATGAACCAACGAACGTCTCGTCCCGAAGACTTGGCGGATTAATCATTTCTGTTTCCGGCTAGTACTGCATAGGTTAAGTTTAAAATGAATTAATCACACAAATCTTCGCGATAACTTGCTGTTCGTTGAGTCATATTAGAGATGATCTTAAAATGAACAAATCATTCATGAACTACACATCACTAGCAAACACTTTTAGTGCTATCAGGCTACAGTTAGCATTTTCTGAGAGGTTTAAAATTGCACTTAAAGTTCAAAATGAGTGTAAGAGTTGAATATCACCCATATCATCGTACTAATTATCTTCTAGATATAACATATCTCCATGCACCACTTAACTTTACAAAGCATTGCAAAGGTCAGACCAGTGTAAATAAGATTAACTCATAAATAGCATGATGTTCGCTCTGGTGTTTAGTGATTATCTTTTTGCTATGATGCTTTTGGGAAAATCCCGGTTCTGTATTCAGTGAGCAGATAGACAGCAGTAAACAAGTCAGGCATGCAACACACTGCATTCTTTTGCTTATTTATTTATCTTTAGTACCTTTACTGTAGTAGCTTTTTAGCTTAGTGCACTGAAATACACTCTCGATAGGACACCAGTCCATTACTGTAAACTGCACAAGCATGCTAATCAGAAATAGATAATAATAATAATAATAATATCTTCAAATATATAATAAAAATAAAAAGCTATGTTTAATACAGTTCAATGCTTTTTGAAAATATAAGCATGTGAATTTTTTTTTTTTATTATCAAAAAAAAAATATTTTTAATATAATAGCTATAAAAATTGTACTAATACAATAAACATATGAAAACAAAATAAAATTAATAATACTAAAAGTCTAAAAAAATGAAATATAGGTTTATTAATAATTATTATAAATGAATTAAATTAATAAAGAAACTCCTCACAGAGAAACACAAGTACAAAAATCACTGCTAATGAATCAGCACAGTGGGAAGCAGCCGCTTGTAGCTGTTGATTTCTTTGCCTCATTTAACATAATTAGTCGTCATCTGGAACATAGTATAGTCTACATCTCAAAATAGATTTCACTCGATTCTGTAAAATCTATTTTGATAGCTGTGCTTTCGTTACCACGGAATGCCTTCAAGCTTTTGGCGTAACACATCTATATCCCTTTCTGGGAAAACTGACATATATTTCACATGGCATTATGGGAGTAATATGTGATCCTGTGCATGGTTTGTGTTACTAAAACGCAAATGTGACCTTATGTGAATAATATGTGATAGATTAACCATTGGCATGTAACTTTTAGTAAGACAAGGATACGTTTATAGCATTTCTCATTTATGCAGCTAAGCAGTTAAGGGTCTTATTCAGGGGCACAGCGGTGGTTATAATAATAATAATTATTATTATTATTATTATTACTATAATACATTTTAAATATGGCACCTTTCAAATTACTCAAGGTCACCATACATCAGAAGCAATAAGTACATAAATAATAATAAAAATTATTATTATTATTAGTATGTCCACAAATATACCACAAAGAAAGAACATCAGTTACATAGATAAACAAAACAATAATCTAGTTTTAAGGGCAGACTGTAATGCTGTAGGTTGAGCTAAGTGAATTTTGGGTTTGAGGTTTCGATTCCAAGTTAGCAGCATGGCTAAAGGTTTTAAATGAGCGGAGGGTGTAGCTTGGTGAACCACATTCTACAGCATTCCCTTCAGGTTGTAGCTGACTCTTTATATCCAGTAGCATCTTGTCTAAGAAAAAAATCCTGTCCTTTTTAACAAATTAAATACGAATTCCTGTTGTTTTTTATCTGCCTTTCTTCTTTTTCACTTAAAGGCTCCATAAATGTTTGGGCTATTAAGAATATAAAGCTCGTCACTATCGCAGAACTAAGGCAACACGCAGAGACGTAGTGTTCTGGAAAAAGCGATTTTTTTTTATGAGTGTCTTCTGTTTCTTATTTTGCATCAGTTGCCTTTGACACTTGGGGGAATTTAAGTGCACACATACTCTTTAATAATGAATGAAAGAAGAAGAGGAGGTATTATATAATAAAGATTCAAGAAATTCCCTATACACATACTGTATAATAAAAAAAAAAAAATCCACAGGTCATACACATATTACCTAACACACCAGAGGTAGTGTAGTCATTTAGAGTAACTGAATAGCAGTACTGCTTAGGGAGAAGAGAAGATTTGGGAAATAAATTTAAGACTAATGGAATTTCTCTCGTTATAGTAAGTTTAGGGTAAAAAAATTTAAAGAAAGAAGAAGGAAAGCAAAGGTTTGTGTGTATTATTAGACCCAATACAGCAAAATATTAATAAAAAGGTGGAAAGGATGTGATTAGTGTATCCTTTGAGTGAGTTTTTTTGTCATTAATAATAAAAAGAAAGGAATGAAACTTTAATGTAAGCAAATAGCTTGGTAGGTAAACCAGAGGGTAAGATTAATTTCTACCTTGTCAAACAATGCCCTGAAGTATGGAAATGATCACCAGTGTAATGGATCCACTACTGTTGTCCATGCGAGCAATGTGAAATCCCAGTGGTCTTTACTCTCCTAAACCTCACAACCTCAACGCTTTCAAGCCTGGCGGGCCTACCGCTGACTACTGCTCTACACGTGACAACGGGTACAATTTTAAGAGTTTAGGCTGCACACTGTGTCCCAGAAGCCTCTCCTGTCCATAGGTCTTTACCCAGAAGACTCTCCTGTTTATAAGAATATCCCTGAGGCCTCTCCTGTCCATGAGCTTGCCCCTAAAGCCTCCTTTGTTCATGTTTATGCTGCAAAACCTAAAGAGGAAGCAGAATTTCCCAAGGCAGGTGGTGTGTAGTGATTGCTACTGTTTTTCTGATTTATTGGTATAGACTGTCCAGTCTTTCACCTACGTCCCGATATGTAATGTTAGTAGCTTTAAAATGCACTACACAGTGTGGAAAATGGCTGTAAACTACTTGGTTTAATCTTACTAGCAGAGTTATGTGTACTAGGGTTACTAAATGAAGCTTCAAATTCTGGTATATACTGTGTGCCTATACGTATTAAATAGGTATTCTTATATTTTAAATTGAGTGTTACAGAGTAACATTAAGGGGTTTTCTAGTATGTTTTTCAGAACAGACACATACAGGCGTATTTGGTGGTTAAGGTGTTGGTTATGCATCTGAATTACCAAACCAAGCTGCTGATGCTGCGCCCCTAAGCAAGACCCTTAACTTTTAACCGCTAAGTTGTATAAATTAGAAAAATGTTAGTTGCCCTGAAGAAGGACGTCTGCCAAATTCTGTGTTTTCTGAAATGACACAAAATAGCTATTATAATTAGATATTTTTTTTGTTAATCTGAATGTTTTTTGCTTTATCCGGCAAAGGATTTAGAATAAACATTTAAATAACAGCAAATCCAAATTAAAGCATAAATTGTTTAGTAAACGCAGTTGAATTAAAGTCATCCTTTTACAGAAGTAATTTCTTTTTTAGGAGTGTGTGTGTGTGTGTGTGGGGGGGGGTGAGTTGTGATAATGTGTTGCACTTTTAACAGCATGGGTACTGAGCTGGAAAGTTGGATTTTGGTAATAGTTCTCAAGACTGTCAATCAGGCAAAGGCCTTGACTGCAGTAGTTTAAAAAAAAAAAATCTATGTACACCAATAGAAGATCCAGTGACATTACACTAGAAGGCATTTACACACAATTCTTCCATAAATCAAACATAAAATTTTTCTGAAATAAGAAGAAGCGGTAATTTACGCTTCAAATAAGAGTCTAATTAGATCATACCCCACAGACTGGTCTACAAAGGGTTTATGCGGCGTATATGCTATATAGAATATCTGAAACATTCACGTGCACGCTGATAAATTTAGCTGATGCTTTTCATTCAAATCAGGAAATATGATTTAAATATATTCCTGTCCTATGACACATTATAACACATGCATTACTGTATGATGTGTGGAACTATAACACAAAAGTATTCTTATCGTATCAGATTCTGAAGTGCTGGCCTGTTACAGAATCAATATTCTGACCTTGGGTGATCTGACTCTGTGTCTTTGGTGATATAACAACATATATCTACCAGCAGAGCTTAAGTACACACATAAACAGTGTTTAGAAAGAAAAGAAAAAAGAAAAAAAAGAATGCAAAAATGAGGAATGCTCACAGACAAGAATTCTGCATTCAGGAAACTGAACTCTCTTTGTGGAACACAGTATTCGACCGCTCCTCACAACATACTAAGAGCGACAGCAGATGTAATGAAACAAGGCACACAAAACAGGAGGGGAAAGTAAATGAAAAGAGAAGAGGTGAAGAAAAGAGGTAATAACAGGGCGAAGGTGAAAAAGCAAAAAGGTAGATGTCACAAAGTGTAATGAATAGAGGCAGGTAGACTGAGGAAGAGGGGAAGCTTGGCAGACTAAATAATGTTTCTTTTTTTTTTTTTTTCAACTAGCAAATTTCTTTTATGCTTCCTCATATTTCCCTTCTTCTCCTGACTTCTCTATACCCTACCTATATCTGGTCATGTCTTTCACATTTATTTCTATACCCGAATCAACATGATCAAAAATCAAAAATGATAAGAATGGTGATGACAAAGATGCTGATGCTAATGGTGGTGACGATGATGATGAAGATGATGATGAAAGCTTTGTCTGGATAAGACTTGGGACAAAATAATAAAGGAGACATTCTGTACCTTGGCACTGAGTCAGCATTATTGCAACTCTCTCTCCCTCTTTCTCTCTCACACACACACACACACACACACACACACACACACACACACACACACACACAGACACACAAACCTTACTTAGTGCCATTTTGTGAAAAGATTGATTTAGTCGTTCAGCACTAAATGGCCCAAATGGCACTTAAAGGAATTACGAATCAAAAATCAGCATTGACTTTTACACGGTTACTCCACACAAACTTTACTTATAAAGTCATCCTTTTGCTATGAATTTCATTGCAACTGCAAATTAAAATCACATTATAATAAATCAACTTTCTGTCCTTTAAAAACAATTTATAGTTAGTATAAGTTTACCGTCTGGGGGAGCCTGAATCCAGTTTAGCCTCAGATGCCTGTTTTTTTTCTGGTATTATTGGCACCTGATGTTGTCTATTCCTGATTCAAGCCTATACACTTCAAACTGTAACAGGTTGTAGGTATGAAGATGTGAAGAAGACGACCGAGAGTAATCCATGATGCGGTGAAAGGCTTTATTAAATAAACAGGGTAAAGACACAAACGTAGTCGATAGGCAGGCAAAGGTTTGTACGCAAAAAATACTAGTAAACGTAGCAAACAAAACCAGGACAGAAACGGTTGTTTTATTCTATACCAGAATAACCAGTACATAGACGTGGAAACGCTTAGTATATAGGTAAGCTAACAATACTTTCCAATGTGGTGGTCATGATGCTAGCATAAAAAGCTAAGAACCAGAAGTAACACCGGAAGTGGTTAGTGCTAGTATTCAGGCGAGAATGCCCTCTAGTGGTTGGGGGTTGGAATTTCTGCTCATCACATCCGTGAAACAATTGTTATTAATTCTCATCGACAGGACATTACTGAACTACCGCCAGCCAAAATGTTTTGGGCTGTTTTTGTGCACCGTTCTGTATAAATGTGTTTGGAAAATAAACAGAAGGATCAGCAGTTTCCGACATAATTAGATTGGCCCATCTGGCAGCAACAACCATTACACATTTACTGAGATTTTTTTCCCTCTTCTGTTGTTTTAGTTCACAGCTGCTACTTTGAACCTGTCCATTGTCATAAATCTGATCTTTACTAATCTAATAATTGGCTGATCGGATACCCGCATGAATGAGCTGGGTTATAAGTGCATCTATTTAAATGACAGGAGAGCGTAATATATAAATACAATCAAAAGCTCAGTTGTTGCTGATCGAAGAGTTCAATTCCCAGCACCACTTTTCTGCCACTGCTGGGTCCTTAAGTCAGATAAGTTAAGAAATTTGTTGTAACATCTAACCAATTATATACTAACTATTCTGAATAGTCTGGTTAATATACTAATTATTGTGAATAAGAGAAAAATTTTGAGATAATGCTGGTCAATTGTGGTCAAATACATACAGCAGGGACAGACACCACATTTGGCAAACAAACAGGTAGAAATTGACAAGCTTATAAAGTACGAGGAAGCCATCGACTCGTTATAGGGGCAGGTGACTGAGTTGGTGCATACATTTACATTTATGGCATTAGACGTCCTTAACCAGAGCAAGTTACATTTATCTCTTTTATACAACTTAGCAATTGGGCGTCAAGTGTTTTGTTTAAGGGCCCAGAAGTGGTAACTTGGTGGTGCTGGAAATCAAACCCCGATTTTCCAATTAGCAGTCCAACACTTTAACCACTGTGTTACCACTTCCTCAAACAAACACATGCTGATAAAATCATGAGAAATCAACTTACAACTTAACCGCCCTTTATAATAATAAGTATTTGAACATATTTGCTTCAAGGGTGATTTGACTGTATGCTGGTTTTCGAGTGTGTCCTTAAAGCTGAAACCATGAATGGCCTTTCGGTTCGATTCTGAGTCATTACTGCACACTACACTACACTCTTCGGCTGCTGTGCTGTTGCGGATAATATTTGTCCACCTGCTCATACGCGCTCTCGCACACACATATAGTATGTGTGTCAGAGCCTGGTTGCTTGATAGAGCTGCTTATGTATTCTTTTGGAGCTCTAACACCCTGGCCTGTGATAATCAGACGAATAGAGATAAATAATTGGCAATTTACGCTTGCTACTTTTCATTAAAACATAATAGTGCAAGAATAAAAGATTCTTTGGTGAAATTATTCAGAGAAGTTTACACTTTGTTGGTTTACGTACACACTTTGTTGGTTGACAATACAACATCGATCCTGCTGCAACCTCATCATTCTGTGCTTGCTTTCTGCTGCTCACTATGCTGTTACTTTAGGTGGAGATTGTTATCTTTACCTT
The DNA here is from genome assembly GCA_005784505.1 of Bagarius yarrelli. Classification (NCBI taxonomy): domain Eukaryota; kingdom Metazoa; phylum Chordata; class Actinopteri; order Siluriformes; family Sisoridae; genus Bagarius; species Bagarius yarrelli. The sequence goes on from VCAZ01000020.1 coordinate 2,901,663, forward strand.
TGAGCTAGCTAAATAAGGATGTGTCACAATGCTTATGCTATGGCAACCCCCAGAAAAAAAATACTACTGCGTCACACTCTAGATCAGAAAACTTATGAAATCCTTCTCTCTGGGATTCTAAAGGCTCTCGTCTGGTTGCAGCACACAAAATCTCAGTAGGATATTTGGATACTGGGAAAGTGTTTAAGTCTTTTGATTTCAGTGACAGAAAAATATAATGCCACAGCACACAAAAACATCGTGCAGCCAAAAAATTGGAGAACGACTACGGTACATACTGAGCTGATGTTGAGGTGTATATAAAATCTGGCTATATAGTGTAATAAGGGTAATGTATTTTATTTGAAATCTCCTGTTTATTGTTAACTTTTCAATAAGAATTGGTAATGTAATGTAATTACTAGCAAAATCAGTGTGTTTAGACTGTGTGTTTAGACTGGGGCATAAATTCAAAAATAATGTTGGTTTATTAAAAGAAATACTGCAGAAAAAAAGACTTTGTGGTCACTGGTTGACAAAATGGCATTATTACAGTAAATAAAATAATTCAACTCAACTCAACTCATCTTAACTCAACTCAACTCAACTCAACTCAACTCAACTCAACTCAACTCAACTCAGTTAAGTTTTCTCATTTCCTAAATTTTACCCACTACAAAAAACTAGATTAAACACCCATCTCCTTAACCTGGCTTACACATAACACACTTACACATTATCCAAATTCGTTAAAGGATTGTTAGGCTGCAATTACCAGGTCAACTGGAACCTTAAATACTTCCAGTAACACAGAATATATATGTATATTGTAAGTAGAATGGCATCTACGCTAATACGTCTGTTTTATTCCTTAATCCGATCCCAGTTGGTGGATCAGCACACAGAGACAATAAGCCCCAGAGGCAGATTCCCAGTGATGACTTGGCCATGGACCATGGAAAGACCGGTCAGGGAAGAACTGTCCCTCCGACTGAAACTGGTTTCTCCCCACGATTTTTTTCTCCAGTTTGTCATCGATAGAGTTTTGGTTTCCTTCCACTGTCGACTCTGGCTTGCTTAATTTGTCCTAAAACTGTTTTGGGTAAGTGTTCACTGTATTGCCTTAATTGATTCTGTTTTAACACAAGCTGTATTGTTAAAAGTGCTGTATAAATAAAGATGACTTTGCCCCAAACCAACTTTCACAGAAATTTAAAATAAAAATAATTTACAAATTTATTACAAAAAGTAAATGTACATTTATCCCTTGTGTAACAGTGAAAATAAAACCTAGAGTGAAATGAGGAAGAAGAGACACACTAGAGCTTTTTTTTCCCCAGGAGATTTTAAGGAACTTAGAAATCAGGGTTTCACTGTACAGCTCCAGTGTTGGAAATAAAAGACTCTGTCATGTGTTATTGACGATGTCTAACAGTTCTCTTGTACTTGCAGAATTTATTACACCAATACAAATTTTAAACTTGCACAGAATTTGACATGACACGATAAAACACTGGAATCGTGGTTCGAAAAATCACTTAAAATCATCTTTAGTTCTGGTTGCATATTAAATAATTTAACCCTGGTGTAGTTTTTGAGTAAAGATGTGTCAGATGACCTAACACACTTCTTACACACTTGTTATTTTATTGAAATAACAGCAAGACATCTGAAGAATGAGTGCAACCTTGAGAAGGCAGAGCCAAAACGTAAAAAGATTTTTTTTAAAATAAAGTTTAGAAGTTTTTTTATGTAATAAATAGACAGAGGAACAGGAGCAGATCCGTCTTCCACATGACACGCTACCACTATTAACAGTTAATCCAGATTAACTGTAAAATTATTTTCAGGGTGTTTGTTCTGTGTCTTTAAACATGTTGCATCGTTCTCTTCCCTTTTCTTCCTGTCCACACTTCCTGTTCCTTACTGCTTTATTTAAACTTATTTTAAGAACCACAGGCTGTTTTAGACATCAGAGATTCTGACACCAGATGTCAAATTGTCTTTTTTGCCTTCTCTCTCTCTTTCTTTTCCTCTTTTACTCTTGGTTATTATTCCTATCATGTCCACAGTTTGAGAGGAGAAAAAAAACCCCGAAATGCAATCAGTATTCTTTAAGCGTCTGTGTGTGTGTGTGTGTGTGAGTGTGTGTGTGTTGGTGTGGCAGACTTTAAAGCTTGTTCTATAGTCCTTGTGAACAGAATTTACAAAGTCAGCACTTTTCAGGTTTAGTTCATCTTTTCCCACAAACACACACACACACGCACACACACACAGGCACACACATTAAATTTACCATACTTTGATGACCTTTCATTGATATAATTGTGAATATACAGTAGATAATTATTATTTGCCTACACCTTAAGTAAGAAATAGTCGAAATAAAGTTTAATTGCATTTTACTATTTTTTGTATTTATAAATAAAGCAGTTTTTTTATTTAAAAATAAAATAATGTTCAGTCCAAAACTTCTCAGGTGGTCATTGCCTTATAAAAACACGCTTCTTTCACTTTACTCAGCATCAGGAGTCATTTTAGGTGAGAAACAAGCTTTCACCAGGTATGATTAAAGGTCAGTTATATAAAGCGATACTAAGATATGGACTTAAATGGGGCATGAGTTTAAAGATGAATTAATCATTGAGAGACATTTAACGCCACCGTGACAAATACTATCAACTGTGCAGAGATAATAGACCAATTCTCCTTTCACACCAAATCAAACACACAGAAGCAGAAAGAAACCTGACAACTGTGATGGTCTTCATGAATGATAAACTCACACACACATATTTTCTAGTATCTCAAGCCATTTTGATTCCGAAACGTATTAAAGTTTCTTTATTCTCTAAGGTCTGCAGGCTAATTAATAAATCCTACTATAGTTCCTCTTATAGACTTTCGCACAGAATGGTATCACTTTCTACCACATGTTTATGTGCATGTGAAGGGTTTTAGTTTTCTGTGTCGATCTAAAATGTCAATAAGTCATTGTTATAACAGTGACAGGAGTGGACAGCTAGGTGGTTAAGGTGTTGGCTTGGAAGGTTATGAGTTTAATACCCTGCTTGTAATCTTATAAGATTTTCAAAATTTAAGAGACCACAAACATCTTAGGGTTTAATCATTCCGCTCATATAGTGTGGGGTGTGCCGCAATGTGACAAAGACAGCACAACACACACCAACAGATTTGCAGTGTCCCGACTGTGAACACAGGAAATTATGCGAAATCTTTTGAGATTTGAGAATGAACATGGCGGACGATAAGCAGGACGAAATTTCGATGAAAGTGTTTGAAATGATTTTCAAGAAATTTCTCATCTTCTGTCATCTTCCTAATTGGACATCGTTTTTCCACACATCAGTATTTCTGATCGTAAATATTTAACATACTAAGTCGATTGGGGAGCGACGCTGTTTCGAACAGATTCAGACACTCTTAACACACATCACACCACAGAAAAAGATCATCTTTAGAACCACGAAAATAATTAGGACATCATCTAGGACACAGTTGTACCCACCAGAAATGCTCTTTTGGGGCCCATGTGGGGCCACTGTTTCCCTGTTGTGAAAGCCCAGTATTTGCTAGTGGCGTAAAATGCAGGCCCTATACTATGGGGACCATTTTGGGCCCTTGTTGGCAGGGCCCGAAAGTGCATGTGTGCTGGGAACACGTGTGTATGTTTTATACAATTTAAATATTGTCTCTGTATCTGTACATCTCTCTATATATATAATTAGCTTTATTTTTTTTTTCTGATTTAAAATGAAATTTTGGGTGTTTGTGTCAACATGCACTGAAGTTAATCTGAAATTTAGTCTTGTAAAACTGTTACAGATCTTTTATTGTACAAAGTCATGTTTATTTAGAATAGGCAGTTTTTATGTCAAGAAACACTTCTGGCTGAGTGTGGGTAACTCTGCTCTAGTACGAGTTGCTATAGGAAAAAACTGCTGTACTGCTGTCCACAAAGGCAAACCCACAATGGGCCCATGAGGGATTACTGTAGGTTTGCCCACAGTAAACCCACTCTTGCCCATGGTGGACATGCATTGGTATATTTGCGGGGTAAGCAATGCTGTATACGTGCATCTGCCAAATTCTAAAAATTTACAAAATCATAAAAACACTTTATAACTGTAAACTGCATCCAAAGCCATACACATAGCCACTAGATGTAGCCTTAGGTGTGCCTCAAACTGAAACAAGAATTTTATTCATATTTTCTCACAGAAAAAAAAAAAAAAAGTGTCCATCAACCTCATACAAAATGTTTCCTTTGCACATCTGTGCAGAATTAGCATCTGTATTTGAAATATTAAAAGTTGAATGGACTTCTGGACATCTGTGTTCCTGTGTTTTCTGATTTCAGCATTGATTTTTTTCCTTTTCGGTTTAGATTGTATGTTTAAATTTCAATTATTTTAAGTATTTTACACGTAAGAATGAACCTAAATTCAGAGCAAACATTGTTCTTTTGTTGCCTCAATATTTTAAAGTACAGTTTGTAGTGTAAAAACTTCGTAAGCTAAAGTAAAATCGTATGGGCCCCTAAGTAAAACAGGACAAATTCAATTGTTCCTTTAATATAACATTTACATTTACAACATTTGTCATGCGCCCCTTTATTTAAAGAGACTTATATTTATCTCAATTATGCAAATGAAGATTAAGGGTCTTGCTCTGGGATCCAGCACTGGTGGGCCGGCAGCAATTTTAACCAACTCAACCACTGAGCCACCACCTCTCATTATTCCTCCTATTTCCACCAAGAAAAGCTGCCTTGTACATATACAAGTGGTTATCAATAATTCTTATGCCTTTAGGGTCAAAGACAAGTCTAAATCTTTTGAGATCAATTGTATTGTAATGTATTACTTGCTCCATTTGTCTGTCTAACTCTGTCTCCCCTACTAAATTTCATTTGAATAAATTCAACAGGAAAACCTCCAGAATTGACATTATCCTCACTTTACTAATCAGAAAGCTTTGATTTCTCAGATCAAATGGTGGGCAAACCTACTCAGGATCCCCCCCAGTGGGCTGTGTGTGTTTCTGTTTCTGTTTACCTTCAATCTGATTCCTTCGGACCGAAACGAAACAGTAAGTGAAAGAAAGAGCAAACACACCATTAGCTCATGTGTAATTGCTGCCTGTTATCTTTATCTTTACTTTTTAAAGACCTGAACACTGAACTGGGTCACATTAGCGCATTTATTTAAGGCAAATCGTTTTTTTTTTTCCCACATAAACTCAATAAATGAAAAGAGACTAATTTAGTCTATTTTCCCAGCAGGGTTTTGTGGTGACCTCATTTAGTAAGTCAGAGTTTGGCTAATTGAAATGTATAATTGTGCCATGATGATCTTAGGGTCAGCTAAAGTTAGACATCGCCTTTCTGACCTGGCTAAAAATACACAGACTAAAAAAAAGTGAATAAAGTGACCAAAATAGACCATCTGATGAGTTTTATATTTAAAAAAAAAGCCATTTATAGCGCATCGGGTGGTAAGTAAAAGAGGTTGCGAGAAATAGGAAACTATACAAAACATACTAGACAGGGATTTTACAGAAACTGAGCAATAAGACAGAAAGCTTATGGACTTGCATAAGATAAGATCTATAAGCGGTGGTTTCTTTTGGTTTCTACATTCGAATTGCTGGCTTACTTCCTGAGTAATAATTGCACTGGTTACAGTGAACTTACTTCTACTACATACAGAATGTAAAAGACACATAGAGGATCTCACTGTCCTGTGCTGCACCATGGAACACCATAAAGACTGTCGGCAGCAAGAGGAGAAAAGATAACACACCAGTCATATTACTTATAACAAAAAATCCCTTTAAAAGTAGATGAAATAAGAAGGAAAGCTACCACCTGTAGCTATACTGAAAAAGCGTCCAGCTTATTTAACAAGTACTGGTCACAGTCTACATGTGACAGGATGCTCTTTAATTTTTTTTTTTACATGTATAAGTTATTGGATAGAGTTACTTGATGGAAACACAAAAGCAAGCATCTCCAGAAAACATTCTAATCCTTCAAAACCACACAAAACATGACAAAAAGGGTCTCCTAAGAAAGAACAGAACTTTTAATCACACCCACAGTGAAGCATGGTGGTGGCAACATCGTACTGTGGGGATTCTTTTTTCTTAAGTTTCTGGCATTTGGTAGACACCTCTTATCCAAAGCAACTTACAATTATTTTAAAGGTTAAGGGCCTTGCTCAGCAATATTCTGATTGGCCACCCAACACCTGAGCTTTACCACTGAGCCACCGGTATGTGGCTTTTGTTAGTCAGCATATAACAATACATATCTGACATGGTTGATCATTGGATCAGGGTGTGTAGGATCATAGAATTAAACATCTAATTCCAGGTAGGTTCATGTTTTAATTGTTGGTATACATGGATCTATCATGATGTATTGATATCACATCACCATCTACTAGATCCTCCTTATTGCACGCAAATGACCGAACACAAACACACACACCTACCATCTGCGTCGCAAACCACAAACATGCAACCTGTCCCTGTCAAGGACACAAGCCACAGTCGATATTTTTCATCGGTTCTGACAGCAAAATTACAGCAGCAGCAGCAGACACTCAAAACTGTCTGGCACTCTGCCAAGCAAAGCCAAAGAAACTCAAGCCAGGATCAGAACCAGGGAGCACATATGACCACACAATCGCTTTATGACCTTATGTTAATCTGCAGTTTCCTCCCATCAGCTTCCTTCTGGAAAAAGCATAGAGACCGACCGATGAATCTAAATGTGCGGTATGTAAATTATTAAATTTTAACCCGAATTTGTAGGCATGCTTGACGATGGCAGTTTACAGTACTGTGCAGGCTAAATAAATATGACTACCTGCAGGTCTCTAGAAGTCAGGATCCACACGGTGGCTTGCACAGAGGGATTAGTTCTGCTACTACAGGAGGGCTTGTTATAAACACTGCAGAATGCAGAAGGTGAAACGGTGCAGAATGTTAATGTATATGTGTGCTTAGGCTTTAACATGTACTTGAGAATGGAGCATTGGATGTAGTGCAGTAGAAAACACCAAAAAAGCTGATTACTTAAAGTAGATATACCATTAAGTTCATACCTCAGGATCGATACTGGCATTGAGAGAAGACTTAGCATTTAGTGGTCCTAGGGATGAATTTCTCCCCAAATTGCATGTCACTTCGTCCATGCATGATATATAGGCTACATTGCAAGCTTTACTGCATTTAATTAGTATTTCTACTGCAAGGTTGAAGGAGTCAGTTTTCATGCAGTGGAGCTTGAGCCTGCTGACATTGTGGTATAACCACAAGTCTTGTAATGACACATCATTAGCTTTGCACCAATTTCTGTTTTAAATTAGCACATATTAAGCATACCAAAAGGCGTTTAGTGATCACTCGGTTCATTTAGTGATCACCCTAGACGAATCCCTGCCTCCTTTAGACATTTATTAAGATAATTATTAGATGATCTCCACAGTAACAACATCAGCAGAGTGGGTGTTAAAACATTCGGTGTCTTATTATTGCAGACTTCTCTTTATTTGTCTTCATTATCACAAATCTCCAACATCACAAATCTTTTCCTATAGACTGTAAGACTAAAGAGAATAATAGTCATGTGTGAGTGTGTGTTTGTAGCTGTAAGTAAGTTCGACCTGCAAGCTGCCTACCTTTATACACTTTAAACACTCTCTACACACACTCACACCAAACGTGCATTTTCTATCTGCCAATACTCAATTAGCGTCGGCTATCCAAATACGCTCTCTCCTACACTCGCACCTACACACACACAAACCAAGTGCCAAGAAATCATTAAACACTCTTTCCCCACCTAGCCTTCACACAGGGCATTATACAGTAAAACACTCCACTCCACACTAAAAATATCCACCCACATTCTAAACACAATAAATCTATCAAACTACAGGCTGGACAAGCAGAAATTCTGATACAATTCTAGAATTTCAGAAGTCTGAAAGTATGTTTAAATGGAAAATCTTGTTTATTACGAGTACAATTTAGTCCAAGCATCAAGAAGAATTAACATGAAAACCCACTGTAGAGTAGGAAAACATTCTGTAATCTTACATACACACTATCAGAGAGTTGCGCACACACACACACCCTTAGGTTTCTGCAATCCTTTACTGGTCAGTTAATTTCCCTCTTTGGGAATCTAACCTGGGCCACAGCTGTGGCATGGTACCACCAGCTGCTAGCACACAATGGAATCTAAAGTGTTGTTGATGGGTTTCAGCTAAAGAGTACAGCTACAAGGCACAATCTTATCCTCAGTTTGGGAAATCGGACCACAGCGCCATCTTCCTCATGCCAAAATACAAACAACGGCTGAAACAGGGAGGTCGCGAACTGGACTGGCTAATCGGTGGCCACTTTTCAAGACGTAGTGGTTAACGTGGATTCGAAAACTGGGGTATGGAAAAAAACTAGAGTTACAATAACTAACAGAGTAACTCTAGAAACCTTTGGCAGGGACTGAGGACTATAACAGACTTTAAAACACCAAGCTACAGGATGTCTAGTGTGGACGCTTCTTACTAGAGAAGCTAAACCACTTTTATGCTTGCTTTGACACCGCAACTGGCTGTGCTTTTGGTGCTAACATCCCTAACAATGCTGCCGGCTCAAGCACAGACAACACCGCCTTTAACATTTCGAAGCACGATGTGAGGAGAGTCTTCAGGAAAGTGAACCCTAGAAAGGCAGTAGGACGACAAATAAAATTTGAAGTCCCCTTTTAAAATTTAAGTGCGTTTAATTTAATAAATATTTTCGAAACCCACAACAGTGTTTAGCTCTGTCCAAAGTAACATACTTGCAAACATGTTCGGGCCGAACATTATGATTTGCCTATCTGTGCACCCCATTCACGCAGATGGGATACGTCATTAGTGTGTTCACGTACGCCGTGGAAAAAAAGGCTAAATCAAAACAGGGCGTAAACCTGAAATAATATCTGTGTTGCTTTTTTTTACGCTGTAGTCGACTACAGAAGTCAAAGGGACTGAGGGATGACGTTATGGTTGCAGTATTTCTTTTAGACAGGTAGAAATATGATCTGATTGGATTTTAATGTGTTTTGATCGTTATTCATAACTTATGCAGTTTGTGTACCTTCTCGAATGAGCTCAACTACAGCAGCAGCATCTAATCAGGTTCTGTTTTCATATTTGGTATTTTAGTACTGTTACTAACTGTACTATAAAGTTTTCTCACCGATGAATGAAACACTATGTATTCTTGTAATGGCGTCTCTGATCATCTAGTCTGTGCGTGACTTTGGACGCAAAAGGGTGAGCCAAACACTTTCACTTTTATCAGACTACAGTTAGCATTTTTCAAGGTGTCCTTCTGCACCATTAACTGTGCTTAAACAAAAACCATGATTCATTGTATGTCCCAAGAAACCAAAACAAGCTGTGATTTTAGCTTCTTCATTAGCTCCTGCTGCAAGATCCTTTCAATGTTTAACACTGTAAACTCTGCTGTCTATCGTCTTGACGTTTGTGGTACAGCACAGCAGTAGTTTGTCTCCAAGCACAATCCGACCTTTGAAGCTAATTGAGAATTTCTTTTCAACCTTTAACACGGCCAATGTCCTCGACTTTCTCTACATTGCCACATCAGATTAAACACACTGATGCTTGTCTACAAAGCCGAATGTTGGTGTGTTTATAGCGTTAATATTCTGTGGGTTGTGTCCAAATATTTACGGACCTAACTGTATGCAAAATCTTTATCTTTATGAATTTTTTTTTTGCCTGCTGAAGAATAAAGTCAAGTGGCATTTATCATTTGACTCGTGTATCATTTTTAATCAATTCCACTGGCCAATAGGAATTCCCGCAGATGCTAGCGATGTTGCATGTAGAGATTTAGGCTGTAAAAAATAGCTCATGGATTTCTTCAGTGTTTAACCTGGAGGGTGAAGCAGCAGATATCCATTCCATTAACCACAGTAAGCAGCATGAGCTTGCCTGCAGGAGTGATGCATCTTACACACACCACACACACACACACACTCATACACACTCACACACACACACCTCACACACACACACACTCACACACTCACACACTCACACACACACTCACACACACTACACACACACACACACACACACTCATACACACTCACACACACTCTAAGCGCAGCAGACCGCAAGAGCATGCATCAGTCTCGAGAGACATGCCAATGTGTCAGCACTAGTGCAGCAATTCTCGATGCAGTAATGCAGCTTCCAAACCATATATATGAGGTTGTTTATCAGTTTAAAAAATAATTTTTTTTTAGTTTTGTCCTCTTTTCTTACTTTTTTATCTATTTTTTTTTACATTCTATTTTTTCTTTTCATTTTATTCTTCTTGTTTTATGCAAAATTTCTCTCTTTATTTGGGCTTATGCACACTCAGACAAGCAAGGAAGTGGGGGAAGTGGTAGCACAGTGGTTAAGGTGTTGAACTGCTAATAGGAAGATTGGAGTTGAAGTTACCACTGCTGGGCCCCGGAGAAAAAAGGCCCTTAACCCCCAATTGCTCAGTTGTATAAATAAGATAAGCGTAAGTCACTCTGGAAAAGGGCGTCTGCGTAATGCTGTAAATGTAAGTGTGAACAAACACACACACACACACACACACACACACACACACACATGCTGCTTATTTTGCAGCGCTAAAGTCCTTCACTCTACACAGCTGCTTCTCTATTCACAATCTGCTGCACAGTTTAACCCAGGAGACACAAAGTCTGTGTGTGTCTGTGCGTGAGAGAGAGAGATAGAGCATTCATGGTCATCTTTATTTCTATCCTTTTAACCTTCATCAGTGCTACACTACACTGCATTACACCTCTTTAGAAGTTTGCCTCCTCTTATTACTCCTGTTACTCTAAATGTAGAAATTTTCCATTTCGGGAAAGAAAGAAAGGAAGCAGGGAGAGGCTGTCAGACGTAGGTCATTTATTTTGTGCGGTCCATTCATCTTCTTTTACGCAAACACAAACAGACACATATACACACACACACACACACACACACACACACACACACTGATGGCTCAGCTGTGGTTTGTGAATGGAGTATTAGACAGAGATGATGCTGCAGCTATAGAGAAATCCGGCTTTGCTCTCTCTCTCTCTCTCTCTCTTTCCTTCTTTCCCTCTTTCTCTCTCTCTCTCCGCATTCATTTACTATCATTCAATGTCACTTTCGGCACTTCATTTTCTTTTTTATTCTCTTTCTCATTTCAAACAAGGCATGCCGTGCTGCCTCACTTACGTCTTTTCATTCACAACATTCTCTTTGTGCATTCTCTACGCTACTGCTGTTCTCCGTCCCGCCGTCTGCATTTCACTCATCTGCAGCACTCCACGCTCTCACACAGTGTCTCAGCTTTCCACAACCCACTCCTTTTTCCTTCTTTTCCCTTTTACATTTATTCATATATTTTCATACATCAACCTGGATAGTGTCATGTGCTTCCGTTTTCTTAGCTGGTTTACTTGACCTGCCTCTTGCCTGGGGTTAAATGAATGTTTTGTCTCCCAAACTGCTTGCGCAGTGTGTGTGTGTGTGTGTGTGTGTGTGTGTGTGTGTGTGTGTCCTGTCTTCTAGTGAGCATGGACTGTATGTATCCCTCAGCTGGAATAAGTGTGTGCACTGGGTCTTTTGTAATGTCTGTCCTGACTCCTATCTGGGATAGAGGTTGTCCTGTTTCTCACTCAATCCAGAGTGGGTGTTCTGTGTCCTGCATCTTATGGAATGTAAGTCCTGTCCCTTTCCCAGTGTGGAGCAGGTGCTGTGTCTTACCTGGTGTTGAGTGTTGACTGCAGGTCCTGGCTTGAGTATAGCAGCTGGACAGGGTTGAACAGAAGAGTGGAGTGACTGGGAGTCGGAGCACGCCAACCAAGGAGACAGAGAAAGAGAGGGAGGGAGAGAGAGAAATAACGAATTATAGAGGAGAAAGGAGAGACAGAGATAAAGGAAGAAAGCAGAAGAGGAGAAGAAGCACTGAGGAGTTGGAGGTGAGATGAAGGGGAGCGAGAGTGCCAGTGAAAGATAAAGAGAGACTGGGAGGGAGGGACAGAGCGCAAGAGAGAGAGAGAGAACGAGAGAGGGAGAGAGAGAGAGACGGAGAAAGAAAGAGAGAAACAGCATACAGTAAAGGAAAAAATAATAATTTAATCCCCTGCTTATTTTGTATGTTTGACAAAAAAAATTATCAGTCTATAAATTTAATAGCAGGTTTATTCTATTCTATGCATTTCCAAAAAGTTAAACACTGATTTGCATTTTAATGAATGAAATAGGTATTTGCCCCTTTTGCAAAACAAGACTTGGTACTTGGTGGAAAAACCCTTCAATCAATCATAGAGGTCAGACGTTTCTTGTAGTTGGTCACCAGGTTTGCACAGATCTCAGGACGGATTTTGTCCCACTACTCTTTGTAGATCCTCTCCAAGTCATTAAGGTTTTAAAGCTGATGTTTAGCAGCTTGAATCTTCAGCTCCCTCTACAGATTTTCTATGGGTTTAAGGTCTAAAACCTCTCTAGGCCACTCCAGGACCCTAATAAGCAATATTTCAGTCCTTCATGAATTCATGTGTTACCAATTATTTTTTTGGTGACTATGGTTCCAGATGCCTTGAGATCTTTGGCAGTATCCTCTAATGTAGTTGTGGGCCGATTCCTCACTGAGAGAGATTGTCAGTTATTTTGCTGTTACCTTCTTATTAGGCTTCTTGGCGATGGTCTTGTAGCCTATTTTAGCCTTGTGTAGGTCTACAATCTTGTCCGTGACATCCTTGGACAGCTCTTTGGTCTTGGCAATAGTGAAGAGTTTGGAATCTTGATTGATTGCTCCTGTGAACAGGTGTCTTTAGTACAGGTAAGAAGCTTAGATTAGGAGCAATGCCTTTAAAAGAATCCCTTTGACCTGTATAAAAGACACCTGGGAGCCAAAAATCTTGTTAATTGATAGGAAATTAAGTACTTATAGTCCAACACCTCAACCAGTGAGCTACACCCCCTTCATACATCTTAAACCTCTACAAGCTTTTAAGTTATTGGAAAAAGAATGGAAAAAGTATGGATAAAATGGAGGCCAATAGTAATATAATGATAAAAGGAAATCTATTAAATTTGTGTCTAAATAGAACATAATCTGATGCTGAATCATTGAAAGCCTTGTGTGACATTATGACAAGCTGTGGTTTGAGGACAAATGAAGAACCATCTCCATCTGCAACGTTATTTTTATGTTATTTCTGCGTTCTCGTTCTCTATAACAAAACTCATCTGTTCTTCGGAGTGAGTTTTAAAATTAATGACCATATAATCTCTAATCCAGACCACCGATCCAGACTGCAGCTTTTACACAGCCATCCCATTGCTACACTGCTTTTACTGGATTCCTCTGGCTTCAGGTTTAACCTACTGATTCATGCCTACATACTGATGCTTACCCACACAGAAGAGAGCAGACCAGCAGAACACATCACACCTCATTCTATACCATGCTACCTTCTAACCTTTAGCACAACTGGACTGGATCCTACAGCTGTCAGGATTCCAGAAACTTTTATTTTGCCCTGGCACTCAGGTGGTGGAAAGAACTTTCTCCGACTGCCTGAACAGCTGAGTCACTGGTGGTTGCCAAACTAATGCTAAAGGTCTACCGCCACAAACTAAATTTTGAAGACTACTCAAAGTGGGAAAGTCCTGACTCAGACCAGAGTTCGATTCCCAGCACCACCAAGCCACCACTGCTGGGCCCTTGAGCAAGGCCCTTAACTCCCAATTGCTTAGTAGTATAAAAGAGATAAATGTAAGTTGCTCTGGATAAGGACGTCTGCCAAATGCCAGAGATAAAAATGTAATCAATCAAGTTGCAGCAGTGCTTAAAACCATGCATGTATTATCTTCTCATTAAATATATGTAACATTAATGATAATTGGACCTCAGTTAGACAATAGCACTAATAAATAAAAGCATATAAACAAAACATTACGTCAAATAATTAGGTTTCAGATTTGACAAGACCAGATAAACAAAGCAGAGGTTGAAGTCAGTCGCCTGTATTTGAAGATCATTATTTCAGCATGTAATTGTGCAGCAGAGACGGGACAGTCAGGGGAGACAGCGCATCAAAGCTAAAAACCAAATAATGATAAACTAAATATCATTTTCACTGATCTGTGCTCTGTGTGTAATTTATGTATGACTTTGATTATATTAATATTTTTTAGTCAAATTTGCTTAATTTGTTTATTTCCAGTTCATTTTTAATCAAAGATAAAAAAAAAAACAGCTCTAAAAATAGCGACATTAAATGAGTATGAATTGTGTGATTGTGATGGCGAGGGAGCACAATCTCTGAGCTGCTATAAATTAAACATTCTTTCTGTGCACGCAAACAATTAAATGGGCTTCTCAATTAAATTCACATATTCCTAAATCCGACTAGGAAAGAATCAGTGCCTCACCAGCCACCAAACTCGTCGCATATCACTGATTTGGAGCATGTTTATAATTACTGGACTTCGAGATTAGATTTTTTTTTTAATCTATTGGCAACAAAATATGATGCAATTTTTCTAAATAAGTCACAGCTGTAATGACGAGTCGGGTTGGGATCCATAATGCAGCAATAGGGTTAATTTAGAAAAGGGAGAATCACAAAGAATAGTCAGGAAAGCAAGCAAAGGGTCGGCACACAGTAAATCCAAGAACAGGCAAACAAATCCAAATCAACAAGCAAAAGACAGGCAATAAACAAAACCGGGAGCATAACCAGAATAGAGTATAGCCACTTGGTATGTCGCATCAGCAAACAATGCTTCACGCCATGCTTAGCAAGCGGCTAGTTTAAATATACTAAACACCGGAAATGACACTGGAAGTACTAGCGAAGAACTTGTATTCTGCTGACTGCGCCCTCTGATGGTTGGGAGATAAAGTCTATACAACAGCATTTGCGTGTTTTCTGGTTCACTTAAAATCAACAATGCAACATTTTCCTTAGTGTAAACTGTATGGACTTCTTTTTTAAAGAATATTGATTTATTACAGTAAACAATCGTTTCATCAAGGCTTCTCTTTCTACAAGCTAAAGAAGCACAAAGACAGAAATAAATATTGATCTCAAAATTGCCACGTTGCTTTGCTGCTCTGTATTTCCCCAAAAGCCTATAAGGCAGGTTGTCTGCTTGTGTGTGTGTTAGTGCATGCACTGTGTTTGTAAGTGACAATAAAGTGTGAGGACTCCCTGTGTGCTGATGAAAAAAAGCTTTTAGGCACAGGTGCCAAATCAGTTGGTCACTAATTAAGCTTCTAGTGAAGCAGAGACTGCAGCACAAGAGAAATTTACAAAAACACACACACAATGTGCAACGCAGTAAATATAAATATTACAGACAGAAAAAATACAGATAAAAGAAAAGAGATAAATCAGCTGGATGTGGTTTAAAAAATATCATTGGGAGCAAAATGGTGTCTTAAGAAGGGTGTCTACAAACGGTAGTTGTGTGAGATTTTATTCCAAGTCACTTATAGGACATATATCTATATATGCACTAAAGAAATATAGAGAAATATGAAATATGGATGACAGAAATATGACAGGAGGGATGGATATGTATATAACAGATATAATAGAAGTACAGATAAAAGTGACCCAGTGTGATTGTCACTAAAGTGTCCATGTGCTGGAGAGAGGTGTTTAAAGTGACACCGTATTGTGCCAGTCCAGGTTTAAAATGTCAAGTTTGTGCAAATGTGCAAATAATTGTGTAGAGAGGAGATGAAATTGAGAGGAAGTCTGTGTATGGCACCTTGTTTTATGTTTCATGATTTAACTTAAATTTAATTTAGGTATATAGAGCAAAACTTGACCCAAACCCTGAATTCCTAACAAGTGTATGACACCTAATAAGAAAAATTATTAAATAAATATAAAAATAAACTTTAACAAAAACCAAGCTAGAATCAGGACCTCTAAAAATCAGGTTGGTAAATGTGTGTTGACTTGTCTAGTTGGAGTTCAATCTCTTAATTCATGTTACAGCCTGTGCTTTACTGTATCTCTTGGCATTAAAGATCTGAATTTATATTACTAACATGCAGCTTTGCACAAACAATCTTTCAGGTCATGTCGCTTGATCCTAATCGTGTTTAACTGTGTAAGTTTGTGTTATACAGAAAGTGCACTTGTTTCTTTTTTTTCTTTTTTCTTTTTTTTTTTTTGCTGGTTTCAAAGTCTGTTCCAAAAGGAAACAAGAACTCGTTTTGATGGTTTCATAGTACACCACCGTAGTACTCACCACACAGTACAATCTTGCCTGCAAAAGACATGTTTGTCTTTTGTGCAAGGAAAGTCTTATTTGTGTAATCTGTATGTAATACAGATCCTACTTTCATTTACCTCATGTAGTTTATTTAGTTTAGTTTATTAGTTTAGTTATTTACTTCAATCCAAATTTCATAGATGAATTAGCGCTAATTTACTTCTCAGCAATTCATGATCCAATAATAGAGGACAGACCGGTTGAGAAACACTGAATTTGAGTGTATGCGGAAGTAGATTTGATTGGATTTGTGACACAGTGCATGATCCCAAATATTCATTAGGTTGCACTCTGCAAACTTGCACTCTGGCTGGCTTTTTTCACTTTCTTACATTTAAACTTCCACTTTTCAAAGATACGAAAACAAACCATTAAGTCTTTAGAAGAAATTCTGTTGTTTGTGAACCGTCTGTGTACGTAGGTGGTCCTTGCTCAGATTTTCTTTTTGAGAACATCTCTAGGTTACATATGTAGCCATAGTTTCCAGAGGGAATAATACGCTGCGTTGTGAAGCTGTGGGATCGCCCGTTACAACCTTCCCCTAGTGGAATGCGTCTTGAGCCCTTACGGAACAGGGAGGCCTCATAAGCAAGTGAGTTGGTCTTAACTGCTCACCTGCTCATCCTATAGATAGTCTGCCCATCTCCACAGGGCAGCTTTTTGGATATATGCACCAAGTGCTCGCACTGGGCTCAAGCTGTTCAGCTTTTTCTGGTTTGAGTCCAGGAAGAGAGGAGGGCATTAAGCCTGCAGCTCAATGGGATCAGGTACCCTAGTTGGTACCTTTGGTACGTAACCAGGCCAAGAATGAGTAAAAGCTTTCACAAAGCCTCTTTCAGAGGTTTTTAAGGGACTATGAGCGACCCCAGAACCAAGGCTGGGTCCCATGTCAGCACCCTCAGGTGCAGAGCAGGCCTCAGCCTTCTAGTGCCACGAAAGAATCTAGACACTAGCTGGTCCCTTCCTACCTCTCTTGTAGGAACTGGGTCCTGACAATTGTCTCTAGACCAAAAGATGAATAGATTCCATTTCTGAATGTATAGCTTTTTCATGGTAAGAGCTCTTAGCTAAGAGACCCTGATCTAAAGGAGGTGAGCGCAGACCACCTGGTGGTTGATGTAATCGACCACTGACTTGTGGTCCTTGCGCACTAGCACGTGTTGGTCTCTCAGGTCTGATAGGAAATGCATGAGTGGTCTGAACACTGCCAACATCTCCAGGCAATTTATGTGCTATGAGCAATGCGGCTTGTCCCATAGGCCTCCAGCATGGCTGCCACTTATGACAGCCCCCCAAACTTTGAGGAAAGCATCTATTGTCATGGTCGCTCTGCGACAGACTGCTCCCAGTTCCAGACCCTTCAGGAGTGTTTCTTCATAAATCTAAGAACCCTGTACTGGAATGCTTTGCCTCTGCAAGCAAACCTCAGAAACTTCATGTGTTAAGGAAAGAAGTGTAGTTTAATTAAAGCAGTGTAATTTTATTTTTAAACTTGATGTTGCTTTGTGGGAGGAATTTTTTTAGGAAGATTTTACCTTTTACCCTTTTTTACTGATGCTGTTACCTTAAGGTAGAAGAAAAAGAGCTTGCCTACTTGCGCTGCTGCTCGTTTTTATATAGCGTTACTTTCTGGTCGATGACTTCACCGACCATGATGTAATGCTCTCCGACCTGTCAGATTACACATGGCTCCAGGTCAAAGGTTATAAAGGGCGTTTCCAAAGCGCTGGACACAATATGAGTTTCTGAAGGGGAACTATAGCTAGCAGACTACCTGCCCTGCAACTTACCACACCATTTTTTATGTTAAATATATGTTTGTATCCAGGATGCTCGATAAAATATATACATAAATGTTGATCAGCGAACATAAACAGAAGCTTAATCTTACTTGTTTGACGTGCGAGAACAAATTTCACTGTAAAAAAAGTATTAGATGAAAAAAATTACCAAATTTTGATTGGGTGGGCAAGACAAACATTTGGGTGGGCTCAGACCACCCCAGCCCATGCCTAGGGCCAGGCCTGTATATAAATATTTAATAATATGATATAATAAGATAAGTAACATGTAATAAATCATTTTTAAGTGTATATATATTATTTAAAGTATGTTCTTTGCTTGATTTGTAAAATGTGTTTTGTGGTGCCATTGTGTTCTGGGTGACCCGAGTTTGATTCCGACTTGTGGACCTTTGTTTTATATTTGCAAAATATACAAAAAATGTATATGTAGAAAATATATGTGTGTAAATCTTTAAAAAAAATATTTTTGTATTTTTGAAAATATATCTATATTAATTTGATCCTATTGAAAACTACACATGCATCATGAGTTGCCTTTTAAGAAAAGGGTACAAAGTCGAGCAGCACCATTACAGCAAAATTCTGGGCCAGAAAAAAGCAAGCTTGTGCTAAAAACCAGATCCGTTGCATAATATAATACAGGTCCCAGTTTTAATACTGCACAGTTAAAATATTGTTTAGGCTTTTGATATATATTTATTAAACAAGTTGCACATTTCAGCTGTATTGCGATAATGAAGAAGCAATCGTTTTTTAGCGCAAACCGATCAATACTTTTTTTATACTGTGCATCTCTGCATGTTTTCGGTGTGGAGATTTGACTTTGACTTGTGGAGGTGGATCAGTATTCACAGCACCTCCCCCCTTCCCCCTTTTCTTTTTCTCTTAACTCTTTAGACAAAAAAAACCCAAAAAAAACCCGTTGACTTGTGAATCTGTGTATTTGTGTAGGCTTTTTTGTGGTGTGTAAGTGAAGGAGACGAGTGTGTATGTGTAATCTGTGCTGTTACATCACCATGCACTCTTGTATGCATGCTGGACTACAGAGGCTCGGCGCTTTAAAGCTGCTGCAGAGAAAAGCGCTGCTGCAGAACTTCAGAGCAGAGCAGAACAGAAGCAGAAACCACACGGTTTAGCAAAGGGGTCGTATGCAAATAACGAATCTGCACTGATTGCAAATTAGGCTGCATTAAGATATATAATATAATATAATAATAAGCTTGTAGGACATGATAGCACAGCAAGTAATACTGCTGGAAATGTGTTGGTTCAGTTGTCAGGTCGTCAGTTCACCTGTCACACACGAGGCGTCTGACTCTCAACTGGTCAGTTATATAAATCAGATGAATGTCAGAATGCTCTGTGTGCCGAATGCAATGTGTGCTACCGTACTCACTCCTAGTTTAAATCTAAGATCAAGATATTATTGGGCCTTAAATGTTTTTCTTGTGATCGATTTGAACCTGGTTCTCTAGTTATCTTTGCACTGGCAAAAGTCTGTGATTTGCCTTGTGGGGTGAATTCTCCCAATTGTACCCTTTGTTCTCAGGTTTAGTTTTGGCAGAAGTGTGACTCAGTCTGAAAAATGAATGTTTTAATATGAAATACATTTCAAAGTCCTATCCCCTATCCATGGGAATCCCTATTCTAAAACTAGCGGTTAAAAAGTAATTATTTGTCTTCAAATGAAACATGTAAACATGTCTGCCGGTTCTCCTTTAGCTTCACTCATAAACAAAGCGTGTCAACTTACAAAACTGCTACCTAAAATTGAGACTTTTTACATTTTTTTATCTCCCCACAACATTTCCCAGTGACGCAGAATTCATGAAAAACTCAGTCTGATTGTCTAAAACAAATTTACTGTGATCACATTTTCTTACAATCGGATATATCATACAAATAAACAGACTCTCTTGACTCATGCCTGCATAAATGTATGTACTAAGCTGCTTCTTCATGATCATCTGATTTAATATTTGCAAGAATGCACAGATGCCTATGGGGTCGGTCAGTATAATGGACGACTAAACACATTTGACCCTATAACGTGTAGTAAATCAATAATCTGTGATGGATGAGCATTACAGGAGAAAAGTTGTTCTTTAATCCTAATCAGTGTGCCTGAAACCCTGTAAAACTAAAAAGATCACTGTTTTACAAGGCGGATGGCACTCGTAAAGCGGAGAGCGACACGAAATAATGGTTTTATGCAGAATGTTGCTTGTTGTCTGGAATCGAATGTAATTCATATGCACTTACGCCTTAACGGAAGGTTTACATCAGTTCAACCAAATTCAAAGGAAATTGTGAAATCTGCTTAGGCAATAAGCATGTGGGATGTGTCATACAGTAAATAGCTAGGCTTTAGAATCTATTTTTTTTTACTTGGTGGCCATCACAGCAAGAAATTTACTATATTATCTTATTTATACTGTATATGTTTATAAAAGGTCTTAATAAAGTTGGCAGGTGGTGATAAAGGATAGAGTAATATATTGTGCTTTAAAAAAACGACTTTAATACAACAATCAATTGATGTAATGAATGTAATAACCAAATAATAGATTAAAAGTTAGTTAAAGAAATAGAAGTGGGCGCACAGTCAATAACACAAATGCAAATCTGAGAAAAGGAGTTTTTTTAATCTTAACCTTACATACAGTATTATTTATTATTAGTTGTTTTTTCTGGCATAATGGAGGCAGCTTGATGGTGCTGGGAATTGAACACACAACCTTCTACCACTACCACTGTATGATAAGCATTATGTTAACGCACCATTGGCGTATTGCACTATACAGCATAACAGCAGCACAATGCAGTACAAGTGTAATAAACATACATTTCACTATATCACTTAACTGCAGTTGTACTGTTTGTAAACTTTAATCTGTTGCCAGTTTACTTTCTTTTTACACCAGTTGTACTTCTATGTACTGCAGATTTAACTGCTGTTGAAGTTCAAGTTCAAGCAGCTTTATTGTCATTTCAACCATATATAGCAGATGCAGTACACAGTGAAATGAAACAACGTTTCTCCAGGACCCCATGGTGCTACACAAAACAACACAGAATTGCACCAAACAACAAACAACAAAAGAGTCATTTAACAGGACAACACACAGCTAAAGACTTAAAGTAAGTTTTCTTAGCAACATAAAGTGCATGTGTGCAACCTGGTGCAAACTGTGCAAGACAGACAGTGCAAATAACAGTACAAACATTAAACCAGACAATACTGTAAAAAAAACTGAAAGCTGTACGGAACGGTAATTTAAACAGCGCCGACCAGATTATAAAAATGTGCAAATAGAAATGCAAGTAAAAAGCAAGGTTAATGTACAAACTTCACGGTACTGTAGTTGTTGTCTGTTTTTCCTTTTGCTCTCCCTTTTAATTATGCTGCCATAGCTAGTCTTGCTGGAGTCCTGAACTACACAATGTCCTTAATTTTACATAACAATACACATCCTTATCCATATTTTTCTTTCTTTCTTTATCTCTCCCTCTCTCTCTCTCTCTATCAGGAGTGGATTAGCTTTGAGGATGGATTGGGACTTACTCTGCTAAAGTGACCCAGGGCTACAGTTTACATTACATTTGATCACCATTACCATAGGCTGTAATTAATAAACATTTGGTGCCACCCAGACGAGGATGGGTTCACTCTTAAGTCTGGTTCCTCTTTCCTCTATGTTCCTCTTCCTACTTTATCTCAGGAAGTTTTACCTTGTCACAGTCGCCACCGGCTTTCTCATTAGGGACAAACTTACAATTTTTTTCACTGTTTTTGCCTTCAGTTTGAAGCTGCTTTAAAACATTGTCTATTGTTAAAAGCGCTATTGAAATAAAAATTACATTAAATTGAGTTAAAATGTGCTTTAACGTCATTATATTCTAGATTTACAGTTCTGCTTAATGTCACTGCAGTGCTGCAGTTTTACTGCAGTTGTACTTCAGTTTACTTGGGTGATTCTGTTTTTCGTAAGGGTTCTGTGCACTCCTGTGCAGGAGACACAGTATTTACACACTCTCACAGAAACTTTCACACAAGCAGCTGAAATGTAAACACCCTAACCACAGAACACGAGGTTCAACTGTAGAATTCAACTGTACTGTTCAAACTGTACTGTTAATTTAACCTCTAAAAACAAAACCACAATTCCAAAAGATATTTATAGTTATTATTACTATCTGACTGTACTGTACTGCACTGGCTTTTTTTTTAAACTGAATAATTATATTATAATAATAATTATAACAGTTGTAGGGATTTGCTAGCTAACAGTGTTTATAGTATAAATTCAGTTATTAGGCTTACAAAAACAATTAGAAAAATCCGATGACAGAAAGGTTGAAAACTCTATTTAATGCTTGTCAAGGATTTTAGAAGTAGGCAGAAAAGTTGGTAATTAAGTAGTTTTAAATGTACAATAAGATGCTAAAATAATAATAACAGCCCGAAATAAAAGCTAGATGTGGAGATTGCGGTACAAGCCAAATTTTGTTTATTAAGCCAGAATATGATGTTATGCCATTTTTGTGATTGCCTGGCCATGAGGTACATATTAAACAGTATTTGAAGGTCCCATTTTAAAGGCTTGTATAAACATTGCACAGCCCGCAACCATCTTAAAAACTTACAGTATGGCATGAGTGAAGAAATCAGGGTAGAGATGTGACGGTCGTTTCATGTGAAAGAAATGACCCGACTTCTCAGAATTAACTACAGCACATCTAAATAAGTATTGTTAAAGGGAGTTTACAAGTTTTGCGGAACTTTAACTTAACACAGACATCTAAACCACAGACATGCACAATCGAGCTTAGGATGTGTGTGGGCAGTCAGATGAAAGATGGGAAGTGAAGTAGCTATGCTGTATATATATATGATAAACTTTATTCAAACTAATCATTTATTTTGTAAAAAGGAATGCAGTATTTATAAAAAAAAAAACATGCTGTTAAACCAAATTAGTATTTCCTGGCTGTGTACTTTCTTTTTTTTACTTTTTCTATGTCTTTATCTGGATGGTGTTACTATGACTAGTGTTGCATTTATATTGCAAAATCTTCTTTCTAAAGCTATG
This sequence comes from Bagarius yarrelli, assembly GCA_005784505.1. NCBI lineage: Eukaryota > Metazoa > Chordata > Actinopteri > Siluriformes > Sisoridae > Bagarius > Bagarius yarrelli. The sequence goes on from VCAZ01000020.1 coordinate 2,924,946, forward strand.
CTATTGACCCACATGCAGATCAATATTCTGACCACATTCCACCTTATTTCATAGAGTACAATGATTAAATAATTGAAGAATTCATATGCTAAGGCTCTCTTTAATGTCATTAATAAAACATCAATGAATATTTTCTCCAATACAGTTCCAAAGACCTTGAGTAGTAATAATTACTGAGGTCAGGCGCTAATGTCGAACGACAAGTTTGGGAGGGGAATCTGTGTTTAAGTTTATCCCAAAAGTGTTCGAAGAGGTTGCGGTTAGGACTATGTGTAAGACATTCAAGTTCATTTAATCCAATTAGAACACACCAGGTCTTCAAGGAGCTGGTGAACTTTGTGCACAGGTGTATTATCATGTTGGAAATGCTGGACAACGGTGTGCTTTTAGGATTTTGATAAAGACAATGTTGTGGATTTGTCAGTAAGATGTTCAAAAATTCTTTTCCCCTATAATGTATATTAGTGAAGGTTGAGCCTAATGGGTCCTTGTGGCTAAACTCCTTTTTATCGCATTTCACACATTTCACACCGTTTACATTTTTAAGTCTTTCAAAAAAACATGTAATGTTCAATTATGACTAAACTTACCTGGGAAAAAAATGCATGACTAGATAGCCAGTTCTTCTCGTTGTTCCTTCCTCAATGTCAAAAGCACGCCAGGTTTCAAGCCGTTCCACCACTCCAAATCATACGAGAATTAATTACACACACCTGCACCTAGTTTATGCAGTCAACGCAATACTTAGCTCAGAACTTACCTGTCCAAGATCCGTCTAATTCCTTCTTCTCCTTTTTCCTTCGTTATCAATAAACGTACCTGGAAACAGGGTTTTTATCTGCAGTCTTCTTCTGTGTACTATTGTTACACTTATTTTTAAATCTGATAATTTAATTTCTTAATAATGTGATTAGGTGTTCTTTACTTTAGATGTTTAGCGAGAATTTTTACAATGTGTATATTGCTCATATGATATCAATAGGTTATACTTTGTTAACTAAAATTACAGACATTAATTTGCTATAGATTTTCTTATGATTTGCTATCACTTTCGTCCTATTCACATTATTCACAATTCAGAATGTCCTCCATTTATTTTGTGACATGTTTAATTACTAAAGGAGATTTTTTCAAGCAAAAAAAAAAATATTTCATGAATTGATTAAACCAAATACACTGACTTACACAGCTTCAATGTTAAAATTGTGTAGCTTCTACTTTAATGCATGGTATAAACCTTAAATAATGTAAATATTTAACATCTAAACCAAAAGAGGAACTGTTTAATAGGTTTTCCGGTTAATTTACATGAGCAGGAAGAGTCAAAGAGTATATCTTCACAACTTTAAAAATAGCAAGGATGAAAAAAACCTACAGATTTTAATTTATTTAACTCCAATTGCCCTTACGAACCACAACAACAACAAATCACTCAATGTCATTAAATTGTACTGCACGGAGAAAAGTTTATCTTTTTCCTGGTTACAACTTAATTGTCTTAATTATTATAAAAAGTAAATGTATGAATTCCGTTCCGCATCCCTTAAAGGAATTGCTACAAAAGTACATCCAGAGTACAGATTATTCATAAGTTACTACATTACACGTGCTCCTCTAAGTCAATATATATTTACAGTATATTATAGTGCTATGTTTGTTGGCTCTGCAGGTGTGTTCCAATGTGTGTCATAAATAATATTTTATACTTTACTTCATTGAATACATTGTACAAATGTCAGCGAGTCCTCTTTGTGTGGATTAATAAAATGATGTATTGAGAAGCAGTTATAAAACAATAAGCCTGTTTATTACTAACCAGTTATGTATACACAGTCCCATGTCCTCACGCTCACTGCTGTGAATTTATTGTTGTATTTCTGTTTATTAAATACATTGCAGCTATGCTTGATAAATACAGACTAATCAGATTACTCGGATCATTAGGATCAAGTCAGTTAGACATACCAAGGGTTCTTGACTATTAAGCTATGATGCAGCCCGCAGCGGAACCAGTTTTCAATGAAGATCAGATGTGCTAAATCAGTATTCTATTTATATTTATATTAAGACGCCCTTATCCAGAGCGACTTACATTTATTTTATTTTTTTATACAACTGGGAAATTAGTGGTTGAGGGCCTTGCTCAGGGGCCCACAGTGTTGGCTTGGAGGTGCTGGGAACCGAACCCCAGTCTTTCTGGTATTAGTCCAAGACCTTAACCACTAAGTCACCACTTTCCACTCCCATTTATTTCTGCATTTACTGAATGAGCGTTGTGCTACTGTGAACTGACTATAATCATTCTTTATTCTTAATTTCTCTGTTTTAACTGTTGTGATTATTGTTTTTTATGATTATTTTAATTTATCTTATTTAAAGCACTGTGTAAGAAAGAAATGTGCTTTGCTTTGCCTTTCCTTGCCTTATTGTAGAAAACAACACACACACACACACACACAAACACACACACACACACAAACACAAACACACATACATACACACACGAAGACATGGACTCAAATGTGATAACAACATTGTATGTGTCAGTCAGCCTGAAACTTTGTTAAAACTGTGATTAGACGCATGGACTTTTGCGATACTGCTCGATGATCCCGACTAAACCAAACCAGTCCAAGAAACATACTTAAAAGTGTGAGTGAGGAGGATGCAGATGATAAGGTTAAGGTGGAGGCAGATGATTGGCTGTGGTGACCCCTGAAGAGAACAGCCATACGAAAAAGAAGAAGAAGAAGATAAGGAAGGAATATAAGGAAGGATTACTTTTTTATTGTGTCACTTTGTTCGTTTACATTTAGGATAAAAATATTCCAAACTAGTTTTAATATAAGCGTGTACTTATTTTTAAATATTTATAATCTTGGCTGCTTGGCTGTTTGATAACATCTTAACCAGGCGTGAAAAGAAAAAAAAAACATTGACCACAAATGAAAAAGAGGAACCGCTGACGCACATTAGTAATGAACATGTACTCTCTCATCACATTCGTGAGAAGATACACACACTCAAGAAACTGTCTACAGTTATGGCGGTTCTCAGAGACCTCAGCTCAGTTTAATGAAGGTCTCAGTTAAATGGATTAAAAAGGTGAGTTCGGCTTTTTATTTTCACAATTGTTCCTTATAATGAAGTAAAACGCTAATAAAAAGTTCTTTAAAGGAATAATTTTTTTTTTTTTTTTACCAAATTCTTTAAACCTTTTTAAAAACTTTACCATTATAACATGGTATGAAAATCAGTCAGGCATCGTGTTTTCTCTTGGTTACTTTCTTTGGTTAAATCTTCTTACAGGAAAGTGTAGAAACAGCTTGAAATCTGTAATGTACTTTCTCATTAATAATAATAATTATATAATAATAAAAGTATAATGTGGATTTAGGAATAAGGCACCATCTTCCTTTCGATCTTCGACTATTCTTTAAGATCTCAAAGGTCCCAGATTACTGCACCGACGGCAGCAAGCCAAATAATGTAAATTATATTCTGTTAGCAAAGATTATGACTTTAGGGCTGTAATATATATATATATATATGTGTGTGTATGTGTGTGTAATATATAACTGGAATTTTACTGTGAAACTGAAATTGAGGTGATCATGTTTGCCTCCTGCTTGTTTTGTCAGTTCTCAGCACTAAACTAATATTTTAACTAGGTGATGGGAAAAGAAGGTGTACTAGTGCGTCAGGGTATTTCCCCTTTCACGACCTTCACACTTTATATCTATTCATTTCCATACTTCTAAGAATACACTTCAGCTCACAACCACAGCCTTTAAAATTGTATGAAACGCAAGTACAGCAAATGTACAAACCCTCCTTTTATTCTCCTTTTTACCTTTTTTTCCGTCTCCACCCGCGGCTGGTCTTTCCTGAGGGGAAATCCTCAGACCTTTTCCAGGAAGTCGCGAGTCAAGACTGTATTATTATTATTATTATTATTATGTACCATTGATCATTAATAAAACTCCCCTCTCAATACAGCGGCACCCCCAACTCTGGCCAAAATAAAAACTCTGGCCACCCCTGAAGTATAATTTTGCGAGAAAATGCAGCACACAAATCAACATTTTATCGTTACTCTCCTATCTCTATCTATCTATCTATCTATCTATCTATCTATCTATCTATCTATCTATCTATAATGATCTATCTATCTATCTATCTATCTATCTATCTATCTATCTATCTATCTATCTATAATGATCTATCTATCTATAATGATCTATCTATCTATCTATCTATCTATCTATCTATCTATCTATCTATCTATCTATCTATCTATCTATCTATCTATCTATCTATCTATCTATCTATCTATCTATCTATCTATCTATCTATCTATCTATCTATAATGATCTATCTATCTATCTATCTATCTATCTATCTATCTATCTATCTATCTATCTATCTATCTATCTATCTATCTATCAGTCAGGGTTGTTGTAGCAGTTGTCGTTGAACCTTTAAACTCCTTCCACTCAGGATATAATAGGATTTTATAGTTGCAGGGTTTTTTTGGCGAATGTATGTGTGCTGATTCAGCTATATAAATAACAATAATTTTTTTGTATATATACAGTATGTGTTAAAAATATTCACTTATTTGTTGCTGCTGAACATATTTTACAAATGTGTGTATGTCTAATGCTTCCTACAGGTTCTCACAAAGATTTTGAAGTTGTGTAAGCAAGCCTCTCTGGCATCCCACTTCAAATTCAATGTTTCCCTTAAGGATGCTGCTTAATGCAGCACTGCCGCTGCTGGTCCTGTGCGCTGAGCCGGAGCAGTGTTCTACTCAAACCTCTGATCATCACAGTGAGTGAAATCCAACACTCAATCTTTATCTCTTTCTAGACAAAAATTGTTAGCCTGGTTGAGTCCAAATTTCCACATCTAGAATGGGGTTCCGTATATCGTCACTGTCAACTTTAACAGGAACTCTATTCCATACTCATTCACTGTAAAATGTGTCAGCAACAATATGTATCAGCAGATTCATGCCAGAAGCTATGAAAAATAGTCAGATCGAACATCAAATAATGGGAAAATGTGATTTTCCTGCATAAAACCTAATTTTGCTTATGTAGTCTGTCTACCTTTAGAGTCAGAAGGAGACAGTGAAATCATAAAGCCTCAGGTTCTTGTTTTTGTCTGAAAAGACAGGTTCTGTTGAGGTCTTCCACTGTTGGAGCTTATTAATCGCAAGTGAGCTTGAGAAGCTTCTTAGTTAGTGGTGGTTTTAGTCAGTGGTTATTCAAGTTATTTGGCATTTGGTGTTTTTTCTTTTTCACACAAGCGTAAAGTTTAAAAAAATCCCATAAGTTAAACAGTTTCTAAATGAATCAAACAGGCCCACACCACCAAAAGCCCTGCTACGGTCTGAACATTAACTCAACCACAATTTTGTGCACTAGGCTGCTGACATGTAATTAGCTAATATCATTGGATAACTGCATAAATGAACAGGTGTCCATGTGCTTTTCTATTTAATAGCCCAGTGATTGTACACTATATAGACAAAAGTATTGGGACACCTGACCCTTACATACGAATGTGTTTTTATGAACATACTATTCCAGAGTTAGTCTCACTGGTACTCCTTTAATAACCTCCACACCGCTGAAAAGGCTTTTCACTCGATTTTGGATTGTGACTAAAAAATTCTAAAAAAAATGTGTAAAATATAACTGGAAACAATATGCGATGAGTCTCAAATCTCTGCAACCTATGTTTTATTCACAACAGAAAATAAAAACATATCAAATTTACATTTGCGGCAGTTGGCAGACACTCATGTTCAGACAGACTTACATCTCATTTATACAACTGAGCAAGTGGGGGTTAAAGGCCTTGCTCAGGGGCCCAGCAGTGGTAACTTGGCGGTGAACCCACAAACCTTTTAATTAACAGTCCAACACTTTAAACCCCCGGCCACTTTCCCTATTTTGAATGTTTAAACTGAGAACATGTTTTATTTTAGGGAAAGAAATTTTGAAATTAATAGCCAGAACATGTCTCAAAAAACAAGTCATGAGTGCATGCATAAGATTGTCTAGCATCCCCTTTTTTTAACAACAGTCTGTAATCGTCTATGGGACTGAGGAGATTAGTTGCTAAGAGAAATGTTGTCCTATTCATGTCAAATACAAGATTTTATATGCTTAACAATCCTGGGTGGGGTTTTTTCTTCTTATTTTTGGTTTTATGATGCACCTAATGTTTTCACTTAGCCATGCTGTTGTAATAGCTGCATTGTACACTTTTGCATTGACTTGCTGAAATATGCAAGGCTTTTCCTGAAAAAGTGGTCTGGATGAAACGATATGTTGGTTTAAAACAATAGGATAAGGCCGTCTTCCAAATACTCTAAATGTAATGTAATGTAAATGTGTATCCTCTTCAGTTTAATGTACATAGTTTGATATTTTGCATGTAAAATGAGTTTTGATGCAGAAAAGACCACAGCATTACTGCATCATGTTCCTGTATTAAAAAGAATTGTTTATTAATGTTTCTGCCTGTCTGTGTGCACTTATTTAATGTAAGTTTAATATTAAAGCTGCTGCTATATAAAAACAAAGAACACACTTTTTGAACATTCATTTATTCATCTTTATAAGCCGCTTAATACGGGGTCACAGGGATCTGCTGGAGTCCATTCCAGCCGCGAAAGGCAGGAGGGGTACCCCCTGGACAGGTCGCTAGTCCATCACAGGGCCACGCACACACTCACACTCACTCCTATAGGCAATTTAGGATCACCAATCTACCTAACATACATGATTTCGGACTGTGGGAGAAAAACGCAGTACCCGGAATAAACCAACGCAAGCACGGGGAGAACGTTCTGCCCTACTTTTTAAACAATTGGAATAATATATCAGCATTTAGTTGATTATGCTAAATGATTTAGTCTATACAGTATAATTGCTTTTTAACATAAACAAAGTCACATAGTTCATGACTCCAAGACAGTTACTTTTAACCTTTGACCCTCTTTAGGTTTTCCTGTGCTGGCATCCTTGCAATGTTATAACGACTTCACCACTCAGATGCGGTGCACTTGGGAGGAGGAGCCACATATGCACACACACTTACACATGCCAATCAGCAAGTAAGGAACCAAAATATGTCTGTTAACATAATACTCACACAAAAAGATTAAGAGAAGAAAACTTCACCTATTTAATTGTTATCCTTTCTTTTGTGTGTGTGTGTGTGTGTGTGTCTAAATCCAGTGGAGAGCTGTGTGTCTCTGATGGTCTTGGTAAGCTGCAGTCTAGTGGAAAGCTTACCAGAAGTTGTGTCTATGAAACTTGGTTTAGCATGGGCAGCCATGATGTCTTCTTCAACATTTCCTGCCCCTCGAAAGTAACAACTTTTAATATGTCAGCAGAAGGTGAAAATATTTACTCCTGCTTTTATCCAGAAAATTTGTGTAACTGTCAGCTAAACACTACCTGCTAACCTAGAGAGATATATTTGTGAGCTCAGACATATTTAACATGCTGAAATGTTATGTGTGTGTTGCATATTTCACAGGAAAAGTCCTGCCTCCGACTAATTTTTCTGTAAAAAAAGAGATAAGTGGCAACCAAATTCTCAGCTGGAGCAGCCCGTATCCTTCTTCATCCCCTCTTACACAAAACCTCACCTACCAGCTCGAGTATAGAAGACATAAACGCGACTGGAGTGTAAGCACACACACACACACACACACACACACCCATCTAATGCAGTGTGAAGTAGATTTTCAAAGAATGTTTGAGTCTGATATGTACTTAAGAGACCATCATTATTATTAATATATACACAAATATATATATACACACACACACACACACACACAAAAAAAAAAAACAATAGCCTTGTCTTTTTTTTGGAAGCTCAGTCTTGTCTTAAAAACTATCTACTACAGAAGCATCACTAGACAACACATACACTATGATATGACTTCATGTTCTCACAAAGCAGCATAGCAACCTCAAAACCTATCAAGATTCTCATGCAAAATACAACACTTCAGAATCCTATGAAACCAGATAGAGATCTGCAGTAACAGATGTGACAGTAAATGTGCTGGTGATTGTATATCTAATCTCTCTTTTTCTTTTCCTCTTACTCTCTTTAACTCTTCTCCAAACGCTACCAGACGGTGAATGATATCGGCGACACAAAGATTGTGATCAAGAGTCAGGTGCTTTTTCCCACCTACTCATATGAAGCCAGGGTGCGAGCACGGGGTTCTGTAGGTCTGTGGAGCGACTGGAGCCCCACAGTGGTCTGGATGACTGAAGAAGGTACAACTGGTGTGTTTAAAGTTTGTTTCAAGAGAAATGATGCTAATAATTTAATTTTAGGTTCTGACTCACTGGCTTTGTGCTCATTTTTTATGTAGCATAAAATAGAGCATATTTTCCATAACACTTGTGTTATTTTTAAATGTAGATCTAACGCAAATATTAACCATAAATGATGTCTATATGGCTTGTACAGTAAGTGAGCTAAAACAAAAACACACTTTTTATGTGTTTTTCTATAAAATGTTATGGCTGTGTTAATCACAAACCCAATAATACATTGGGTCCACCAAACCCTTCAACATAGGCTAGATAATAAAAACATACACAGGATCGAACTATTAACTCAAGATATAACCAGACAGCCTCATGGCACACTGCAATCTTATTATAAATATAATAAATATTATAATAAATAATAAATTGAATATTTTTGAATAATGTTGTATTATAATTGCTATTATTATCATTATTATAATATACTGTATTGTCATATTGCGATTTTTTTTTTTCTTAGTTAAATTTTGCTATTAGGTCAAAATATATAAACAAAACCTTAAAAATATTAACGGTACCAGCAGTATTGTAATAGAAATTCTTTCATAGGTCTCATAATTGCTAGTGGCGTCCGTGGTTAAGAGTCTGGGTTACTGCATGGAGCACAGGTGTAAAACTCAGTTCCTGGAGGAACAACGGCCTGTAAAGTTTATCTTTAACCCCTTATTAACTGCCCCTGTCTTTTAGGCTCGAAAAAGGTTGAAACGAAACTCTGCAGGGCTTTGTCCTATTAGGAACTGAGTTTGACACCACTGGCATGGAGGGTTAGAAGAAGAAGCACTGCTGAACACTCAAGTAAAGCCAGTCACCCTTTCTACTGCAGGGTGCTGCACCATAGCTGACCTTCTGCTCTGATCTTAACTTTCTAATAAGCTGAGATATGCAAAAAAAAAAAGAATTTGCACTGTTCTGTAATGTATATGTGACAAATAAAGGCTTTTTACTATTTACTATTTCACTCCCTTATCCACTTGCATCCTTTTTCATCCTGTTTTATAGAAGGTGTCATTAACCTGCACTGTGAAATTAAGGAATTAGGGGTGACGTGTAGTTGGCAAGTAATAAAATGGCAGGCTGAATTTCTCTCATATCACCTGTGTGGCTACATCCCTGGAGCGAGCGTGTGAGTATTCCTAATTTTCTAAGCTTTCATGTCAACACAATTTTATAAGTCATTTTACCGTTATTTATTGGTCATTTCAGGAAATGTAACCACTGTGACAGTCACGCTAAGCATCCTCACCATGGAACCTTTTTAGATTTTACATGTTCATTGGATAGCCCTAAACCTGAACTGCTGACTGTGGAGATCAGAAGCTTACGAAAGACCAAGAGATTTTCTGATCCTGACAACAGTGAGTGGGCAACGATCCACTGTAAAGATAAATCTAACCACCAAATCATTTTTAGTCAAGTGTTTAGTTTGTGGTTCATGGTTTTAGAACTGTGTCGAACGATTAGCCAAATTAAGGTTTAAAAAAAATAAATAAATGCTCTCTTTTCCTAATTCATCTAATACCGTATAATAAATTACAACCCACTTTTATCCTGATTTATTTCACAAGCAATATTTATGATATTTACTTTATATCCCAAAAGCTTTTTTTGGGTGGAGAGTGGTAGCGCAGTGGTTAAGTTGTTGGACTGCTAATTGGAAGATCAGGCTTTGATTTCCAGCACCATCAGGTTACCACTGCTGGGCCCCTGAGCAAGGCCTTAACCCCTAATTGCTCAGTTGTATAAAAAAGAGTTACATTACAAATTAATGTAAGTCACTTTGGATGTCTGTCAATTTTCGCGAATGGAAATATTATTTTTACATCTGAGTTGTTGGGTTTTAAAGACACCTATTCATTAATCAAAGCCAATTATTTGACATGTAAGTAACCACTACTGTTTTACACTACTGTAATTAAGGACAGCTGGTTATGCTTCACAAATCACTGGAAATTTCCCAGACCCCACATTGATGTAGACAGGAAGTTGTCTCTTGTACTATTCCCTGATGTACATAAGGTTATGTCTTTTACTTAAGCCTGGTAGTTTATTGTTATTGTTGTCTTTGTGTTTTCTCTTAGATTAAAATATATAAAATAGTAAAACTGTAGCACATTATGCCACCATAAACTATAGTTTAATCGTTTGTTCATGTATTCACTTATTCATTTACTCAGCCAGCCAGTTAGGCAATAACTGCTTTATCCTTGTCAGAATAAACACACACTCTCTCTCTCTTTTCACTCTCTCTCTCTCTCTATCTCTCTCTCTCTCTCTCTCTCTCTTTCTTCTGATTTACAGTTCAGTCACCACGGCCATCCAAATTATACGCTTATAAGCAAGACGGTGTTTGGAGGCTGAAATGGACTCGACCTAGGGTTGATGACAAACTCAAACTCTTTTATCAGGTTTACCTCGAAAGCAATGACACAAAGGTAAACAAAGTCCCCACTACAAACTATTTATTGTTAATATAAGCTAAACTAACAATTTCCGGAAGCCTGAATTTTATTCTGCACAACTGAATGCTTGTTGCTTAAATTAAACTTAAACGTCTCTGTTGGCAATCCTCTCAGTCTCCCCCTCTCACTTTTTAGGAGAAAGTGGATTTCAATCTTTCTGAAGCAGATCTCAGTACCAATGTTCCCTCCTCCCTGCGACCCTCTACAGGCTACATGGCAAGGGTGAGAGCACTTCCTGGATCAGTTTTTGCAGGTCGACCCTCTGACTGGTCAGATCCTGTATACTTCACCACTGATCCAGGTAAACCTGACCTTAAACCCCAAATTATGTATAAGGTTGGGTTTAAAAAGGTTGTTATATGTCCCTTTCTAGATGTATATTATCAGAGAATATTTCTATATGACTGATGAGAATATTTATGGTATGTACTGTATTATAAAGGACTGTTTAGGACATTCGTTTGTATTTTATATTTAAGTATAATGTTGGAACAACCATGACACTGAAAGAAATTATACACTGCCTTAATCAGATTATAATAAACCTTGGTATTATATAAAATAAATAGTGTTTAATAAATGGGACATGTCCTACTGTTTAAGCAGTTCAAGGACCATCGTTGATTACCGGTGTAGAACCTGACCTTTTGACCGGTGTAGAACCTGAACTGAAACAATACCTACAATGTAATTGCTATATCCAAAAGGCATCCAGCTACATTTACATTTACAGCATTTGGCAGTCGCCCTTATATTAAATGACTTACATTTATCTCTTTTATACAACTGGACAATTATGTGTTAAGGGCCTTGCTCATGGTCCCATATAGAACTTAGTGTATCTTGTCACTGTTACGCTGCAATAAAGCTTTTCATCAACATCTTCAGCCCTCTTTTTTCCCTCCATAACACTAAGATCAGCAAATATCCGGCAGTTATTTTTTATTATTTTTCTTTATTTCATCATCTGGATATGTATATTTGGATAAAAAGTACTTATAGAGTTGAAATGTGTGTGTGCATATAGCTCCCTGGACAGAGACCATCATTTACGTCCTGATAGCTGCATTAGTGGCTGTGCTTTTCATCATCTTGTTTAATGCCCTTCCAGCCTGCCACAGGTAAATCAATCGGAATAACTGTCTTCTACACCTATATCAATCATTCAGTAAAATAATATTAAGTGTGTGTGTAAAAATGTTTAATAGGAGACTGGTACTGTGGAAGGTATCCATTCCTTCTCCTATCAACAGCAAAGTCCTGGAGGAAATAAACAGTAAGGTAAGCAGAAAAATTTATATCAGCATAGGTTCTTTTAAAAAGATGATTAATTTTAATATGTATTTCTACTTTTGCCTAACATAATATGTAATAACGTAATAAAACAAGACACACAGTTCTAAAAATGTAATTAACGATGTGGTGGCGCTACATGATATTATTATTATCTTTGAACAGCATGTCTGAAAAAGTTTTAATTTTTTTTTCAACTGACTGTTTTATATTCATTCATTAAAAAATAGCAAAATCCTCTCCTAACTTATACTTAGATATTTTCTGTCAGCACTATAGCATCTATAACCAGCTATAAACTCGGTTCAACTACTAAAACTCAACAATAAAAACACCCAGCTTGTCCCATTCCTATCAAAACACAAAGCTTTTCTTGTATCAAAAAAACCCTAAACTGACCCTGTGGAAAACCAAAAAAAATCCAAACATTGTGGGGTTTTTTATTTTATTTTATTTAGAATATTTCTATGATAAAAGAAATACAGGGTGTCTGTCTTGCACTGTGGCGATGTTAAATTCTCACTGACTGGTGCGCTAGTCAATCTATTTAAGCTATCATTCTGTCACAGAAATGTCCTGCTGGAGAGCCCTATTCATACAGTGACAAAGAGAAAACCTGTGTGTTCATCATACAGACCTCAGATAACCCTATCATCCATAAGGGCAGGTAAAACATTTTTTGGTTAAACTTTGTTAATATGTTGTTTGGATTTTATTTAACTTACAAATAAGGCAAATCAAATTTACACAAAGCTATGAAGAGCACTGATGTGATGATGTTTTATCAGTAAGCAAATACTGTAGTTACCAGGTACTGAAAAAAACTAAAAGACTGAAGTAAACTGTGTCATATTACAGTATTTACTAGTATTTAGTTTGTTAGAGTATTTACACTTTGTTATTGTATATGCCGTACTATAGAACGCTATTGCTTTATGGGAAACATAGTTGCTAATGAGGAACAGTGTGTATTAGTGTGAAAGACCAGATTCCCATTTCTAATGGGCCGCAATGTCAGATCATTGATACGTCAAAAATTGAAGAGGCTAAGCTAACTGAGGGTAAGCAAAGGAACAATAAAACAATCTACCCATCTATCCATACATATTCATACTCTTATTACAAATCAATGTCATGGGAATTTACTGGAGTCTATCCCAGCTGTCACTGGGCAAAAGGCAGGGGTATATCCTAGACAGGTTGCCAGTTCATCGAGGGATGAACATACAGACAAACAACCACACACACTCCCACTCACTCCTATAGGAAATTTAGAATCACCAATCAACCTAGGATACATGTTTTTTGATTGTTTGAGAAAACCGGAGAACCCGGATTAAACCCACACAAGCACAGGGAGAACATGCAAACTCCTTGTAACTTTTATAAAATTTGTTTATTTTCCTATAGTAGAGTTACTATAACGAGTGTAATAGATTTACCACGGTAAATGACTACGTCGTTGCAATTCACTATGCTATATTTACTCTAGTAAGGTTTAATAACCATACAGTATTTTTACTACAGGAAATTTTACTACACGTTCTATAGAAAAGTTACTTTACAATACTGTAGTATATTTTTTTATGTGCTGACAATATCACCTATTTGTGTTTGCTGCAGTTTTTCTGAGTGTCCGCTCCTGAAATGTGGCAAGGACGTACTTATGAAACTCGACGTGAGCGAATCCGGATGGCCACAAAATTTAAGCCACCCATCTTTGTTCAAAGAGGGGAGCAAAATGACAGACAAATCAGGTGTAAGCTTTAGTGGACCTTATATCCTCTGCTGCGAGGACTCTTCAGTACCAAGTGATACTTCGGACACGTTCTGCTCTCCACTTTTAACTTTCACTGATGATGATGAAAGATGCCTTTCTGACATCCCCAATGATACTTTGCCAATAAAAGGAAGCTATATACTATCCCCTCCCAAAAATCCGACTTCAGAATGCTTAGCTCCAATCGATAAACTAGCTAGTGAGAACAAAGAAGCCAGGAGGTCTAATGTCCCTGACGATGATCCCCCGGCGTACACCCCAAGTCCAGCTGTAGGGTCCAGTGCTATTTTTTCCCATCCTTCTGGATACTGTTTGATGCCCAACATGGAAAGAGTTGAAGCATGGGTGTCAACATCTGTTCCTCCACTAGAGGGCAACACAGAAAGAAGGCTGCATGAGCTTAAGAAAGATTCACCTAAGCGCGGCTATGTGACACTTTCTCAGCGTGGAATGGTTTAATGATGAATCCAAATATTTAGTAATAATTCTTTTTAATAGAGTTGGAGCTAAACTCTGCAGGCGCTCCAAAACCGAGTTTGGAAACCCCTGTTCCATAGGTAAAGGTACAGTTTTTGCTTCCACATACTCCAAGCTCAATTAAATTCGTGGTGTCACATTTTTTTTGACAGCTGTAACAAGTTCTGTATTTTAGGGCCACAGAAGTGATCTTAAAAAAACTTATTTTGCTTTAAGGGCTTTAACTTGTCAGCATTTCTTTAAACCCCCCCCCCCCCAATCTCACATTTGCAGCTATTTATCTATTCAACAAAAGCTAATATTTTTTATTTTAACTAAACTGTTATAAAGCTTTCGGCTTTCATAGGCTAGTAATGTTATATATCTTATAAGGTCTATTCTTTTTTGGATCATGACATACTGTCCAGCAGATGGCAGTGCAGGTGGATGTTGAGATTTCAAAATAGTACAAAATATTGCCAAATGTTTTTGGACACTTGGACCAGATTTAATTACTATTTTGATGTTTGATTAAGTTTCACTCTTCTAGTAAGTCTTTTTACCACAATCCGCAGCTTGAGTGTGAGATGTGTTTATTCAGCTACAATATTATTAGTGAGATCAGACACTAATGACAGGTAAGGAGGTCTGTGGTGCAGTCAGCATCCCAGTTCATCCCAAAGATTAATGATCTTAATGGAACTGTTTTAATTGTGCACAGAGCCATTGTCATGCTGGAACAAGGATTAATTTTATGCTACAACATACAAAGATATTCTAAACAACTGTGTGCTTCCATATTTGTAGCAACCTTTTGAAGAGGAGCCACATATGATCTGACGATGAGGTGCCCACAATCCTTTGGCAATAGAGTGTATTCATTATTTTCTGTCTCTGCATTATGTGGCACAATGGGTTATGTAGTTAGTAAAACTGTAGCTCCTGAGCTATAGTGACTATAACTGTGACTATGAATGTATATATTATATTATGTTTAATACAGGTTTAATCATTAATAATAGACATTAAATCAAATAAATGCGTACATGTTAACGCCTGGAATGTTTCTGCCAACATGCTTCCGAAATCTATAATACATCCTGTTTTTACATTTTATTTCCTGTGCTTTCTTCCAATCGTTTCTCTCCATGTCACATTACACTTATATTCACTTATTGGACTTGCTCACTATTATTATCCCGCCAACGAGATCACATTCCAGACGAATTCTGATCGTCTGCCTAAAGCAAAGGCATTTCACAGCATGTCTTTAAGATTCATTGTTTAGAATAGGAACGAGAGAGAGAGAGGGAAAGTGAGAGAGAGAGATGAGGGAATCCTCTATGGGCAGCATGTCCCTTGTCTTTTGTTGTAAATAAACACAGGAAAGCCAGAGCCTTTAAAAGGTGCTTGGAAAAGATCAGTAAGACTCTTATATAACCCTGCATGTCCCTGTGCGAGCTTTCGGAGGACCTGTAGTGCCAAAACAAATGATTTATACATAGAGTTGCAAGCCAACGCTATGCACAACTATACAATGTATGCATCTGGCATGGTAAAGTGAGTGTTTGCTATAGATAAATTATTTTCTTCTGTAAAGATGCTGCTTTTCTACTTTATTATGTCATAAAGTAAAACATTCCAAAACCTGTTGTTTTGGCCGAATGCCTTCGTTATAAGTAACAACACTGAGTTCTGAAAACTTACAGGATGTTTTTAGAGCACAATGTCCTCTAACCTGTCAAATGATCCAAAGAATTTTAGCTTCTTACTTCATTTCTCTTTAAATAATTATTTTTAAACTAAATTATTTTATTTTTACTATAATAAATGTTTAATTTTAACCAGAATGCAACAAGGCATTTACAACTACTGTATTTGAATATTCCTATTGAGTATGTGCACTTGAACATCTGTGTCTCTGTCTTCCCTTTAGTATTATATCAAAAGTAAGAAGGAAAAAAAGCACATGGGCTTGTGGCCCTTTTATTTAAGACCTTTTACTCACCCTTAGAGAAGTGTTATAAGTAATGTTTTTTAAAGAAATGTGATTAATTTATGTATTTAGAAAGCATAATAAGGGCAGGTTGCTCTGCACTTTCATCAAATCCTAATGCTGAAAAGTATTGTATAAAGTGCCCAGTTTTCATGAATGCAACATAAAATATTAAATATTGTCCACAGTTTGTATAATTAGGTAACAGTCTTATTTTACATGACTTATTGGCTCCCAAAAAGCCTAACCAGTGATCTACCCTTTGGTCCACAAAACTGATACCATTTTATCCTGCCCACTAATTGGCAACCATGAACGGCCACAGTGCAAATGGCAATCTAATCCACAGAGCCTGGAGTGATGCGAGTGATGGTACTAAGTACTTAAATACTGCACACATTAATACACAGGGTTTTTTACAAAGACAGGGTTTGTTATTCTTATTGCTAGATGTGACTTAAAGTCACAGTGTGTATGTTTATATGAGTTTTAAAATAGTGCTTGGAGAGTAGATACATCTGTAGAAAGTGAGAGACTGGCCTCCTTTTTTTTTTTTAGCTTTTATGAGTATAACAGCTGTACACATGCATACACACACACACACACACACACACACACACTATGTAAACTTCCATATCCAAACTACAACTTCGAATAACACAATAGATGCACATGACCTCTTCAATGCTCTATACAAAAGTATTATCGTATCACCTATCACTACCGCAAGTCTATAATTACACAACACAAGTATTATAGAACATTTCAGACACATATATTAGCCGATAACTTTAGACAAGTGCATATGAGGTTTTCCACTTGCATACACACGCACACACACGACCGTGGCGTTAAATTAGATAACAGGAAGACGCTGTGTGCTGTCGGTCGAGATAACAATCTGATCTATTGTAAGCGAGTGTGCATGTGCGCTTGTATGAGGGCCTGGGTGTGTGAGAGCAGACGCGCTTCCGTGTACACATGCCTTTGTGTGACATTGTGCCACAAATAACACTCTCCAGTAGTTCGGTAGAAGTCTGCAGTGTGACTCTGAGTCTCTACCTTTTACACGTAGATTAATATACAGAAGTGATTAAAATTAGTACCACCCCTGAGTTGATAAGGGGGGCCCTCTAGGACAAGAAGTCTCAAAGTAAAGCATCAAGGAATTGGTCTGTCCCTCCAGAATTTTTTGCGAAGTTATTTTTTACAATGCTGGAGCCAAATATTTGGATTTTTCTTTTTTTGTTTCTTTTTTTTTTTTAAATAAAACTACTTAAATTTGTAAAATTGCAAGCAAAGGATTTTTCTTTTAAATCACTCAATTTTAAGACGCATATGTAACTATTTTTAGTAATAGGTGTACTTATGTTTTATACACACACAAATACACATACTATTATGCCTACTGACAGATTTTTGAGCTTTTTTAGCTATCAGCAGTATAAGTAGTTTAATAAAGCCTAATTAAAAAATATTGGCTAAATGCGCATTGTAATGGTGTCACATGAAACATCAAGACCCAAAATTGCAATAATTAAGCAAAATTTCAAGCTCATTTTAAAATTAGTGTTAAATGTAAAAACAAACTATATACGGATTAAAGCAGCTCTTAAAACCCTACTCAGACCATAAAAATATCAAGGCTACTATTAAATTTTCCAGCTATTTCACCGAGCTCCTATATCAGCTGCAGTGTTAGTGGATTCAGAAGCAGGTATTGTTCTCACACACATCAGAGGAGTCTTTGGATTAGTCAAGCACCATCAGGTCACTGAAGAAGCGGTGGTCATACCAGGAAGCAGGATTACAGCTACCCAAATGCCTTGAATAAAAAGCTTATTAATAAGAGTATTGTTGTGTCACTTTAGAGCTTCATCCATTTCCGCCTCCTTCTTTTTTAACAGCTTATACTAAGAAGATGCAAAGAAGTGTGTGTGTGTGTGTGTGTGTGTTATGTTGGGGGAGAAGAGACAAAAAGCTTTGAGGCTGATTTTTCAACTCAGTGCTAAATGTCTCTACTCTCTGATGTTTGGAGAGGCAGTGTGAGAAGAATTAGGGGTAAACAACAGTTTTCTGCAGCTGCACAGTTAAAAGTGATGTGGGGATTTTAGGAGCTTGAAGAGAACAGAACTTTTTAGTTTTTCTATGAATGGGTTTGATTTTAAGATGCAGTCTGTGAAAAATCTAAATGTAACTAAAGTGTGATACAGCAGCTGATTCTGAAAAACAGATTCAGCAATAAGTGGAGCTACACAGTCTGTACTGGGTCGCCTGACCAGCACATCCTACGTAGTGTTAGAATGTCCTATTCCAGATTTATTTCCTATTTCACAGTTACTCCTATAATAAACTCACAATTTTTTACTTTGAGTGGAGGGTGGATGTTGGGATTTTTCTCCTATTTATCCAGAAATGTATTAGTGAGTTCAGATCAGGTGAGGAGGTCTAAATCATCCCAAAGGTGTTTAGTAGGGTTGAGTTCAGGTCTCTCGAGTTCTTTCACGCCAACCAGAACACACCATGTCTGCCAGCACTGTCATGCTGGAACAGTGTTTAAGCCTTTTAGTTCCACTGCATGAATAATTTGCTAATAATAATGCTACAATATACAAACACCTTCTAGACAACTGTGATTCTAACTTTGGTGCAATTTTGTGTTCCATACACTGATATGGGTGTGCTGGTAAATATTATTGCAGGCACGTCAAGCCAGGTTTTTGACTTCTAGCTTAAATCTAAAAGTATTCAAACACTTCAGGCTTTGTGACTTTAGATTTGTTTGTTTTTATTATGTCTATGTGTGCAGGCGGTTGTGAGGAGTGCTTGTGATTTGTGTTTGCCCACCCACTTTAATCCGACCAAGCTAAATCTCACTCCCACCCATGAGATCCAACTCCTTAATGTATCATTATATTGTATGGAGGATGACTGCGATTCTATATTCCAGACTGGATGCGAGACACACTTCACCTATTTTCTGTACTCATTTGGAGCATTTTTTCTTTATTGTGTTGCAGGTTTTCTCTGTTATAATCTACATTTCTAACATTATTTTAAATAAATTAAGAATAAAATAAGCTATCAGTTTCTGTAACCTCTAAAACACATTGAGGCAGTTCTATGTATAACACAAAATACTAAATTTAATCATTCGAGGCGTATAAGCTATACTTTATTGTCTTACACATCTCTAGATTAATTCAGAACCCTTTGCAAGGTCATCTTTGGTTGTATATGGAACATTTTTGCGCATTGACATGTTTGATTAGCAAACAGCACAAACGGACATGCAAAAAGTTCCTAAATAATTCTGATACTCCTAGTACTGTATATGAAAATGTTCAATAAAACCATAGTGTTACAGGTACATGTATGTGTCAATCTGAGAGAACATTTAGTCTTGCTTATTGCCAGACATTTAAACTGGAACTGTAAAGTCCGGACTCATTTACAGCATTTGTTATGACTTTTATACGACTGAGCAAAAAAGGCCTTGCTCAGAGACCCAACAGTGGCAACTTGGTAGTGCAGAGGATCGAACCCTGAATTTCCCCAGACTCCATAGCAAATGGGGTCTAAACAGCATGTTAAGCAACCACATTCGTTTTGTTCTACATCATGTTGTCGGTCATGAAAATGGAAAGTAAAAAACAAAACAAAACTGATGGTCATGCAATAGATCTTCTATTAAAAAAATATTTGCTTAATATTATGTCTCTACCATGAATATCACATAATTTGGAATATCCAGTCTTGAGCTGATCCTCAGAAACCTTTAAAAATACATACATTGTAAATTAAGTAGAATTAAACCAATCAGAGAA
Source organism: Bagarius yarrelli (assembly GCA_005784505.1). NCBI lineage: Eukaryota > Metazoa > Chordata > Actinopteri > Siluriformes > Sisoridae > Bagarius > Bagarius yarrelli. The sequence continues at coordinate 2,945,132 of VCAZ01000020.1, forward strand.
AATTCATGTTGGTTTACTTTATAAAGTAGAGCATTAACAGTCAAACTAAAAGTGTAACCCAATAAGATATTTAATCTGTTGTCTCTTTAATCACAAGTGTCATGCTTTAATCAAGTCACATAACAGGCTGGACAAAAGCCTAAACAGTTCACTGTGTAATCAGATTCAGACATTTTTTTTTAAGGTGGAAACTTTACACAGCAGCCAAAATAGCATGTTCTTTAAATTATAATTATTAATAGACCCAGATGTGTTCCAGGGAAATCTTACTAATCTTACTAATATTGTTAACATCAAAAAGCTTTAACAATTTTATAAGCTGTGATAATAAAATATTATTTCACTGACTGTCTAGCCAGATCCTAAACAAACTGTGTGTCCTTTATTAACCCGAGATAATCCGAAACTCCTTTACCTCCCCGCACTAACCTGAATCTTGTGAGCAGTCACAGGTTGTTTTAGGCAAAGGGGGTGAACAGGACCCCAATGACAAAGTGTTTGTTTTAATCATACCGTCTGGGACAAAGTTAATACACTCCTGTCTCACTGACTGATGAAATTGGCGAAGGAGTGGAACTCTAAAAATGTCTGGGTGAAGTCAACATAAAAAAGGGAGAGAGAGAGAGAGAGAGAGAGAGAGAAAGATGAAAATGAAGAGATTGCAAACATTGCAAGAAAATAGATATATTTTACTATTTAAAGAACATATCGGCTGCGAATTTTCCTACAATATATGATATGAATATTATTCTTTAGAGTCTTAATGAAAAGTCTTTAATACACTATTATACACTACCAGCACACATTTTAACTTATAAAAGTGCATGTTGCATCCAAAGACTCCTTTAGGACTTGGGTGTCAATTCAGATAAACTACATAGCCATAAATTGATGAGAACCTCACCAACCGTGTCCTCCCGAAACTGTTGCCAGAAACTGCTGCTGTTACTAGCTTTAACAATTGCATTGCACGCCACTTTTCCGACTTTACATTATTTAAATAACAAGAAATGAAAATAGCCGATAAGAAACTTTAGCTCAGTTTAGTTCTTTATTTATATTTCTTTTGCGGTGCAAAACACTGCCTTACATCCATCTGCAGTTGGAAAAAACACAAACACCCCTTAAAAGAATTGAAAAAAAAAACAAATAAGTAAAATTAATAAAGAAAAACTAATCACAAAGCAATTGTAGAAGAATAAATAACATTAAAGTTAAAGCAGTTTTCCATAGCACCGTCGTATGTCGAGAGGTCCATATTAATACAATAAAACTGCAAGCCTTTATTCGACATCTGAGAAATTCCAGTGTTAGCAGTCAAATTAAATAATATGAAAAATAAATGACAAAAAAAACAAACAGTTAAAACAGTATTGTTGCTGTGTTCATGTGCTGGATATGATTTGTTAAGCGGTTGTAATTTTTTAAGTTGCATTATGATTAAATACTGGAAACACTGTTTAACACTGAGCATGAGCGGGATCTTTTCTCGCTTTCATCGATTCTTTACCTTCTTTCTTCGAAATGAATGGATGAACAGAATCCCCGTTTAATTTTATGTATAGCTTATATAAAGCTGCCCAGTGTTACGACACTGTTAAATTTTTTTTTTGCTATGCTCCACAGAACACACACTATTAAAAAAAAGCTTCTTCAAACCTCCTTTGCTTATCTTTCTTAAGGTGCTATACTTGAGATCTTGCATGATGTAGCATTAATTTTATGGTTTCAATAGTTTCGCTGGAAAAACTAGAATCGGTATAGGCTGCAAGATGAAACCATTTTCTTGGAATTTAGATAAAATAGCATACTACTTAAACTGCTGTGAAGCTACTAATTAAGAGAACAGATAAGAAGCTTGTTTGTCAGTGATGGAATGATAAATTAATTGGACAGTAATCAATGTTTCTCTGTCTGCTTTATGACCTGTTTTCTGATTAAAGCCAAGTTTTCTTACCGGTCTCTGTCATTAGAACTTCTAGAGGATCACGTCTCACCCTCGGACCAGTGTTTACTACTATAAAGAAAATTATGAACTGGATTTATATTTCTTTTTAGTTGTAGACTGGTCTTTCCATTTTCCAGATCATTTAATCCAACTACCAATCCTTAAATCATTCAGTTGATCAACTCCATGTTACAGATGTTCTCAACCAGAAGCCACTTAAAGAAGCCACAACAGTAGTGTTTTTTTGTTTCAGTTTCTACGCACCATTTGTTTCTTTTTCAGAGATCCTCACTGTTTAAAATCCAAGAAAGCATCCAAAAAAATAAATGTCCTTAACCAGTGTTTTCCATTTCAATGAGGCTGTACTGTAGAGTCGCATATTTAGAGCGTGGACCTGTCCCATTTGTTTTAATAATCTTCTGAAGCCAAGTGTTTTTTTCCAGACTTACAGGCAAGTCTTTCTTACTCTAACGTTGCATTGACACATTCTCAAGCCCACTCCCTCAGTTCCATTGTTCTACAAAGTCATGGCAGCATTCCAGTTTAGAGCATACCTTAAAAACACGACATCAGAGAAGTTTTGAGGAGTTGCAGCCATTTCTGGACAACCTAGAAGTCTTTCTCAATGTCTTTTGTCCCCATTAATAACATCGCTGTTATTTATATCAGGGGAATTTGGTAGGAACGTTGCTATGCCCCTAGCTCTCTTCCAAACGCAGACTCTCCGGGGTTACTGCACAAGGATTAGTACTAGAGGCTGTGGATCTCCATGGCCAGGAAGACATGATAATATGACGTTATTCGGAATAGTGCAACAGGTACTGCTTCTTACATGTGTCTGTAAGAGTGAATACAGTAAAAGAGAGCAATTACAAAGCTTATCCTGATAACTTTATAATAATATCTATTGCATTATTATACACGGTTTAGGAAACAGGTTTCTCTATGGATTCTTCAGATAGTTAATCAAATAGAAGTCTCTTTGAAGAAATTTCTGTTGATTGTTTGTTTACCTATGTTCACCTCACCTATGCATTCTACATGAGCATAGCCCTCATGACAGCCTTGCTTATACGATTGCGGTGTTTCCTCGATCTCCTTGGTGGACGAGGGGGCGATCGGGGGTGTGTGTGTGGAGTAGAGATTTTGATTTGAGTAGTTGTTCTGCTTTCTATACAGACAGACAGACAGACAGATAGACAGATAAACAGATTGTTATTAAATTTGAATATATTTAATTTAAAACACTCTACATGACCTGACTCGAATTTGTTATTAGATGAAAAAAGAAATGTAAACAATTACATAGAGAAAAATCTCACACTTGATAGATTTTCAAATATCGCTACCTCACAAATATCTATCTAAGTGTGTTCTTATATCTTATAGTTTTCTAATTTTTTCATTATTTTAAATGAAAAAGATTTTAAGAAACATAAGAAAATATACAGGATGCATTACTTAAGTTGATGTGAGCATTAAGAATTGCTGTTCTGCAGTGCTACCAGTACCAGTAGCTACCAGGAATCATGTTATGTTTATTTAGCTATTTTTTCAATAAAAGATGCTTTATTAATCCCCTCACATTCCACTCTTTTCTGCTCACTTAAATAGATGCAGATTTTTATTTTTACATCCAATTAGATAGATGTAAAAGGAGCAGAGCCTTTGCAACCATTAACAAGCTGAGGCTAAAACTAATGTTAAACTAACATTCAAGTAGTCATCCTGCCTCAAAATTTACTGAATGAGATATCTGTGCTAAATTGCTTAAGTGGTGTCATATCTGTGTGTTGTTACCTGTCCTTTGTGTAGTTGTGTGGATTTGCTGAGGTCTGAGAAGCGGCTGGTGTTGTTTTTGGTCCTCGTATTGACTATGTTGCTGTGTTTTCAGAACATTTTTATGCTTTTCTTCATCCAAGCGCTTGTGCAATAACAGCAGCTCCTCTTTTTCCTCCTCCAAAGCCTTTCTTTCCTTCAGCAAAGTGGACCTGCTGCTGGTCTCCTCTGTTACCTCTTTAGTCTTCTCTATCTCTGGAGTCTCATTCCCGTTAAACTTTGTACTAAGTTCACTTTCTGCAATAAAGGCATGGCTTTGCTTATGATTGGTCGTCTCTGCAAGTTTAGGAACCACAGTCTGACTGGGCTGGCCCACATTTGCTTCACTGTGCATCTGTTTTTGATTGGTCTCTATGGGAGATGTTGTCTCATTTTTGCCTGCTTGGCCATTTACAGCTTTTTTGCTGTGACCTGCACATTTTATTTGCTTTGAGCCATGCAGTGGAATCTGATTAGTTATATCTTTTTGGCTGACCCCATTTATTAATGAATGATTCATCAGCATGTCATTATTCACTGTAAGGTTTTTCTGTATTTCTACATCTTTGGCCCCTTTTTCTTTGGCTCTTTCTTCTTCTCTTGTTACATTGTGTGGTAGTGAACCTTTATCTTTTGTGGTTATGTGATTGGGCAGAGTTTTTATCAGTTTCTCTGAAGTCCAGTTCTTTGTGCCATTAGTGCTGGTGTTAGACTTGTTCCCATCTCCTAGAAAATGACCGCCGCCCTTTCTGTGGTGTGTCCTATTATGGCTCCAGGTATCCTCCTCGTGTTCCAGGGGCAGCCAGCTGTGACTTAGCAGATCCTCCAGTTTTAGCCTTTGGTTGGGTTTAAGCTCATCTCTTCGGTGAAGCTCATCTTTGTAGCGAGGTTTTCCGGAGCGGTCCTTCGGTTCCTGTTTGTGTGCAGGAGACTTTCGGCGAGGGGCTGGGCGAGGAGCAGGCTGACATCGGCATTCCACGTGGTCATTGACTGAGACCACGGCTTTATTGTAAACTGGGCGCATGTTCACATACTCGATCTTCATCACCTAGACGAGAATAGGGAATAAGAATCAGATCTGCATGTTAACACTGTGCTGTTAAGCAGGACAATAGATGGGTTTAATTTTAAATAAATATTATTAATAATAATAATTATAATAAGGACAATGAAAGATAATAATAATTATTACTTAATCATCTAATATAATGATATGTTATAGATATCAAATGTACCATTACATTCTAACACACTGTATGTTCAGTCATTAAATTACCTCAAGAACACAAATATAACGATCACAATGAAACTATCAACTGAGTTTTACTAAATGTCAGAACATACAATTTGTTTTTGTATAATTGTGTGTGTGTGTGTGTATGTACCTGTAGATAGCGGGTGTGAGTGAGTACAGCTACACATTTCAGGTTTTTTGTGTTGCAGCAACCAGAGCACCTCTGCACCTCCACACATGGGGGCCATAGCAGAAAATTTGCATTGCTACGGTCCAGCATAGAGCGAGTGACCTCCATGACCTCTGTTCTCACCTTACACTGGGCTTGCTGTGCTGGCTGAGCATCTACAGAAAAACAAACAGGGATGTTATTAATACTTTTGCCCAAGAAACAAGCCCAAAATACATATGCCTCTATCATTACTAACTTATTTAACCGATTTCTCACAAATAAATTTGTAACAGTTAAAGATTTAATACATTTGAAAAACAAGAAAAGCACAATAATTAAAACTTTTAGGATCCGTTACATAAATAAATGAATGATTTTGCATTATTTTTATTAGGTTTGCATTTTAATGCGATATTCACTACTTTGAACGAAACTTTTAATTTTTTTCTGCTGACTAATTACATTTACAACATTTATCAGACGTCCTTATCCAGAGCGACATAGATTTATCTCGTGTTTATACAACGGAGCAATTAGGGGTTAAGGGCTTTGCTCAGGAGCCCAACGGTGGTAACTTAGTGGTGCTGGGAATCGAACCCTGGTCTTCCAACACTTTAATCACTGCACATTGTCTGTTTTGCTAATAAAACCAGAAGTAAAATGTAAAAATAGTTGATTTTTTTTACATGTAAGCTTTTCCAATCCTTTTTTTTTTAGAAATTTTTCAGTCACTGCAAAATTTTAATAGATGTTCTCAAAACTGCTCAGACAATATATCGCTTCTGCAGTCATGTAATCTTTTTATTCTTTATTCTTTAGAATAAGATAAACTTTATTAAAGCTAATGTGCGGTGCTGATTTTAATAAGGTTATTAAACAGACATCTTCGAGGGCTAACTCTTTAGTTTTGAAATGTAGCCAATAGATATAACTGATGCTACATGTGCAGCCGAATGAATTTAGTGCTGTAAGTTGTGTTAAATCAAGCTCACTCAGCACCGACTCGAACGTCCTTCCGCGTTACACAGATGCTCCACATTTTTCTCTGTCTTGACAGGGACAGTGATTCGATACAGCTGCCTGAAAAACACCTCTACCTCACCGAACGACAGATACGATTTGCTGATTTGGGGAAAAAAGGTAACGATGCTTGGTGTGATGGAGAGGATATTATCACCATGATGAAGGCACCAGCCTCACACACAAACCACTGAACAAGCACATACACACTCGCACACTAAGCCATCAGTCAAACAGGCAGCTAGCTGGCATCAGTTGTCAGCTTGGATCCAATGGGTTTTTAAAAACAACATCTGGAAATCTCTGCAGAAGAATGATTGTCAGCCATCTTGGTGATTTATAACTGACAGAGAAAATTGTGATCGGTAGCTAAAAACGTGGGGAGAAAAAATGTGGGTATGAAAGAGAGGCAAGGAGAGAGGGAGTAGATAGAGAAAGAAAAGCAAAATAAATAGCAAGCCATCTAAAACCTACCCAGAAGGCTCCTTGGCAGCCGATAGTTTGTATTGTTGGCATGATCGCTCACTGGATCGTCATCTGCAATAATGAAAAAAAAACATATTCAAAAAAAGTTTCTTATGAATTAATCTTGCTAATGTTCTCCCTAGAACATTTATTAGGATTTTTAGTAACAGGTTCATAAGTTACAATAATTTTATAATAAAAATTATTTTTAATAATTCAAGAACTGTAATAATCTGTTTCTGATTATGTATGTGTGTGTATGTGTGTGTATTTGGTCGAATAAGGTTGCAGCTAATCAAATTGATCTTTTTTTGCTATAGCTTTTTTTACAATATGTAACATAAAATAAGTGTCAATACGTGTTTTCTATTTTTCATTTTATGAATTTATATTCTTATTTTTTGCATGTGAAGTTCTTAATTTTGTGCATTGTATCTTTTACCTAAGTTATTATTGAGACTAATTAGCCCCATTAGCATAAATGTGTAGTAGGAACACCACTTGCAGCAAATGAGAATAAACATAGCTTTAGTCAATACCCTGGCTTTAAAAATCTGTTAATCCGTTTATATAAGTAGTAATGATACATAATACCAGTGGTGATATATTTATAAATTATAATTATAGATTATTTAGTTGCAATTATCAATAGTGTAATATCCTCACCAATGCCTATATAGGATTAGTTAAGGTTTACCTGAAATATCCCACATTAAAATCAGAATAGTATATGTTTATGTTATTTAGCTTATTTTTTGCCCTACTTATTTTGTATTTTTTTATTGTTACTTATTTTATATTTTTGTATTTATTTCAATTCTGTGCCTGCACTCAAACTCCTCTTGATGTGAGGTCCCCTCTACTGTATTTGGCAATAAGGTTTTTCTGATTCTGATTCTAAAAAGGTCTGGGGCATCACTGCAGATAGCGATAGACTGGTTAAATAACAAAGTATTAACAAGACAATTATCAGCCAATCAAATTCAGACGTTCAGTGACAGCCCACCCTCTGGGTCTACCTATTTGCCCAGTCCTACTACCTGCGTTTAACTGGAATTTCCAAAAGATCAAGCTTAAACTCAATGAAAAGTTCATGATGGCTGCAGTCACAGGCACCGCTGCTGCAGATACTGTTGTCGATTGCAGACAAAAAAGAAATAATTGAAAGAAAGTCGTACACTTAACCTGGCTTCACTAATAAGAGACTAGTTATTTAGTTATTAAGTTATTTTGTTGGCCGTGTTTACTTTTTAATCTGAATTGAATCTGGCTGTTCAATCTGAACAGCTTTACCAAGTCCCCTCTTAAACATCAAGGCGAGTGCAATGGATGTTTGATGTAATGGAATGGGGAGAGTGGTGGCTCAGTGGTTGAGGTGTTGGACTGCTAATTGGAAGATCGGGGTTCAGTTTCCAGCATCACCAAATTATCACTGCTGGGCTCCTAAGCAAGGCCCTTAACCCCCAATTGCTGTGTAAGACGCTCTGGATAAGGGTGTCTACTGAATGTCAGTTGTGCATAATATGCATTGTTATTTTCATATAGCTGTTATAGCTGTAATGGATAAGATGTGTATATCTTTTCCTCTATTGTTTTCACATTTTATAGGTATTTAGGTGTTGTATGGTTTTGTTGTTTTATTGATTTGGCATCAGTAAAAAAGGATACGTAAAATGTGTGTATGTGATTTATAGTTGCTTACAATAGGTGCTGACTAAAAGCTCCTGGTACGCCACTGCATTATACTGGTATTTTGGTGGCCTACGATTCACAATAGTAAATGAGATAATAAGCTGATTCATTTTGGGGTCCAAACATTCTGATTGGTAACATCAAGAGCATAAAATAAATCACATATAGTCGTAAGTCTTTATATACATGCACTAGGAATCTGTATAAAAGATGTAATAGTGTGTGTAAGAGATAAAAGAAGTACAGAAATAAAACTTATTGTTGTTGTAGAAAAAGAACAATTGACATACTGCAAATGGAAGAGTTTTATTTCTTTAAAAAATACTATATTCATGCATTTAAGATTGTGGAATGTCTTTTACGCAAGTGTTTATTTACTTTCCACCATCTGTAAATGAGTTGCTTATATAAAAACTTGTGATTTGTCTAGAACAGGTGTTGTTGAGTAAAATTAAGAAAGGCGCTATAGTGTAATCTTAGAAAAATGGCATAAAAAATTTCACATTTTATTTGGTTTATGCCAAAATAAGTAGTCACTAATAAAAGATAACCTTGCATTTAAAAGTGCTTTCTAACAAATAACAGTATCATCAAAGCTGTGTGAATTCTTTATAAGAGTAAAAAACATAATACTGAATAAATCTATATGTTAGAATAACAGGATTATATCCATGTGAGAATAAATCATTTTTATTCTTACATACTGCAGAGTTTTGGATTCATTTTTTTTTTCAGTTGAAAATGGTCTGGCTGTATATCCGGTTAATTCTACCGTTGAAAAGAAAATGCCCTGATCAGAGGGTACTAACTGTACAGTTACAGTATTCCTTATCCAGAGCAACTTACAATATTCCTTGTTATACAACTGAGCAATTGGGGGTTAAGGGCCTTGCTCAGGGGTCCAACAGTGGTGGCTTGCCGGAGCTGGGAATCAAACCCACAACCTTCAGGTTGGTAATCCAACACCTTAACCATGAGCCACCACTTCCCCACGCATTTACATTTGTGGCCCAGCAATGGCAACTCGGTGGTGCTGGGAATTGAACCCCAATCTTCCAATTAGCTGTCCAGCACCTCAACCACTGTGTCACTACTTTCCCCTATATAAAATTGTATGAAAAAACAGGTAATACATGTGAAAAATATTAAATTTGGGAAGAGCAGAGTGCAGATTTACCTACGGAGTCAGAAAGCAGCAACAGCTGCAGATCTTCTGTGGAGGAGACAGAACCACTCTTCATCAGCTCAGCCAGAGCTGCAGGGAGAGGATCCCTCTGAAAGATAACAAGAGAGAGGGATTATTGCTTGTAAACATATTGTCCAAAGCTCTAAATCCTAGAGAAATATTTATCATGTTTGTGGATGTCTGTGCATGTTTATTAAGTGGTGTCCTTGTGTAGGTAAGTAGAAGAAGCTGGTTTGTCTCAGTAATTGTAGTTGCACAGGGACTTTGTTCATAGCTTAGGTCCAGACAGAGGCCACTGGTGACTAGTGTTCTTTCTCATATGGCAGCACTTAATGGAGACATAGGACAGGAAAGGGGGCAGGGAGGAAGTGGGGGATGGACAGATGAAAAATAGAAGGGATATCATCGAGAAATGTATATGAAGAAAGAACGAGCGAAAGATAAAAACGACCGGATTATAAATCACTGATATGTCTGATTTAGTATTTCATAAGTGTAAGCAAAAGATGTGTACAACCCCAAAACCACTTTTCTCCCCAAGCTCCTTATCTCAATGCTCTGGTCTTGAGTGCATATAATTGCTGTTGTCCATTAAAACCCATTGACAAATCAGCTTCAGGCATGGACCCATGTGGGGTTTAGACAGGTCATTCAACTGCATACAAACAAAAAGTCCTAGTTCATAGTTAACACCTCCTTATTTATCTGCGTTTATTCATTTGTTTAATAAATAATAATTACTGTTAAAAAACACAGTAATAGTTAATAAAGTTACAGCGGATTTTAGTTTAGTAGCCTAATTGATCACAAAGATTTAAAAAATAGCATTTAAAAAAAAATTGAATTGTTTATCTAAAAAAACATTTATTGTGCCTTTTTTGTCTTTTTCAATTTCTCTCACCAGCCAGCTCTTCTCTTTTCTGTCGTGGGGTGTGTGTGTGTGTGTGTGTGTGTGTGATGGGGGTGCTAACACAAAGCACACAAGACACTTAAATCCAGCTAACAGCATTTTTTAAACATATATATATATTAATCCTACTGTAATGTCAAGAAGAACAAAGGCACTGATTTGTCTTATTTTAAGCACAATTTCCCATGTTTGTTCTACTAGCTTGAGACAGGTGAATTAAACTACTCGGATATCAATATCCAAATTACTACTTGTGAGTCACAAATAATTAAAAAGCCTTCTCTAATTAAGTGTCAGTTGTTATGTAAATATTCAGATTGCATTAAAATAGTTATATTAAAATTAAATCTCAATAGCAAAGACTTATTTTCACAGGAGGCACAGCCTCGTGCTGCCATCTGTTGGTGTGTCTTGAAACTTTTTGATATGTTCTCTTGTATATTGCTTGTCCCTTCTGTATAATTATTATTTTTATTGTTACAATTTTATTTTTAATTTATTTTGCTTCTATTTCTATGTATGGTTGTGTATGTGAAAAATAAAATTTGAGGTTACTAATGGTGTTTGTTTAATAGTGTTATAATTGACTTAAAATAGGACTACTTTACTTCTACAGAGAGGAAAATGCTCAACTTAAAGTACTAGCTGGCTTATAAATAGTTTAAACATGCATCGAAGTAAAAGATCAATATTTTTTGGGAGATAAAATGTCTTCTTATAATAGCATGAATATCCATTTAAGCTGTGTATAAAGCTGGGGCTTTTCAGAATGTGGGCCGCACGCACAAACAGATCATACCATATTATTTTGTGTACATTGCAGATGCTTAGATTATTTTGTATTTGACTAGGGGGGATTACATAGGGGCTACACTATTAGAGAACAATGTACATATTCATAGCCTTATCTTTTACTGCCTACTCACACACATTGGGTTTATACTGTAAATTCTAAGCCCTATTGTTAGCTGCTGTCGATAAAAGTTCCTTTCAATTATGTAAACGCATATACGAAAGACCTTAGAATAGACAGAACCATACGGAATGTTATTAATGGCTCATGGATTCTGATTACGTTCCAGCAGAAAGACATGCTTTGCACTAACTATATAGATGTTTTGGAGCAGATCGTTTCAGTTACTATAAATCCAATGTGATCATTTCGAAGTGAAGTCTATTATGCTTGTGAAGATTTAATAGGATGCATGCTGTGAGAAAAAAAAAATTAATAATAAATTATTATCAAATGTAGATATAGAACATGCACACAGAACGCATGCTATATAAAAGCAAATATAATCTGGATTATTTAAAATTAAGATATATTTTTATTCTCTCTAAATTTATTTTTTCCCAGCACATCACTGGCAATAATGAAGATTTTTTAATGGAATTTTCCCTTTAGTTAATATGCGACAACTCAGCACTTTGACGAGACATGAATTCAACAACCACTAAATTAATACACACAATCTGACATGTACTGAATATACCGACACATACCGCATAATTTGTCTTTCCACTGATCTTTTGCCATTGAAATCATAAAATCTTAAAACCATTAAAATGTTTGTTCTTACTAGGGGGACTTCCGAATTGTGCACCTCAAAGTGCAGACACATTTGTGGAAAATACACAGCCACTGAATTTTCTTCAAGATGAAAAAGGCATGTCTTTAGCTCTAGGGTTAGATTTAGGGTTAAAGTTACACACCCCACTTTAACTCTCTTTCCTCCGCCATACTGTAACCCAACACCAGTTACAAGATTCTTCGCCCTTTTCTAAGACAATAAAAATCACAGGTGAGACTAACAAATCCTAAGATCTTTTTAAGGCTCTTCATAAAAATGTCTTCTGCAGTAAAAGAATATGTGTATATACTGTTTTCACCTGGTACTGTCATAAAACCCATGAGGAGCACCTGTCAATCAAGTTATATGGACTAGTATCTAATAAAAATCACAGATCACATCCTTTAAAGAGTTGTATACAAACAGATTTAACAAAGTACCATGAGGTAAAACAATGTGAACAGGTTCTTCAGTGTAAACAGATATTTCCGTTCTGTAAAAAGAACAGCTATCGTTCTATTGTAAGGCAAAGGTGACAGCATGGATTGGGTTGTTTCTGGACACTTTTGCATAACACACACAAACACACACACACACATTGTTTTTAAAAAGACAGTCCATTGCCATAAAAATATATACTATTCTTGAACCCAAATATAAACTTAAACCTGGTTCTGTTTCTATCCTATCTTATTCCTAGGCTTATTCCTATCATATGTTATTCCTAGTCATATTTCTAGCATATCTTATTCCTAGTCTTATTCTTAGTCATATTCCGATCATATCTTATTCCTAGTCTTATTCTTAGTCATATTCCGATCATATCTTATTCCTAGTCTTATTCCTAGTCATATTCCTATCATATCTTATTCCTAGTCATATTCCATTATATCTTATTCCTAGTTTTATTCCTATCATATCTTATTCCTAGTCCTATTCCCAGTCATATTCCTATCATATCTTATTCCTAGTCTTATTCCTATCATATCTTATTTCTAATCATATTCCTGTCATATCTTATTCCTAGTCTTATTCATAGTCATATTCCTATTATATCTTATTCCTAGTCTTATTCCTGTCATATCTTATTCCTAGTCTTATTCTTAGTCATTCCTACTCTATCATATCTTATTCCTAGTCATATTCCTATATACTCTATATCTTATTCCTAGTTTTATTCCTGTCATATCTTATTCATAGTCTTATTCAAAGTCATATTCCTATTATATCTTATTCCTAGTCTTACTCCTATCATATCTTTTAATTTATAGTCTTATTCCTAATCATATTCCTATCATATCTTATCCCTAGTCATATTCCTATATCTTATTCCTAGTCTTATTCCTAGAGTTATATCTATCATATCTTATTTCTAGTCTTATTCCCAGTCATATTCCTAGACATATTTCTATCAAATTTTATTCCTAGTCGCATTCCTATCATATATTATTCCTAGTCATATTCCTATCATATCTTATTTCTAGTCTTATTGCTAGTCATATTCCTATCATATATTATTTCTAGTCTTATTGCTAGTCATATTCCTATCATATCTTATTCCTGATCATTTATCTATCATATATATTCCTAGTCATATTTTTATCATATCTTATTTCTAGTCCTATTCCTAGTCATATTCCCATCGTATCTTATTCCTAGTCATATTCCTATCATATATTATTCCCAGTCATATTTCTATTAAATATTATTCCTAGTCATATTCTTATAATATCTTATTTCTAGTCTTATTCCTAGTCATGTTCTATCAATCTTATTCCTGGTCAATAAGACTAAATGATAGGATATAACTGTCCTAAAGTGGACATTTTTTCCCACTGAATTTGACCCCATGGTCACGGGACCGACACTCAACCATCAGCCAATTTATTTTTTGACGTGGAGGTTAGAGTGGATGGACATGTTTTGTTTATATTAAAGTGGTGGCTTAGTGATTAAGGTGGTGGACTGCTGTTCGGAAGATCATAGGTTCGACACCCACCTAACTGCCACTACTGGGCCCCTGAACAAATCGTATAAAATAATTTTATATCTAATATTAATATAAATTCTGAAGTTGAAATAAAATCTAAAATGACGTCACTAGAAATTAACCATAAATTAACCATACTAGAAATTAAGTCCATAAAAGGAAAGTTACACACATATTTTTTATGGGTTACGACAATTTATGTCCTTTGAAGTATTGGGTAAATGGATCTGACCTCTGCAGTTCGGTACAGTACAGTTCGGTTCGAATACTAAGCTTTGAATCACTGCGTCCCCGCAAAAAAACTACATCCGGGACATGCAGAGTGGTCGGAGAACTTGTTGTCGAACTCAATGAACAGTGCTCAGTCTTGGAAGCTTGCACACATTGCGTTAATTGCAGAATAGATACTGCAGCAAAACTTCATAAAGTGATTCAAATGAATGTACAGATTTATAACAGTCTTAGGTTGTTTTCTTACCTCCGCGCTGCTGAAGCACAGACAAGCCGCGAGCAGCAGCGCGCGCAGGCAGCAAAGCGCAGTGTTCATCGCTCCGCCGCATTGAAAGGCGCGCGCGGCCCGCTCGCTCTGCTCTTCTTCTTCTCTTCTATTCTCAGCACTCGGGTAGCGGGACAGCGTCGCGCGAGCACACAGCCGCTACTGATATTCAGCAGCGCGCGCTCCAAACACGCACAGTATTCTCCACACGGTTTAACCGAATCTGGAGAACTTTTCTGTTTGCTACAACGAGTCAAAAACTAACAGAAAAAAAACTGAGAGAAAAAAAATTCAAATAAAATATTAAGCACATGTCAACGTTAAGAAACGCGCGTGTAAAACCTAACCGAACTGTTTCACTATTAGATTTTTTTTACTTGCGCAAAATAAAATGTAAAAAAAAATAAAAGTGTTATTGCGAAAATCGTTCGTTTATTTAATCTTCAGTTGCGCAGATTGTTGTACTCCGCTGATCAGTAGAGTTTTACACACTTCTCATTGTAGCAGTCACTCCATGCTGCATGATGGATCAGGATTCACTGGTACTCCTTTTCTTCGGATTTTGGTCTTAAATGGGGGGTAAAAAAAGTTTTTTTTCTCCTTATTCCATGGAGGCTTATCAGAATCCGCAGCGCTGCGCGTGTGTCAGCCGCACCGTCTTGATTACGGTGAGCTGGAGCGCCTCAGTGGAAGTCTGTGAGCTCTTATCTTTCCCGCCCCTTCAGGGCAGGGCTGTATGTGAGTGTGTGTGTTTAGTAAAAAGAAAAAGCCCAAGGCAATGGGGGAACTATTTTTTTATTTCCAGATGATGCATAAACAACACAAATACATAAATAAATTATAAATAAATAATGGCTTTGTGTTCTGTGGTTACTAAAGGTCAGATAAGGCATTGCCCCGAAATCAGACAAATAAAAGCTAGATCTGAACATGACACAATATTATCAGCTTTAACCGATTGACATTTACAAACTTAACATTGCCAACAGCCTATAAAGCATTTAGGAATAATTGCAATTTAAAATATCAGTCAGATTTTTACAAATGCATTAAAGAAAGATTTCGATCTGGTGGATGAGGCAATTTTGCATTCTCGCAACAACTTCAAGGCTGATTGGCATTACATTTACAAACAGCTATTGTGTTTAGGAGGAATACCGCTTCCTAAAGACATGCAGTCATGGTGTTGTGTGTTATTGGTTTACCTACTGAGGTTAAGAACCCTCAATGTTTTCATAATGTCCTAAAGTCATGTAATACCCTGAATGCATATCTGCTGTCAGTGTTTTTCACTCAGCCAGGTTACAGGCTAATACTTGCTGGAGTGATCCTGAAACTAACACTTTGTTGTAAAACTACTGCATATCCCACACAATTTTCTCCTGACTGCAATTCTCCTAAAAGACAAACCATCCACAAACAGTTATAAGTCAGGGTTAGTCAGAGCCACTTCCTTCAGGTCCGGTCTTGGACTGCAGACCTCATTAACCACCTGTACATTATCATGTTGTACCCCATCATCATCAGCTGTAGGCACAAGAGATGAGGAGTTACGTACAGAATTTTACAGTTATGTTTGACATTTCTAGTATGGTGGTGTGATACCGTAGCCATCTAGCAACAGTTATGTGGGCTTTATATACACAATATTTTTTTTTTCTTTCAAAAACAGTTGCGACACCACATTGGTACTAATAACATTAAATCGCTGTAACCCACCATGTATCAAGATGCTTGCATTTCTTTTTTTGTTGCAACTACTGCTTCTATACCCATAAGGAGAACTGCAGCTACTGGATCCATCCATCCATCCATCCATTCATTCATTCATTCATTTATTCATCTTCTATACCCACTTATTCTCTAATTCTGGGTCATCCAGTCCATCACAGGGCCATACTGGATTCAGCTGAAAAAAAATTATTATATATATATATACAGTCTGTTATTATATTAATTATATAATTATATATATATATATATATAGTCTAGTCTGTTACAGAAAACTGTCATGAGCCAGAGTGACTGGTATTATTGGAAAGATTTCATAATGATAAAATGTATTTATTAGGCTTTTAAATTCTTAAATATATATGTTTTTAAAGGATGATACAAACAGTTTTCTTTGCATTTTTTTCAACCGTTTGCTTGTTCTGTTGTCACCTTGAATTTTGGTTGCTTGCTGGCTGGATGATGCTCATCATTATGGGAATTCAGGTTGAATGTCGCATTCTGTTGGTGGTGAATCTAACAAATCAATATTTAAATAACTAAAGGAATATTACTTTGAAAGACAACCTTTATAATTAAATTAATTCGAATTAATCTGCCTGCAATCCAGATCTTTTGGCTATAGAGAATATTTGGTGCATCTTTAAAAAGCAAAAAAAAACAACTACTAACTTTCCAGCAGCTGGAAAACTTGTATCAGGAAAGAATCGGGCAAAATTCACCAAAAACACCAAAACTTCACAAACTCATAACTCATGTCTTTAAACTGTTTTAAAAAGAAGAGGAGATGCTACACCGTGGTAAACATGCCCCGTCCCAAATATTTTAAGACCTGTAGCAGTTGATAAATTTGAAATGAGCTCATTTAGTAAATAAAAGTGTAAAATTTCTCAGTTTAAACATTTGTTATGTTATCAATGTTTTATTGGAAATCAAATATTGGCATATCTAATTTGAAAATATTTTAGGTTTCATTATATTCATTTATTCATTCATCTTTTATATCTACTTATTCCCCAATTTCGTGGTCACAGGTATCCACAGGAGGGATAGGTTTCATTTTATGAATTCAAGTTGTATTTATCCATTCTAATCTAAAATGATGACATCACCACAAACTGCCAAAAAATATGGAACAACACACATAAGATACAAGACACACTTTATAACAGTACCATCAATTACCTGAGCATCAATTGTTTTGTCTAGCTGCCACTATCATTAATTTCTATCACCACCAAGCTGCCACTGCTTGACTCCTTAGCAAGGCCCCTACCACTCAACTGCTTAGTTGTATAAATGTTATTTATGTGTTTTCTTGAATGGCTCTTGTAATTTAAAAGTCTTTAAGTTTGCATTTTTTCTGCTATTGTTTAGAGTCCGGTCCAAATGGGTTAGCGTACCGTTTCCGGCCCCCGGGCTGTAGTGGAGCATCCTAAAAGCCATTGATTTTTACAAGTTTTACATTCTTTATTGCAGTGTTTCTCAAACACGAAAATGTTAAATCTTTTTCATGATTTGTGTCAAAAGAGTCAGTGTTAGTGATTTGTTCATATTCAAGCACCAGATTTTTTCAGAGTGACGTCTACATTAGAGATAACAAACAGCTTTGTGTTCTGTGCGTCATAACGTGACATAAACACATTTAAACTCTGCTCGGACTCTAAAACCTGGAACTTTGTGATTCTTTGGATGACTGAAATAATAAATTAACTGGATCCCCAAGGAATCCCAGGTTAATGAGTGTAATATAGGTAAATTTACCTAACACTTTAAATTTGTGTTATTAGGCAGGGTGGCTCAAATGGTTAAGATGCTGAGTTGTTAATCTGAAGACCAAAAACACCTGGGTTTGAGCCCCACCTCTGGTAAGTCAACCACTGTTGGGTCCTTGAGCAAGACCCTTAACCCCTCCTGCTCCAGGGGCGCTGTATCATAGCTGACCCTGTGCTCTGACCCCAACTTACTAAGATGGGATATGTGAAAAATGCATTTTATTGACTCTGTACATGTACCTTGCACAATGAATTGAATATTTATTTTATTTTATAGAAACCACAAATACTATACAAAACCATAAAAATATAACAAGGCGTGGCGTTTGAGAAAAAGAGGCATTTTGTGTATTAAGGGTAAATACCTTTTTTATTAAAGCAAGAAAGACAACTACAAACCTCTACACTACAACCACAACTGTACCACATACAGCATTTAGAGCAGTTTAGAATCAATATTTATCTAATAACATGACAAAAACATAAAACATTTATGTTTCACATGGCAGCACATACAGGCTAAAACCTGATTCGACAAAAAATCTAACATCCACATACAGGTGCTGGAGACAGTGCAGCAAAAGAAACATTACTAAATAAAGAGAATAAACTGTTGGGAATGAATTGATAAAATTTTAAAGAACAAATATTAGAATTTAGGGTGTAAATGTAGGTCAGTGATTCTAATAGTGTTTAGGCCAGCAGAGAAGACCTAGCTGGCCCTGACTGCCCACCACTAAATGATATTATTATAGGTTATATTTTCATGCTTTTATTAGATTCAAGCAATGTGCGAAGTGGTGGCTCATGGTTAAGGTGTTGGATTACTAATCTGAAGATTGTGGGTTTGATTTCCAAACCACCACTGCTGGACCTCTGAGCAAGGCCCTTAACCCCAATTGGTCACTTGTATAAAATAAGATAAAATGTAAGTTGCTCTGGATAAGGGTGTCTGGTAAATGCAACAAACCTAATCATGATTTTAATAAGATTAAATAGATGTCTACTGACTTTTGAACATTCTCAAAGCATCAATTTTAATCTATTATTTTACAGTAGGTTTGGAGGCTATTTTTGCAACAATCCCAAGACACTAGGCTGGAAAAAGTGGCAGCTCTGTGGTTAAGGTGTTAAACTGCCAACCTGAAGATTCTGGGTTTGATTTTAAAGACCACCAAATTACCTTTGTTGGGCTCCTGAGCAAAGCTCTTAATTGCTCACTTGTACAAATGAGCTAAATGTTAATCACTCTGGATAAAAGTGTCTGTAAATGTAAATTATTCTTTCATGAATATCTACAGTATTTGACATTAAAAAAAGTATCTATGCTGCTCTTTTCAACAGTTTTTGTGGGTTGAAATTGTAGGCTCACAAATGCTCTAATGACACTTGTTGAATTATGAGAAGAGCTTGTATACTCCTTGGCTAGCAACTCCTTCCATGTTACCAGAAGAATTAATTAAATTAGTTAATTAATTAAACCCTTTTTTTAAGGTAAAATGAAAGGAAAAAAACAGATGTTCATCATTTGACAACAGGCTGCTGAATCCTTCTACTCCTGATATGTCATTAGTCATTAGGAAAATGTGTGAGTAGCTGCAACAGTCACGGACAAAAGAGCTCTGTGGTCAGATAGCATGACAACGACTGTGTACGACCGCAACAGAAATGATGGCACTGTGTGTGTGAGAGAAGACGATCTGGGCTGCTGAGGAAAAGGACAGAGGTCAAGTGTGAACAAGAGCATCGAGATCTCTCATAACTTGTCTGACTCCTCATCTGTCTTTCTCACTTGCACACTGTCGCTCTCTGTCTTTCCTCCAGCCCGACTCCCCTTTCCATCACTCCCTCGCTCTCGCCCTTTCTTCCCAAAACACAAAGCTGTCAAATTCTCTCATCTTCTCTTCTCTCGCTCTAATGCTTTTGCCCTTTTACTCCTCTCTTTATTTTTCCGTCTCCCACTTAGTCTGCCGCTTCCTCTCTGTTACTTCTTCCCTGCCCTTTTCTCTTCTTTTTTATCTTGGTGCCGTTTCATTTTCTGCTTCATTCATCTGTAAGATGTACAATATAGTCATTTGTCCTCTCTCTCTCTCTCTCTCTCTCTCTTTCTCACTCCCTCACTCACTTAATTACTCACTCTCTCTCTTTCCTTCTCTCTCTCTCTCCCTCCCTCTTTCCCTCGCTCTCTCTTTTTTTCTTTCGCTCTCTTTTTCTTTTTCTTGATATCTCACTTACTTACTCTCTCTCTTTCTCTCTCGCCCTCTCTTTCTTTCTCACTCTCTTTCTCTCTCTCTTTCCCTCTCTCTCTTTTTCTCTCTTTGTATCTCACTCACTCACTCTGATCAAAATTGTTTGGCACTTTTTTTAGCCTTCGTCCTGTCAACATTTTGCTCACAACTAATTCAGAGTGACGGGGATCTGCTGGAGTCTATCCCAGCTAGCTCTGAAAGGGCAAAAGGCAGGAGGGGTACACCCCCCCCCCCCTGGGGATAGGGGTACACCCTGGATAACCCGCCAGTCCATCACAGGGCCGCACACACACACTTACACTCCTATGGACCATTTAAAATCACCAATCAACCCTAACATACATGTTTTTGGACTGTGGGAGGAAACCAGAGTACCTGGAGTAAACCTACACAAGCACAGGAAAAGCATGTAAACTCCACACAGAAAGACCTCTGCCAGGAATTGAACCCGGGACCTTCTTGCTGTGAGGCAACAGTACTAACCACTAAGCCACTATGCTGCCCTTAACTGAATACAATGTAAATAAATAAAGTTATCTTCTGAATAAAAAAATTTACTCTTTTATGTAATCAAATTTAATAATTTGCAGGAAAAAAACAACGCTATTAAAACATATTTAATCAAGTTTGTTTTAGTTCCAGGCTATACATAACAATTTGCAACATGAATTTAATTTAAAGAAACATGAATAATATCCATGTCTGTCCATGTGTGTCCATGTGTTTTGTGTTTTTCCAATTCAAACCATTAAATAAACACAAAATTTTAATTATTTCTGTCTGAAAAATTTGGTATTAGATGATGTTTAATTTGGTCTTTACTTTTAAGTCTTTTGAAGTTTTTGTGAAAAGAGACAAAAAAACAAAAACAGGGATGAAATCCAAAAGCACATGTCGAGTTAATGTTAAACACATACACATGTGTGTGTGTGTGGGGGGGTGGACTATAGTAAGGCAAATATATGAGCCGGAAAGGAGACTTCATTAAACACATTCATTAAAAGTAAAAATAATTACTATAATTGTAGCTGTAGGCCAGGTATTTTTGGTAAATCCATTTCAAAAGTGATCAAACTAGAATTTGGTTCAAGCATTAATCCGAAATCTCTGGAACATTAGCCATAATGATATTTCCAGCTTGACTCCCATAGAGGAAACTGTACAGTCGTGTACATTGTGGCTGAGGTAACAGGATGATGCTCAAAGAAGACGGCTATTGTATAATAACACAAAGTCTCTGTGCCAGGAAACTGAGCATAAGGACCTATTAGACTTCTTTTCCTTTTCCAACACCAGAGCTTCAGGGAATTTCAGTTAGAATCAGAAAATGACTGCATGTCTAAATTGTGCATAGTAATATATTAGCTAAATGTATGAATTAATTAAAAGAATAAAAATCTGGATTTTGAAATCAATTAAACTTTTAAAACTTTTAGGTACATTGATCCAAAGAGTTCCAAAGTCGCAAAAACAATAAAATCTTAAGATGTCGTATCAAATATCTAGGTTTCTAGGTCATGTGACTTGTCTACCATTGTAGAGTCAATCATTCATTTTCTCTCTATGATCAACACTTTCTCTGTATGTGCTTTTGTGATTGAGCAGGACACATACAGTGGCACACAGTGCAGCATTGATAAATTCACACTGTTCATGCCAAGACTCTGAAAAAAAAGTGCTATAAATTCCAAAATTATGACCATAACATTGTTTGCAAAGTCTTGTTGAGTGTTTGAGCTCAGAGGACTTTTGCTGATTCAGTCATAACCATTACCGGGTTGTGATTAAGCCGCTCCTTTGTATTACTCATCTCAAGGTCGCTCAGCTACAGCGAATTATCAGGAACGAGTTTAAATGGTTTTCTATAGTGTCTAACAGGGTAGCGGATTTCCTAATCACACACAATAAAGAGATGTCATTCAGCTATTCATGTGTGTAAACTGTTCCTCACCCGAGGACGCTGGTACTGTTACACTCAAAAATGCATCACTGATTCTTTTTCTCACATGTTCCTTTCTGACAGTGGAATAAAAAGCGATTTATCAGACATTTAAAATAAGCATAAAGAAGTGAATTGATTATAAAATTATGCGACGTGTCTGTTTGAAGATAGATCAGAACACTGTTGGGTTTCTGTCTGTAGAAATCACAGGTAAGCAGTGGTGATGTGAAAGGAAAAGAGATAATCCGACTGCTGGGCAAACAGTAGTTACAGAAAGTAAATAATAGCTAAATATTTCTAGACAGTAAAACAAATGGAAACAGTTAACACAGAAATGTTTACGCTTATTATGCTTAAAAAAAGTTTATACTTATATATGGCACTATATAACCCCAAAATAGTGCAACAATTTAATTAACGAGTTCATAACATGCTTGAAGAAGGTCCTAAATACTTGACTTGTACTTTTTTCAGTTAGATAGAAAGTCAGGTGTGTATAGTGGATGTTAGGGTTTTATCTCTCTCTCTCTCTCTCTCTCTCTCTCTCTCTCTCTTTCTCTCTCTCTCTCTCTTGTTCTCTCTTCTGTTCTCTCTCTTTTCCTGTCACTCTCTCTCAACTGTTCTATCTTTTGTTTTCTCTTCTGTTCTCTCTCTCTCTCTCTTCCTCTCTCTCTCTCTCTCTCTCTCTCTCTCTCTCTCTCTCCCTCTCTCTCTCTCTCTCTCTCTCTCTCTCTCTCTCTCTCTCTCTCTCCCTCTCTCCATCTCTTTTTCTCTGTTTTGCTCTCTTTCTCTATCTATTTACTCCCAAGTCTGTTGGTCAGCTACAGTCTTTTACAAGTAAACACCAGTGGGAATAAGCCACAAACAAACCAAACATGGAAACATGCCTTGACTGTTTTTTTTTTATTATATAACTTTGCGCTGTGATGATTTTTATACTTTAATTATTTTGGTATTTACTTTTTGGCTTCCTGCCTTAATGCTGTTTTTGGAAATAGCTGTGGAAAATCTGAAGAAAGGATGTTTTTTAAGCTCTCACTGGGACATCAAGAATTTCAACAAGAGCACTGTTCTTATTTTTAAAAAAATTCACGGCACAGTGATGAGATACAAAGCAATAAATAAAGAAATTGTAAAATCTGTGCTTTTATAGAGTATTAATGAAATGTAGGGTTGATTATTTTGCTATAGAATTTATTTTATTCATTATTTATTAAAGAACATATTTGATATTATTTTATTATCTTAACAATTTTATACTATATAATATAGATTTTATATTAATTGGTTTTATATAATTTAATATTATATTAATTAATTAAATATATTATATTTATATAATATAAAGGGTCCCTTCTAAAGTCTGGTGTATTCCTAGGTGTTTATTTGCTAAGACTAAATATGGTGTGTTAGATGGAAAAGACTGGAGAGTAACAAACTACTGCTTATTCAATCAATCTGGGAACATTTCTGATTTGTATCCGGGTGTTGGTGTGTTCGCGTACAGTCTTTGTGTGTGCGCATGTGTGTGTGTGTGTGTGTGTGTGTGTGTGTCTATCAAGCTATTAAGCTGTCAGATTTGAGTTATGATTAATGAAGGCATGATTTGATGTAGCTGTAAAAGTTGCAGGTGTCTCAGTGGAATGACAGTGAAAGTGGTTTGATCTCACAACTGTGTGTTTCGCTGGGAAAACCCCTAACAAGTAAATGCCTCTTTCACAGTTCCGCCCACCCTGCTGGCCAAATACACTTGTGTATACACACACACACACATACACACAGTTGCTGAAAGAGCCTTGGTACTATTCAAAGAGGCTAAATATTTTTATTTCGAATGTTACCTATTTATATTTAAGCACCCTGGCTTTTTTATTTGCATTGGTGTTTTAGCACTAACTAACACACTAAGTGGAATATACAGTATGTCCAACTGTACTCTTACTATTTTCTTTAAGCACTTTCTACTTTTTTATGCAGCAGACTTTTTGAGTAAAGCTTTCCCAAAATATTGATTTGGCACTTGTTTCTCATGCTTTCTTGCAAAAATGCTTTATTTCTGTCAAACTGCATAGGGGATCTCCAGTTCCTTAGCCTCTTTAAATCATTCCACAGGTTTTCATTAGGATTTAGATCTGGGATCTAATTGGGCCTTCCCCAAACATTGATCTTCGCCTTCTAAAGCCATTCTGCTGTTGATTTGTGCTTTGGGGTATAAGCAGGCTGTAAGCTGAAATCCTTTCTTCATCCTCAGCTGTCTAACAGAAGCCTAGAGCTTTTGTGCCATAACAGACTGATATTTAGAAAAATACCTGATTCCCTTTGACTACAGCTCCAGTTCGTTTTGAAGAGTAGCAGCTTCATAACATGATGCTGCCACCACCATGCTTCACTGTAGAATTGATATGGGTGATATGGTGACTTTCTGCTTTGCCATAGTTAATTTCAGCACTGTGGGACAGAACAACAATATGTACAAAAAAATCAACAATGCAACGTTCCTAACATAACAAACATAGCATGATTTACATTATTATTATTTGGATTTAGCAAACATAAAGTTTGCAACTGTGACCATTACCTCAGGATGAAAGCTAGAATCAGTTTAACATTAGTTTAATTCGAATACGGCTAAAGGATAAAGCAGAATTATTTAACATATAATTTATATATACACTATGTTGCCAAAACTTTGTGGACACCTCACTATCAAAACCATGCTTGTTTTTAAAGACCTTATTCCAGGTTTACTCTCTATTTTACTGTTAGATTAAGCTCCACTCTTCTAGTAAGGATTTCCACTATAATTTGATGGTTGAATTTGAGATGTGTGTATTGAGCTACAATAGTTTTAGAAGGTCTGTGGTGCAGCCTGTGAAGGTGTTTAGGTGTTCATAACACATCAAGATCTTAATAGATCTCAAAAGAGCACAGCGATATTGTCATGCTGGAACAGTGTTGTGTCTCTTCTAGTTCCAGTGACTGAATAATTGAAAGCTACAACATTGTAGACTCCATATTTGGACATTTTGGAGAGAAACCACATTTAATCTGATGATGAGGTGTTCACAAATGTTTGGCATTATAGTAAATTAAACCATATATAGTTGTAACAATTTTGTATAGTTATAAATGACATTCACAATACATTCCTGTTAAGATATGTTTTTATATCTATCTTAAGTAATGTTGGGATATATTTTCATCAATAAATGTTGCCAGCATTAGATGAAGTATGTGTGTCTATTGAAAAATCAGCTTTACCATTACTACACTTTGCTCTACATACACCTCGAGTGCCGTACTTGTAGGAATGTTTCTTTATCAACTATAAAATGATGTGAAAGCCCCACACACCTCCACTTAGCTCTGACTGGTTTCCTTTTTAAATGTTTAAGGAGTACACTTTGGAAAACGGCTGCCAGGCAACAGTAATTAGGAACAACATTGCGATGCATTATGTCAGCTTGTCATTTCTGACAAATTGCAAATGAAGTGCTATGTTATTTGTCAGGATGGGTGCCAATATTTTTGACATTGATTAGAAAAAACGCTACAGAGCTTCAGCACACTTGATAGATCAGGAGAGAAGTGAATGATTGTTGGCAGATCACTCACAGCGTCTTACAGGGAGGCAGATAGAACAGGTGAAAATGTATGTGTGTGTAAGTGAGAGAAAGAAAGAGAGAGAGAGAGAGAGAGAGAGAGAGAGAGAGAGAGAGAGAGAGAGAGAGAGAGAGAGAGAGAGGGAGACAGACAGACAGGCAGGCAGAGGGAGAGAGAGAGAGAGAGAGGCAGAGAGGGAGACAGACAGACAGGCAGAGAGAGAGAGAGACAGAGACAGGCAGACAGACAGACAGGCAGAGAGAGAGAGAGAGAGAGAGAGAGAGGGAGACAGACAGACAGGCAGGCAGAGGGAGAGAGAGAGAGAGAGAAAGAGAGAGAGAGAGAGAAAGAGGGAAAAATGTAAGGGTTTGCTGGGCCATAAGGTTGCTTGTTTATTAGCTTGAGTTTCAGCCTTGTAATCTAATTCCCACAGAATCTGTACACACTGTGTGAGAAAAAAAAGAACAGAAGAAAGATCCCAAAATATATCAATTCAACAATGCTGTAATTTTTTTTACAGATTGGATCTTAGAGTTCAAGCCCTGAAATCTTTTTTCTCATAGTTCTCATAAGCTGCATTTTTCACCGCAGATCTTAATTCCGATCTTTTTTCATTTTGTGACCCGCTTACATCATCTTTTAATACTGACCCCAATTCAAAATCTGCATTTACACTAAACATGGCAAAACAAGCCAAGGTAGACGCACTGACGTATTGACCGAATAAGGAAGTAAAACGATGCAATAGACAAAGACAATAAAATATTAGTAAAACAGTAAAATAAAATATTGCTCTCTTTAAGGCAGAAAAAAACAAAACAAGTGTGTGTCTTTCTCTAAGAGCAAACAAGGCATGCTAAGTATTCTTGTAGCTTTGTTATATTACAGTTGATCCACTGATGTCCCTTGGATTACTTTGTCAATCATTTTGGCACTTTTCTGGGTCTTGAATGTGGTAGTACCCTTGCTGTCTATAGGAGGCTCAGAGAGCCCTCAGATTTGATCATATAAATTAATTTGTGTTTCAAAGATAAAATAAGGTCTTATGGGTTTGGAACAACATGGGGTGTGTAATTATTAAAAGAATTTTTGTTTCCACCTAAACTATCTGGTTAAATATCTATTTTTTGTCTCCATAAGTAATATTTTAGTAAAATTTTAGCACAATATAATGATCCGTTGGTTGATCCAAGTCACTTCCACCATGACAGAATAAATTAAATATGCTGTGACATGTGCAAAAATAAGTGTCTATGTGAGAAGAAGGCAGGTAGTTTGGTTTATTTCAGTCAGCTTCTGACTGCTACTGTGATGTACATCCTCTTGTTGTATTGTGTTGTTCTGTGTGGAATTGTGTGTGAAGGAGGGGGACTTCCACATGGTGTGGTATTAATATCTCCACAAGCTGATGCCTGTGTACTTTACTCCTCTGCCAGCATATGAACTAAGGAAACACATGACCAGCCACCACCTTTAAGTTTTCTTCAGTTTTAACACAGAAATTTGTAATACACACATACCAATAAAAATGGAAAAGAAAAAGCTACTTGTTTGAGCATTCGGCCACCATAAGCCACCAGAACATCTGGAAAGGTGTATGTGTTGTCTATACATCTATATAACTGTACATGAGATATAAATATCCAAACATCTGTCCAGAAAGCTCTAAGGCTATTAACACAGTATGGGATTTCCGTTCTCACCAAAGAATTATTTTTGCCCTATGGATGAAATAATGTTGCATTTTTTGCCACCATTTTTCTTGCATTAGTTACTTGAACATAGCAACTATAAAAAAACATAATGTACTTTCCAGATATACAGTAAATACACACGTTACAGAGCTTTTTCTCAACCTATAAAAAGAAGTACTTTAATTTAAATAAGAAAGAGGAAAGCCCAATACAGTGTGTGAGTCACAGGTGTGTGTGAGCTTTGTCTTTCCCCATTCTGGGAAACGTCATATCCCGCCCCATGCTTTGTTCTTCCTGTTTACACAGCACCTTCCTATGACCTCTCACCCTCCGCCAATGGCCTGTGCGATCAGATGCTTTCAGTCGTGTTGATGATGTGATTCATGCTGAAAAGTAACAATGCGCAGGAACTGGTAATGAAAAAAAGCAAAGGTGTTTGTCATTTTTGTGTTTCCCAAAACAAAGGAAATCTTTTAAAAACCTTTTTAAATATTTTTTCCATTCATACACTTTATTTTTAGTTATGTTTTTATTTGTTCCTCTCATCAATCTATGTATTGCAGTGCTTTTTAATAACGTTTATCGACTTAATTTAGAACATTAAATACAATTTAGATAAATTGGCATGGATATTTATTGCATAGCAAAAATGAATAACAGTAACATGGTCTGGTCTTATTCCTTTCATGGCGTAGATGATTTGGTGACACTGTAGGTATACTGTAGCCCATGGAAATAGCACATAAAAACTAAAGGAAATCTCCGTCTGTGAGATCTCAGTCTCATGAGACCAACCTGTCTCCACAGCACTTGTTCTGAGGTTTTCCCCGTTGTATCTCTGGCTGCTGCCCTACTGTTGTCTGGCATCACAAACACAAAGCAGGTTGTGTGTGGGAACAATGTGAGCTGTCTGTTATTTTCAGGGTGGGCAGAATAGGCCTTGAATGGCCCAAGCTTACTGACACAAGTGGAGAAAAGCACAAAAGACATGTGCCTTAGTGAGGTTCTCTACACAACGCAGCAGGTCTTGCCGCTACGCTGCATGGTGGGTGTAGTGTTTACAGCTTCCTGTGTCTAAGTGCTTACTGTGTTAGGCAGTAATTTGGAACCAGTACAGTCATTTACACTCATGTAGGTGAAAGTACACACACACCACCTATGGTTAAAGTGTTAAAGCATTTGTGTGTGGGTTTGTGTGTGTAGCAAATGTTGACTTTTATTTTATAAGTCTTTAATTAGATCAGTTTTTCTTTGAGTATTGTAGCCTGGATCAGTAATAGAAATAGAAATAGGTTAAATAGTCTTGTTCAAATAGGGTAAAAAAAAAGTTATTTAAATGAGTCAAAATCAACCCAGTGAAATTTATCATAGACCAGACTAAGGATTTGTTTTAAAGTTAAAAGCCCGCTTGCAGATTGCTTTGTTGATGGGTCTCAGATCCATACACGGCTGTAAAACCCACTCTTAAAGTTGCTCAGGAAAACACGCTCTATTGCTTCTTTTTCCAATGGGCTTCTGACCTCCTGCTTCATAGGGGCCTTCAGAGGCGAAATGGTTCTCTGATCGCCTAGGCGGTGTGCCTAGTAGCCATAAGTTCAAAGTCGGTGGCTGTACAGAGGTCTTTATTGATGTCCTGTAACAGATGTTCCTTATCCATGGTCTGCAGAAGCTTTACTTGGAACACTTGCAGGATGGCAGTGACGCTTCCAATATGACAGCTGTCACAGGACATCAATAAAGACCTTTGTAATAAAGACCATTTCGCCTTTTTCCATCTCAGCATCTGAGAAGGGAGACTGGGCGGACACAAACCTCAACCTTACGAAAGACAGACTGATGTTGGACTAGTAGGTGAGCAACAACCATTTCCTTTAGTGCCTGAGTTTTGCGTCCGCCCATTCTTTCTTCTCGGATGCTGAGATGGACATGACGCTATCATCCTTCGCCCTAAAAGAGATGCAACACGACCTGTCTGGAGGAGAAAAAAAGGCCCTCATCTGAGAAGAAGACCGGGAAACATTTAAGGCGCAAGTCACCGTCACATTTTGCAGCGACGGTGAGCTAACCAGCGGCATGCGAGCCGGCATTTCAGTGCCATACGAGCAGTCAGAACACACGGGATGCAGTGACTGTGGCTGTCCATCGGCTCGATCGGTCCAGCAGTCCAAATGGCGAAAGCCATTTTTAATCTTTAGAAAATAGTTGTAGGAGTAGATTCAGATTTAATTGCCCCTGAATCTGCTCTTATGCTTTTATGGAGTATGCCACAAATTGTGCTTAATTTGCATATCAAAGCTGCATATCAACAGCAATTGGGAGGTTAGTTGCTTTGGCATTAGCCAATAATCTTCAAAGAATTTGTGAAGCTGGGGAAATTTCCAAAGCGGATGCTCCAAATGTTTAGTGAAGCTCAAAAGGGAACAGTCAACAATTCAGCTTACAGTAAAGACTCAGGGTTGGAATAATCCCAAATTATTTTTAAAGAAAAAAAGAGAAGACGACGCTTTGCCCCTTGTAGCCATTTAGAGTTGCATTTATCGCTGTGGAATGTTTTCTAATTCCATTGCCTCTTTAAGAAGATCTCACGGCAAAATACAAAAGGTCCATAACAGAGACTATCTTCAAAACATTCACAATATCAACAAAAAGATGCCAATGTGTAGCATTGATCAGTTTATATACTTTAGTAACAACCATGTATTAGACAGGCAAGTTTTTGCCAGTCACAAAAGGTGTCATGAGTAAATGAGATCTTCCTGTGGGTTTGTTGACAAGCTATAAAAAAACGAATGAACAAAAAATACACACTCCTGCTGTTTTTTTATTGAAAGCTATACTACACTGAGTGTTATTTTAATTGCACTCAAGCAGACAAATCTTACTACTTCTTCTTCTTCTACTACTTCTTCTTCTACTTCTCCTACTTGTTTAACTTAAACTAAAAATGTCAGGATTACTGAAAGAAAAACTGTGAGGGGAAAACAGACACTTGATTGCTGTATAAAATAAAATGTGCACTAATAGGTGGTTTTTAAACTTGAAGCAGCAATTATTCCCTTTCAAGAATAATTATAGATAAATTTGGATGCTCCAATGTGTGGCTACAAAAAAAAGATTACTGCTATAATCTCCTGTGCTGCCACTCACCCCTGGGTTTTTCCATCTTCTCCTCCTTCCACTGCTTCTCTAGCTTCCGGCTCTCTGTGGAGGTTCCAGGTGCCTTCCTGTGTGTTCCCACACTTTATCCTTCTGCTTCTCTACATCATTTTTACATCATCTATAACCCTGATCTTGTCTGTTTTTTTCTCTTTTCTGTCCTTTCCTCCCTTGCTGATATTTCTCCTAATCATCCAACAATAACATGTCCTGCTGATTTCCTCACCGTTCGGCAACAATAGGAGGATAGCTTTGATGACATGTGTGAAGTTTTCATAGGTGCACAGTAGAGATAGGCCGATATTGATTTATAGAACTGATAACGATACCAATTATTTGCATGTTTTTATGACCGATAACCAATTAGCAAAACTGATATTTATTTATTGTTTTACTAAACTGATGTCATCAACAGAGTCTTTCAGTGTCCCCTCGTATTTCCTGATGAGTGCAGTGCCAAAATAACGATCTTATGCATCATTCTTAAAGGTAGCACAAGATGGCAGTGGCTCTGATTTTACAAGACTAATATTTGATATTAAAAAATGTAATATTTAATATTTATTCAAATTTCTTAAAAAAAATGTAAAAACTGATAAAAAATGTCTAATATCACAGGAAATATCACAGCAAATATTTCCCAAAACCTTCTATCACATCATGCTGCACTCTTTTACTAGGAGATTCTTTGTTTGGCATTTCATCTAGATGTGATTATCAAGAGCCGTTTTAAGTGTATCTATATTTATTATATAATCATGTTTGTGAATGATTGGCACAAATAACACTATGGTCAAAAGTTTGTGGACACCTTTACAGCACATTTACATAAGTGTGTCAATTGTAACTCTAGTTGGAAGCACATAACTTTTTAGATTTTTTTTTTTTTTATGATGTAGCATTACATTATTATTGCACTGTTACAGTAGGATAATTCCCCTGTGCACTGTTCCGTCTGTTTATGTGTTATGTTCCTATGTTTAGCCTTCATGATTATGTTGGTGGTGGAAAGGGTGTCTTTCTTTTTGCATATAGCACTGCTCCGTAGTAGGAAGTCGTGCTGTTTATGTTAGCCAGGGAGAGAGGGAAGATTGTGTTTTTTATTTCTTTCTTTTTGTAAGGTTTAGTTTAGTTATTTCATTTGTGAATTTAGAAGGAGTTTTGTTTATTCTTTTGGCCTGGCCGGCTTCTGAAGCTTTTCCCACTGCGGAATAATAATAATAATAAAACACTGATTGAATCCTGATTGAGGGTTGAGGTTATTAGAGAGTTCACAGATGTGACGATCAGGTGTCCAAATACTTTTGTTTATATATTGTGTTGTCTAGATATTGTGCATTAAGTCAATTGTCAGTTTATTTACAGTGCCTTAAGGGGTACGTATTCATACCCCTTCAACTTTTTTTTACATTTTGTCACAACCACAAAAATAAATGTATTTTATTGAGATTTCTGTAATAGCAAATGATACATGGTTTTCAAAATTTTACGCAAATGGTAAATCTGAAAAGTGCGGTGTGTATTTGTTTTTAGCCCCCCTGTATAAACTCCAGTGCAATCAATTCACTTAGTAGTTAATAGAGTCCACCTGTGTGTAATTTAGTCTTAGTGTAAATGCACCTTTTCTGCGAGGGCCTCAGTTCATACACTCATGAATGAACGTATTTTGTGTATTTGTCGATAGATTAACAATATATTTTTCATTTATTGTCAATTTATGTTTATTAACTGATTGGTTTATTTCTAAAACTATGTTTATTTTATAATAATTTGCACACACTTGTTTCCTTATAATAACAAATTGGAATAGTTCATTTATATATATTAATCTATATAACCACATGAATCCAGAGAGTAAAACTAAATTCCTGATCATTTTGTTTTCACATTAGAAAGTAATGAAATACTGTTAAGTGTAAGTTACTGTTTATTTCTATATAGGTAGTACTACTAAATTAGGGGGTTTTACTACTAAACTTGCGGCTTATGTTCCTCTGATGTGTTACTCATAAGCACATTTTTCTCTCTCCTTTTTTCTCAATGCCTTCATTTATTCTAGTAGACAGAAAGTCCTTTCCAGGTCATCATAGTGTTGGTATCCAGGTTGCTAATAGCAACAGCCCCACTACCCCCCAACCTACCCCACAGTCTCTTTTGTTTATACATCCAATTGCAAAAGAAAGGAAGAAAAGAAAGAGACAGATAGAGAAATGGTCGAGTGATGAAAAGCCCTGAAGTGTGTAGGCAGGGGAGAGAAAGGGAAAGATTAGTCACACAAATGCCAGTTGCACATTTGCACCCCCTGTTGGTGGGGTGGAAAGTGTAGCCAGTAGGTGTATTGTGTCTCAGACAGAAATTTGAGCTCAGACAGTCTCCCACTGCAGGGGAATTCTCAGGTGGCGACAGACTCCCTCTGTGTCCATTTCATTCCTCTGGTCTTCTGTTAGACTTTCTTTTATTTGCTTTCTCTCTTTCTTTCATTCCATGGCACGCCAGTCAGCATATTTTGTTCAACATAAACATCTATGAGCATTTAAGCAAATTGTATATGTATTTGTAAAAAACTGTCCTTTAACCTAAGCTTGCTTGCTACTTTCCTTCTACGTTAGTTTAAATCACTTTCTTTTCGTCCAAAGTTTAAAAAAGTTGTTATCAAATCTTATCCTACATAGTGTCATCGAGAGCTAGGAGTCTATTTCAGGGGACTCGAAAACACAAGGCAGGGGACAAAGGGTGTCGATGCATCACAGAGAACAATTACACACATACACACACACACACATTTAAACACCATTTTCACACTATGGATAATTTGGAGATGCTGATCAGCCTACAGACACAAAGGAATCCAGAGTACCCAGAGGACAACCTCCACATTCTAAGAAAAACAATTTAAATTTATAACACAATAGGAGAAGGTGATGCAAACCCCCAACCACAGAGGTTGGAGGCATACAATAAATAAATTTTAAAAAAATTAAGTTTTATTCAAAGGTTCTAAGACTAAACTACTTTTCTATATCAACAGTTTGTTTATCTTATACATTTTTAAATAGTTTGATCACTTTTAAGAACATCGACAGTACTACATAGTTACAAAACCTCTTTTAGGGGATAACTGGAACCTTGTTTTCTAAGAGTACTTTCTTCTTCATAATCTGTCACTTTGTACTATGTATAAAGTAATTCAAAAGTTAAATCAACCAAAGCAATAATGGTAATGAGGCTTAGTGACCTTATTTTTGTGCTGTCTGTTGGAGTCTTCAGGAGTTAAAAAAAATATCTTGTACCCAAAGCTGGTTGTGCCTTTCTACAGTCTGATATACTGTATTGCCACATGGTCCCAGATCCTAAAACACCTCACCTCTTCTAGGACCCTCTCCCCCTCTGGACCTACCCAAGGCAACAATCACATTTAACCACTGCTGGCAATCCTAAGGAAAATCATGGACATTTAACTGTCCTTTTGCTCACATGTTTTTTTCCACTCAGGTGCTTGTGCAGTCTCTTCTTATTTCCAATTTAAAATTTTCCCTGAATTCAGGTTGTACAGTAAAAGCCCACATTTTCATTAAGCAACACACACACACACATTAACAAAGGAAACTGCAATACAATGATAACAGCTCCGAATACAATAGTACCAAGCAACACACATACCGACAAGCCAAATTTAACCCAGAGAGGTCACATTCACATACACACACTTCTAATACAACCTGACGGAAATGCCAGTAAATTATAAGAAAGAGAAGAGAGGAAAGGAATAAAGAGAAGAATAGAAGATTTCTAAGAGTAGTTTGAAGTAGAGGATGGCTGACGTCAGTTTTGTATCAGTGCAGGAGTCTGTCAGGTCTAAAGCATATAAGACATGCATGATTTAGAATTCATTCATGTGTTTAGAGTCTCTGTTAATGACATTTTACCACCAAGGAATTTATAACTAATTCCATCAGCGCAAAACCTAATACAGGTTTGTATAAAAAATAACAAAATCTTGAAATGAGACCATAGATGCTAGAAATAAAACTTTACACACACAGTCATCTGAAAAAAATGACATAGAAATTTTTTTTTTTTTTTTAAACACATCCTTGTTACAGCAAACGCAGTATTACATATACGTAGTTACATATCGCTGTAAGCCATGGTGTTTAAGCGGTGACTTGGTGAAGCTGTTAAGATTGTGAAAGCCAAAATCAGTCCATGCCCCTCGGCTAAAATTAAAAAGTAAACTTGGTGCTAGCTGTTAGCCACGTAAACGCCCATAGTTGCAATCTTTGAAATAGCACACAAAACCTTCGCTCGCCTTTGTTATTAAATCCAGTTTGGGTGTGGTTCTTGCTTTCTTAATTATTTTCTCAGTCTGCAAAAGGGCACGGTGAAAAAGGCGTTTTAAGTAGATCAGTAACAATATCTGGTGTAACTGCGCCCTCGAATGCAGCTGTCATTTACTTATCGTTTTGTTTTACTTTTTGGAAGTGGGTTTACTACAAGGGGTGACAATTTGGCGCATAGCGCTGTGAATGAAAATGAAGCGAGTGGGAAAGTAAGCGGGAAATTAAGTGCACCTGTGGGGAATGCAACACTAATCATAGGGCTTATGTCTTCCCACAAGGGAGAGTGTTGGCAAAAGAAGTGCTGGAGTGAATGCGGCTACACAGGCAACGCATATTTCCTGTGTCTGTTGCAGCTTCAACCCTGCATTTGCCTTCTGATCTGTGTTCTCTGAACATTCACATACTTTAATACCCCAGAAATTCCCGACAAATGCTGGGGGTAGCATCCGTAGATCCGGAGTGCGGACTGCCATTAAACTTTAATTCAATTCAATTCAATTCAATTTTATTTGTATAGCGCTTTTTACAATGGTGATCGTCACAAAGCAGCTTTACACAATCGAAGAAATTATAAGACGAAAGATAAAAACAGAATTTAGAATTTGATTGGCTGATAATTCGCTAATATTTGTTACAAATCATATGTGATATCTTTCAATTATCTATAACTGCCGCCCAGGAAATTCTAGTTTAACTCAACAAAACAAACAATAAGCAATTTTATGAGCATTGCATTATTAAAAATTATAACTAAATAAAAAAACTATTAACTATTAAATCATATATAAATATAGAAATTGTAGGTATTGAAGTGTGGCATAGTGGAGAGCGGTAGCCCAGTGGTTAAAATGTAAACCTCTGAGGTTAAAAATGTAACCCTCATGTTATGGACCTGTTTTTGTTACCTAGCCTACGTTTAAGGGTTTGGTGGACCCAGCGCATTATTGAGTTTTTAATAAAAAACACTTAAAAATGTTTAATTTGGCTCACAAGAAATATAGACACAGTTTATGGTTAATATTTGCTATTTTCCACTATCGGATGACAAATTAAAAAAATGTTATGAAAAATATTTTCAATTTTATGTTGTACTTGGACAATGAGCGCAAGGCAAGCAATCTGTAGCATTATTTTTCTATAAACAAACTTAAAAAAAGCCAATAAGGTTTAGATTCACAAGCCCGCCAAGCTGCTACTGCTGGGCCCCTGAAGTAGGATCTTATTTCTTAACTCCTCAGTTGTATAAATGAGATAGATGTTAGTTTTTCTGAAAAAGAATTTTTGCTAAATCCTGCATGTAATTAAATTAATACGCTAACAAAATCTTTCCAACAATTTATACTGTACAAAAAGGATTGTCAGATAATAAAAAAAAATTATTACCTCAAAAAACTATCTAATTTAATGAAAATAGTAGGAGTTGGTAGCTCATTTCCTTTTTTAAACAGCGGACAGAAAAGATGGTTGAACTTAACAGGTATGCAGTGGACTGTGACCCTTCCATATTGAGTTATTAAGAAAAAAGCAGTGACCCAGCACAGGCATTCCATCTCTGGAAATCTGGCTTCTAAAATTGAGTGTGGGTCTAAAATGTCATGTTGGTTATATAACAGAAATGCTCTACATTTCACCCCGAAGTTTCACCCTGCACCAAGGTTCCTAAAGGCTTGTGGGCAGACAGAAGGTCAGCGCATTCAAAGAAAAAGGTCTCGTTGCTGATACTGGCGTCATGCAAAGGTTAGAATGTAGAATAGCAAAACATTCCTACAGACGTTAAATTCTGTAGTCCTTTTTTTTACCACAGCAGATCTGCCATTAGTATAGTATTACAATTATAACTAAAAGATTATTAATAGAGATAAGAAGAGCAGAAAAAACATATGTGGGAGACTGTTTGCAGTTTAGGCAAAGATAACCTTGTCAGTTATTTGGAATGGATCCAAAAGGCTTTAGGATTTCTAACAAGAGAGTCTGTGGTACAAAGAATTTTTCTGTGATAACAGAACAGACACGATTTCATCAACACAGAATCTACACTATATGAATAAAAGTATCTACATACCTGACCAGCAAATTCATATGTATCTTTCTTCTATAATAACTTCCAAGATTCTGGAAGGGTTTTCCCCTGGATTGTGGCGCGTGATTTTCCCATTTAGCAACAATGGTATTAGTGAGTTTAGGCGTTAATGTGGGGTGAGGAGCTCCAGGGTGTTCAGTGGGGTTGAGGTCGAGGTTCTCTGCAGGACACTCATTTTTGCATGTTTTTCCATGTCACTATTGTCAAGCTGTGTGCTTCTAACTTTGCGGTTTCTGGAGTAACATCCTGGATCAACACGTCAATTGAGCCGAGAAACCTTGACTCTCTGAACCTGTTTAGTTAATTTAATCACTGCATTTTAAAACTTAACAGTGACAAGCTATATTTTTATAACCATAAAATTGAAAAACAAATCTATGAATTTACTTTCTATTTACGCAGACACACCTAAATACACTTTACTGCAAACACACACTAATTTTTTTTAACAAAGGCGAGGAAAGTGCAATGTTCAGTAGAGCATGTATTGTATTACGTATGCCATTTATTTCATGTTTTTATATTTTTTAGATACATTCTTATACTACATTTTGGTTTAGACAGAGGGAAAGATTCAAAAAGGGATCTTACAGGGTTTGGTAAGTACGCACTGATGACATCAGATGGTTGATTGATTGACATGTTGATTCAAGATTAACAAATAATGTTATAATTCAGGATCACATCCTACTTGGCAAAATCACATCCATTCAGCTTTGTGACAACAGCTGGTAATAGAAACACACGTATGTGGGTATGATGCTATTTATGTAATAACATGCCAAAAAAATAAAACATTTCAATAAAATACTTTACACATTAAAAGGCAGTAAGCCAGCGTTACCAGTCAGAGGCACTTGTCTGGAAGTGACGAACAAAGTACATTTGAGACCAAATAAATTACTCCTCCTCTGTCAGCCATAGTGGGCATAAAAATTCTAATTTATCTGTATTGATGTGTGCAGATCACTACAGATGTGTATCACTTGACTGTAACAGCTTTGGTCTGATCAATAAAAGGACGGAAAAATGCTGACATTATTGTGGGCCAACTAGATTTGAAATCCGATTTGTTAAAGAAACAGTCCCATTACTAATATAATTTAAATAACATGGACCAGCACTACTGATTCTGAAGGCTTTGGGCAGATTAGATTAACATAGCAGCACATGGATGCTAAAATCTGATTGGACGAAGTCTAACATCGACATACTAAAAACAGTGCAGCAAGAGAACGCTACGAAATGAAGAGAATAAACTGTTGGGAATCAATAATGCAATTTCATGGAACAAATATTAGAATTTAGAATGAAAATGGAGGTCAGTGCTTCTGATAGTGTTTAGGCAGCAGAGAAGACCTTGCTGTCTTTGATGGCCCACCACTGCAGTCAATCTATTTAAAAGTGTTATTTAAAAGTAATTCTTTAATTTTTTTGTAGTATTAAATGGTTTATTTGTTGGGTTTTATTAATATTTCTTTATTTAAATCTTCACAGTATTGTATGCTGCATATGAAAAATGTGCAAAAAAATTCCTAAAGATTCAACAAAGTGCAAATATGCACCGCCCTGTGTTTACACTAAGCAAGATTAAGTTTAATCCAGGAAGGCTTTGATCATCTGTATCACTCCTTCAGCCTGAGTGTGAGAAAATATTTCACCTCAAAACATTTAAAGGAAAGAAATTCCTATAAAATACACCCAGATGTCTGCCGTGGGGAATTACTGTTTATCCTTTATCCACACAACAGAAGTGAGACCGAGAGAAAAAATGTGGAAAATTGCTAGTCAATGCTAAATATCTATTTAAGGGAACAGTAAAGAGTACAGTAGTAGAAACTGCAATGTATTTGGGGAGTGTTTTAATAAAGAAAGTCACATACAAAACTTCTAAACTTAAATAGTGAGAAAGGGGTGAGAATTAACTAAATAAGACCTGAATCTGAATCTAAATCATTTCAATGGTTGCTCTGTGCCTAATTTTCCTCAATCCTCTTTTCTGTCTCTGTCGTCTCCCTCTGTCTCTCCTACCTACACTGTCTTTCATTCGTTGTCTGCCCTCTGGACTCAGCATGTTCCTGCAGTCTATGCATTTGACCCCAAAAAAGTCCCCACCTCCCTTTGTGTCCATTTATCAGAATACCACAGTGTCCTAATCCTCCCTCACTGTCTGCTCTCTCTCTTTCCCATTCTCTCTGGGTATGTGTGTGCTAGCATGTGCATTAGTGTGTGGGTGTGTGTGCTTAGGAATGTGGCAAACTTGGCGTAGCTAAAGGGCAGCTTTCTACAGATGTGCCAGCATTGGAGGATGAGATCATTATTGGTGATGCCTACTCTTTGCACCCGGCAGCATGATTTTCATGCCCTTACTGTCTCACTTCTGTCAACTGCCAACCTGCCATTTTCACTGTTGTCTTTATGTTTATTGGGCAGATCTACTATACAAGCTTAAGGATCTCCCTTTAATGTCTGGCTGCTTGGCCATACAGTTTCTCCGTCTCCAGGATTTTGGCAGTGTGAAGATAAGCAACCGAACACATTTTGCTTTACAGATCCAGTCCAGCTAATGTATTGTTAACCTTCAGGTTCTAGCCACAGGATAAAAATAACCTGAATTTGATCTGGACACAAAGCTTAGATTAAAATTTGGAATGTTAAGGCTACAATGAGTGTAAAAACTGTTGCCCTTTTCAAAACGTATAAAGGGAAATACTATATAAGATGACATGTGATATACATAAGGCTCACTTATCACCACATAATTCATTATAGCACAGGTGTTACGGTCAGAATACAAAATCAGCCACTTGAACACCTTGAAGATGAGAGATCTAAGGGCCTTACTCAGGGGTCCAACCGTAGCAGCACCCGTCTGATCTATCTAATTGGCAGGAATACCGTTAACTTTTCTGTCTACTTACCAATCAAAGGATTTGATATCTGTACAGGATGTAGTATTGAAAAACACATGCCTGTAGCCTATTTTCCAAAAGTGATTTCCCAGCATGGCTGCGTTTATACACAAAGATTAACATCTGAATTAATTATAAATATTGTACTTATACCTCTATTCTCCCTTTACATGAATAGAACATGTCAGGCAAACTATAAGAGCGATGCCAGTTCATAATTATAGTGTTTTAAGACAGTTAGAGGATTATACCATAAACCTGGGCATAAAGGGGGGAAA
Organism: Bagarius yarrelli; assembly: GCA_005784505.1. Classification (NCBI taxonomy): domain Eukaryota; kingdom Metazoa; phylum Chordata; class Actinopteri; order Siluriformes; family Sisoridae; genus Bagarius; species Bagarius yarrelli. The sequence continues at coordinate 2,985,394 of VCAZ01000020.1, forward strand.
TACATCCAGTATGGACACCAATGCATTAAACCCATTTCATGTCTCTTTTAATTCCAGTTTCTAAAGTTTGACATTTGCTTCTAATATTACCATTTATAAAATAGCATTTCACTGTAAACAAATTTATCTCTGTTCTGACACCAGCAGGGGTTTCAGCTCAATATCCATCTGCAGCACCTTTTACATTTACAGCATTTGACAGACGCCCTTATCCAGAGCGACTTACATTTATCTCTTTTATACAACTGAGCAGTTAAGGGGTTGAGCGCCTTGCTCAGGGGCCCAGCAGTGGTGGCTTGGTAAAGCTGGGAATCAAACCCACAACCTTCGGATTGGTAATCCAACACTTTAACCATGAGCCAACACTTTCCCCACCTTCATGTAGGGGTCTCTTGGGATTGCTGTCTATTACAGGACCCTTGAAACCCACCCACACCTTCACAAACCCCACCGCTTTGCGTGTGTTTAAGAATCATTCACTAGTGTCATTAGTTTTGATTCTCTGTTTAATCATGATTCTAATAATTCTCTACAGTATTGCTCTTCTGTTCTGTACTGTTCTGACCCAGTCGATATTTGGCACCGGTTGAAACATTCACATAGCTTTCCTGACTGCCTGAAAGAAAACAAACATAAAGAGCTAAAAGGCAAATGTCCAGCAGGCAGATTAAAAGGGATCATAAAAGGATATTTAAATAGCAGTAGAGGATTCCCACGCCATCCCATCATGAGGCTTGGAGTTTTCTTATTCTAAAAACGGGGGGTCCGGCAGAAAAAGGTGGGAACCACTGATCTAGTAGAAGGGCATCATGGTGGCTTAGTGTTTAACACTGTTGCCTCACAAGAAGAAGGTCTCACGTTTGTATTACCAGCAGGGGTCTGCATGTTCTTCAGCAGGTTGCATGTTCTTCCTGTGCTTGCCTGGGTTTTCTCCGGGTTCTCCGGTTTCATCCAGCTGTTTCTAAAAACATGTATGTTAAATCGATTGGTGATTTTAAAATTGTCTATAGGTGTGAGTAAGTGTGGTTGGTTATCTGTATGTGATAGACTGGCGACCTGTCCCGTTTGTACCCCTGCCTTTTACCTAGTGACAGCTGGGATAGACTCCATCAGATCCGTGACCCTGATTAGCAATAAGCCGGTATAGGCTTGACGATGAATGGATGGATTTTCTAGTAGGTGGGCAGCACCACCTAGCGGTTAACATTGTGTTCATCATCTCATACATCTTTATCGATGAAGCTCTCTTAAAAAGACACCACTTTGTAAAATCCAAATTTTAGAACCTTTTTTTTATAAAATATAAGCAAATAAAAATAACAGCGTTTGCAGTAATAAATACTTGTACTGTGTATAATCATGTATGTGACAAATAAAAAAAAAAAAGATTTGAATACAAGGGTAAGCTACATTCAGTCATATAAATGCTTTGTAAAAAAAAAAAAAAAAAACACTGTAGATTTGATGGTCTGATGGGAAGCTACTTATACCTGTATGTAAAAATATGATTTCTAATTTGCAAACATACTTAAACAGTAATTACAATATCATTTTGGAGAAATCAGATAAAACAGAAGCAAATGAACAACTACTATCTCCTGCTGCTTATTATTTTTGCATATGCAGACATGGGATAGCGCAGAAACTGCTAATGTGAATTGGCTTTTTTTGCAGTCAGTAATAGCATTAATACTACAATATAATATTATATTTTTACATCCGCACTGTCAACATATTATTTTTCCAGTGTTAAAAAACTCGCTTTGCACATGTAGTTCATAAAAATCAATGTGGCGAAACTCCGCAGAGAAAATTGCAAACAATATGAAGAAGCACATGACCAAAGCCCACTCACACATGGCAGCTGCAGATCGATAGCCTACGGTATGCAGCACGGTCACTGTAGGATAGGGATTAAGGGTCGACACTGGATGGTGTGTGTGTGTGTGTGTGTGTGTAATGGAATGGACTGACTCATTTTACACATACTTACAATCCAAGTCTTCACTGGGACAGACAAAAACAATACAAAGAAGGTGACCACATATGTCTGCAATGTGGTTATATAATCATGATATGCATTTCTTGAACTTATTAACAAATCAATGAATTTTTTTTTTCAATATTCGGTTGTTATTTGTATTGGCAATTTGAAGGATACTGGAAACAACCAAGCAAGTGCAGAGACTGCAGAAAATGATTCTTGCAGGCCCCGCCCACTTCTTGTCATGTGATGGTTCTGCACGGTAAGTGAGCCATACCTGTAGCCAGAAGTATGCCAAACCAAGCAAAAATGCCAGGAAAGCGCCCAATAAATGAGCGCCCATAACCACTGATTGCTAAAAATAAGAAAGGCAAATGTTTAAAGAAATCGCAAAGAACAAGCATGTGCTTTCAATAAACAGGTGAAGTGTACCTGAAAATTTCCTAGAATAGAGATTCCTATTGAAGAAATAAACCCCAGAATCAGACTGGCTGTGTTCACATATGATGCACAATTAAAATCCTTCACCTGCTGGAACCTTATAATCACAATCCACAGAGCTGCAGAGAAATAAGAGAGGGGAAGAGAGAAAGCGAGGAAGAGAGAGGAGAGGAGGGAGAGAGAGCACGAAAAACATGGAGAGCGAGAGAGATCGTAAGAGAGAGAGAGCGAAAGAAGGGGGAGCAAGAGAGAGGAAAGAAAGCGAGAGAGAGCAAAGAGGAAAGAAGAAGAGGTAGAGAGGTAAGGGAAAGCAAAAGGCAGGAGAGAGGAAGAGGGAGGAAGATAGGGAGATAGAGAAAGTAGGAGAGAGCGAGAGGGGGACAGAGAGAGAGAGACAGTGAAATATATAGAGAGAAAGATTTAGAGAGAGTGAAAGAGGGAGAGATGGGGGGGAAATATATAGGGAGAGAGAGAGAGAGAGAGAGAGAGAGATTGTGAAAAGTGCCTTAGAATGATTGAGAAATTGGATTAGATATAGTAGGGCAGTGCGAGAAAGAGACAAGGGGCCACACTCACCTAGCACAGAGCAGATGTTGCATATCTGAGAGAAAAGACAGCTCTGAGGATTATACGTCCCACATGTGCTGGAAGAAATATTACCAGTTACATAACCATTTATTAATTTCATAGAAGATTTAAGACGGTATGTCATGTAGGGCAAATAATAATTAGCACACACACCTGATATATGGGAACTCAATGGTCAGATTCACAGTTTCATTAGACACAGCTAAGCCAAACCTGACATATAAAAACGCAAGCATGCAATGAAAGTAATAAAGTAATAATTTATAAAATTAATGCAAACAAAATGCGTTATTTATAAAAAAAAAAAAAAAAAAAAAAGAAAGAAAGAAACAGGTACATACACAGTCCAAATGCCTAGCATTCCAAACACCGCCAGGCTAACAGGAAGTAACGCCCATGCCCACATGACGGACCAATGAAATTTTCTGTTGGCACAACATACTGTATGATGTGCACGTCATCGTTATTTTTATCGTAGATTTTGTGTCACATCTACTAAATTTTAATTACACATCATGTGACCATTAGACAGAAAACAAATCGGTGTATCAGATAAAAAAGAAGCAGATCAGAAAGACTACACACACACGTCCACGAGAGCTTACGAGAACTGTGGTGGTGTGTTAGTGATGTAAGAGCCCACTGCCTCTTCAGCACTTCTAATTACTACCCCGGGGCCTTACTGTAAATGCTGAGTACCTGTAAGCTGTTCTTCAATAGATGCTCTGATCATACACATTTCTGGCCAATTCCCCTTATAACAAACGACTTCCACTATCTATCTGAGCAGTTGAGGGTTAAAAGCCTTGCTCAGGGGCTCCGCAGTGGCAGCTTGGTGGTGCTGGAATTTAAACAGTATATTTAAACAAAATAATTTATCAGTGTTTAGTGTAGGGCAGCACAGTGCCTTAGTGTGTGGAGTTTGCATGCTTTCCCTGTTGAGTGCGTTTACTCTGGTTTCCTCCTACAGTCCAAAAACATGTATGTTAGGTTGATTGGTGATTCTAAATTGCCCATAGGAGTGAGTGTGAATGTGTGTTTGGCCCTGTGATAGACTGGCAACCTGTCCAGGGTGTCCCTCTCCTGCCTTTCGCCCTTTCAGAGACGGCTGGGATAGACTCCATGCAGATCCCTGTGACCCCGAATTAGGGAATAAGCCGGTATAGAAAATAAATGAATGAATGAAGTGTTTAGTGTTTATACATTGGCTAACTAGCGACAGTGGTTAATGATTTCTAGTCAGAATGCTAACAATGTTGTAGCGTAAATATCAACTTACGGCTGTTTAAATTTGATTTTAATGAAAGTCAACTGTGGGGACAGCATTTTATGATTTACTTTGTTGAAAATATAAGACAATGCAAAAGCTAATGTCATATTGTTAACCCGAATGCTGGCTAATATCCAACTGATTAATCAATGCGATTGAATATGTAATGTGATAGATAAACAAAAATCAACTCTTTTGGTCAGTTTTGTGAATAATGTTTCAAAGCGATTTAATATTCCAAAAAGTCAACCCTTCTTACGTTTTCGACACGACATACACCCTTATCCAGCACTACTTACAATTATTCAATTACCTATTTTAGTTTCTGGGGGTTAAGTGCCTTGCTCAGGGATCCACTGATGACAGCTTGGTGGTCCTGGGAATTAAACCCATAACCTTCCAAGCAGCAGACCAACATCTTAACCACCGAGCTACCTCTTCCTACCTGACCTGACTCACAGAATGAACCTTTATGCAAGTCCCTTAGTCCTCATCGGTTTGAATTAATTTCCCTGCTGTTAATGTGAATAAAAAAAACATTCATAATGTTTATTCATATTCACACATTCTGAAATAATTTTTGACCAGCATTTGTTTATTAGCTGGGCATTATTAGGGTGCAGTCTGGACAGCATTCTTGGTAGGACATGAAGTGGGAGGGTAACTTTTATTTTAAGGAGGGCTTAAAGTCTTGGGTAATTGAAGAGCAGATAAGAACCTCTGTAAATGAAAGGATGCACTAGGCTCTACTGAAACTATATCTTGAAAGGAGACATTGCAGCTAGCTTTTAAAATAAGCAGGAAGATTTTAAGAAAATAAGCAGAAAGCATTTTCTGTCATGGCAGTTTACAAAGGGGGTGTGAAAAGCTGTTCTTGGTGACATTGGGTGCTAAATTTATTCACTGATTTTAATGTTTTAGCATCTGGTTATATCATGAGAATAAGATTGCATAGTACATCTAACTAACCATAAAGTATGATAACTATCACTAACCACACAATCCCATCATCCCATACGGACGAAACGTTTCTATCAACTTGTCACCACGTTGTGGACACCTCAGTGCTTAAAAATGGTGCAGATCAGCTAAACTAAACTTAAAAACAACAGCATTAAATATTTCTTTTAGTCATCAGTTACAAGAACCAGAAATTAGATTCTAGACATTAATGCTGTTTTTAAGTCTGACCTGAACATAATTTACATTTAGATGGGTTTTGTTCTTATAGGATTAAAAATATAAATATTAAAAAATAACATTTTGATTTGCACAGATAATAGAAAATTAAAAGTTTTATTATAATTCTCCACACTGCAAAAACTCCTTATTCAGTCAAGAGTTACAATCTTATTTCTAGCCAAAGAAAAAATCCTATTGATATTTTATTTTCAGAATTAAATACTACGCAAAAGCAGATTGTGTAAGATTATTATGATTGTTTTAATATTATTTCTCTTTTTTTCTTAGTTAGTATTTTACAATAAAAGAAATTCTTTGCGAACCGCCTTGTAGTTTTTAAGACTTTATTATACCTGTAATAACTTGTTTCAAGTTCAAATAATTTAAGACAGAATATATAATGCCAATTCTTTAATTAAGGAATTCTCCTGTTTAGTAACTCTAGATTTAAGATCTTTTTACACAAATTCAAAAAGCAAGCTGCTTAAAACATAATTAAAACGTTAGTTTTAGGTTAATTAGACTAAATACAATGCTTTGAATAAGTCTTTTGTGCTTATTTTAAGACATTTTCTTCTTTACTAAGGCCTAGACATTCTTTCTTATTTCAAGAAATCTAACTAAGTGTAATTATCTTTCTGCACTGGCAGAGAATTTGACTTGTTTCTAGTCTGTATCTTCTTAAATTACGCATTTATTTCTCATATTTAGGTGGGGGATTTATTTGCATTGCATTGCAAGACTGATTTTTTTAACCAGTATTTAGTATTGTATAGCATCATATTGCACGTTACACTATTATACTCTAAATTTAAAAAAAATAATTCCTATGTCGCAGAAAACAACCTGTCCTCCATTTTTATCTAATAGGGTTTTAACTAGTACTATTCCACATCATTGGATTACTGAACTCTTCTAAACTTTTCGTAGTTTCTCTGTTAAGAATATACACACAGTCGTAACATGTAATGTAAAATTAAATCAAACTACATTAACATTAATATAATATTCTATAAAAGTATATTAAAAATTGAATAGAAAACGTTGTGCTAACTTTAAAATCAATCATTTTGTACTTTTGTTCTGACTGCAAATTTATTTTCCTAATATAAATATCTTTCTAATAATTTAAACTTCTGGTTTATGAGTCCAAAACTGTTAATCAAGACCAAGCTGAGAAGAAAAAGCGGGGAAATAACCCACTCACGTGGCGCCGGTTTGGTGTATCTGATTCTCACTTCTTCTGTTCGAGTTCTTTCTTGCTGGTTCTGAGGCTCATATAGCCATATGGATTATACGGTGTTTTATTACAGTGTTTTATCAACGAAGGCTGCAGTTTACTCTCGCGGACAGATTTATGACCCCAGTGATATGACATTACACCAGAAACCAAACACAGCACATTTCCAGGTGTCTAAATGTTGATGGTGGGTTCGAATAATAGAGCCAACGTCAGTTTGGGTGTGTCTCCAATAATACAGACTAACCTCAGTGTTTGGTAATGTGTGGGAATAAAAATAGAAATTAGGCACGGAGGAGATGAACTGATGAACTTTTTCCTGACAAATTAATACACTCTTAAATGCTTGGGCAAGTTTAGCCAGTGGCAACTCTCTCTCTTGATTCTAAAGATGGTTAAAACAAGTAAATCAACAATACTTACGCTCATTCCAATTATATATATCATCAGTACAGACCACTGAGTAAACAGTGTCTGTCTGTAGACTTGTATTCTTTGTAATTATACACATTCATTTAAGAGGTCAGTTAGATATACAACAGATCGGAAAAATAACAATAACAAAAATTAAGAAAACAGTTGCAAGAAAATTGGAAACTTGTTTTTTTTTTAGTTGGCTAACACTAGTTGCCTTCTTATGCTGGGCTTTGCACCAGCATCAGTGATTTATTGCCTGTTTTCACAATTAGTCAGATTATCCCAGACACAAATAAATTAAAGACATATTCAACACACTACAAAAAGATTTTATTCGTCTTTCATACAGATTTTAATCTTGTCAAGGTCTCGAACGATCCCAAAGTTTATTCCAGGAGTATTTAATGTCAGGTGGGAAAAACACCTTTAACGAACCACTCATTCCAATATAAGGGCACTGCACAAACACACCAGGGGGCATTTTACTGTAATAATTTTATCTGATGACATAAGAAAAAATAAGAGAAACCAGAGAACCCAGCCAAAAACGGCAAACACACAACAAGGAAGCTGAAAGGCAGCAATGTTACCCGCTGCTCCACTGTGCCATAAAATACTGTTACAAGTCACTTTTATACTTTGTGTTCAGCAGAGATTTATATAAAAGTCACTGAAGAAAGAAAGTCACTGAATATGCCATACTGTACATCCAAACAGTCCTGGCAACATCAGAGACAGCAGGGCCCTTAGCAGGGAAGTGGTGGCTTAGTGGACTGATATCAGAAAGACGGGGGTTGGATTCCCAGCACCACCAAGCCGCCACCACCATGGAACCTTGAGCAAGGCCCTTAACCCCAAATTGCTTAGTTGCGAATAAAAAATAAATAAATGTAAGTCACTATGGATAAGGGTGTCTGCCCAAATGCTGTAAATGTAAAATCCACTGCCTCGAAATTCTAAAAATCCAAACACGTCGCATGACAGCATACAAATATACACTATGAGGTAGTTCAGTTGATTATAGAAAGCGATAGGCAATTAATACAAAATGTGTTTGCTGTTTCTGTCATTAAAAGTGGTTTAGTTATGCAGATTTACACTCTGCTGCTGTTAGCATAGTGGACAAAACACAAAAATCTGTTTGTTAAACATGTTTATTCGGCATGCTGATATTTTCCTTAAGAAATGTTGATCAATTTGTAAGGTTTTTTTTAAATTTAAGCACTTTCTGCTGTACTGTACAGATGACATTCTGGGCTTTCTACCGATATGTCATTTGATTAGCTGAGATGCTTAGTTTTTACACTGCATCCAAAATGGCTGCCATGGAAACAATTACTTTTTGGCATATTAAAATGGACCGTCTTTATAAAGTGGCCCTGTGATCCACTGCAGTGAACATGTTGTAAAATTAAAAAAGATAAATAAATTTAAAAATCTATACTGTAGAATTGCTTTTTTTAATGACAAGAAGTAGGAAATCACACAAAACAAAACATTTTTGCTTGGATCGCAGGAGAAAGTAGCATTATTAAATAGAGGTTCCGGTGAGTTCACTTTGTAAAGTCAGAGACAAAGGCTGTTCCCTTGAACTGCGTTTCAAAGGAGGTCTTGGTGTTTTTTCTATAGCAATAATAATAACAGGAACTGTTTAACTATCCTTAAAGGTAATAGGGAAACTGTTGCAGTGGAAGAAATGTTGGTTTATATCAGATCACATTGCTGGGGACTAGTTTTCTGTATCTGCAATACTACTACACCAAAAACATCTGACCTATGACAATCAGGACAATCCACACTACATTTCCAGAGTATTTGATAGACTACATACCTAATACAATCCATCAATATGTTAGGTGTGTATAAACTGAGCAGCGTAGAGATGATGAAGAAAAATGGTGAGGGTTACATAAAAAACAAACCAGGCCAATCACACCCAGATTCTACACCCGTGTGCAGAATGTCCTCTACGAATGATTCACTTGTAAGACTTAAATCCTGTCCAGTTAATTACAAGGCCATGTAGGGTGGGTGCTGATTCCGTCTGCAAAGAATAAGAAAATTCATCCCGCAGTAGCCACAGTGCATCAAAACAGGAATCCAAAAGGAGTTTTCCTGAATCATGCTGTTGAAAGGAGCGGAATTTAACCATGGTACGAGAAAGGTTATATTACAGTATATGATCTAAATGGCACAAACATCATTTCTGACCCTGAAGAAAACACCCAGGCATCTGCAGTTAAAGCACAACAATGCTGTAATGCAGCCAGAGATATTACAGTTCTTGGAAACCTTTAAACTTTAAGTTCTTTTGCAATAATCACACTTCATAATGTTTGATTTTGTGCAACATTTGTGAAAAGTTAATTCCTTATCAAGTTAACTGATAAGTCGTCACTTATGGTCACTGAGAATATTGCACTCTATGGACAAAGACATTGGGACATCTGACCATCACAGCTATTTGTATTTTTTTTTAAACCTCCTGTTTTAACTTAATCTCCCTCAGACCTCTGTAATATTTTTACACCTCTGAAAAGATCTTTGGTGTGCAGCTGTGGGATTTTTTTCCATTCGGTATAGGCCGTTGTCATGTTAGCCTCTTAGCTTCTTTAGTGAGGGAAAAATGTAATGCTACAACCTACAAAGACATGTTGTATTGTGACAACTGCATTATTTGAATTTTCGAGCAACATTTTGCCTTTAAATAGTCCGACTATATTGACCGGATTTACACTGAAGATGTCTTGATGTCTAATTTTGTAACTATATCTGTTTTTTTAAATATGACTACTTTTACATCTTTAAAAACTGACCGGTATACGACACCTGCATTTAGACTTTATAAGGCAAAACAACCCAAGCTAGAGTTACTCACCAAAAGAGGACGTAAAAACGGCACAATAATCTATGGACACAATGGATAGTGATGAAACAATGATTCAGTTTTGCGTTTCATACCTTATTTAAATAGAGGCAAAATAATGCTCTCCTTATGCAGAGGAAAAAGAGGAGAGCCCTTGTTGCAGTCTTCCTGCATGAATGTAGGATTCATTATCTATCTACTTATCCATCCATCTACCCGTCCATCCATCTACCCGTCCATCCATCTATTCCTGTACCTACCCATCTATCAATCGATCTATCTATCCATTCCTGTACCTATCCATTCATTCACCTATCCATCATCTACCCAACCATTCATCTGTCCAATCATCCATCTATCCACCCATCTATGGCTGTTAGTGTCCACCTGAGTTAATGTCATGCACCACTGTCACTTTTTAATTACTGTCACATTTTTTTAGTGAAGGTCCACTGGCATTGACAGATAAAAATCCATACATGAATGAGGCCTGCAACTGAGCTGAACATATTGGAACCCATGTGCTTTTTTTCCTGCTTACATGATTGTTAGTCATATCCCATTTGTGCCACGTCGAAGGGAAAAAAAATGAAATAGGTTTACTCGATATATGCAGTGTAAATGCAGCCTATAGTCTCATTGCACTTGTACACACCAAACTAATAACAGATTAGTGATAAACTCCACCTACATTTAAACTCTTGACATTTTAGTGACAATTTTTTTAAAATAGATTTATTTGTTCATCTCATGGCAACAAGATAACATTGAAAAGAAGCCTTGATTATCTTGCAGTGTCCCTGTTCGTTGTAAACATGTTGCAAAGCTACATCTCAATATGACACGACACATTAGAAACACAGCAGCTGACGAAACAGTAGAGTCATAACATTGTTTTGCAGCTCTGTAGGCGGGTATACAAGGCGTGTTGTGTGTGTTTGTGTGTGTGCCTCAGAGCTCTAGTTCAATTTTCAGATCCATCTTGCTTTTATAGGGCTCAAGCACAGGTTTAACCTCTTCAGAGAGAAATCTGGCAACCTATGAGAAAGAGGAAGGAGTTAAGAATGTCCAAAGTTGTGCTTTTCATCAAACTATTTTGCACTTGATCACCCCTTTTAACCCGGAGGCATGCAGCAGATGGGGTGGGGTTAAAAATAGCACAGACCGAAACATTTTTTACTTATTATTTTTGATCTCACTAAAACGTTTCAGAAACCATTTTTTTTTTATCTAGACATCATCCAAAGAGATTATTTATTTTATTTATTTCGCTTAGCCATATATAAGATGCAAGACAGTGTGTGGAATATTCCACTAAACAAATAGACTTTATGGACAAAATTTATGGGACACGTCTCTGTCTCAACAACCCTACACTAGTCTTGCTTTTACTCCTTTAACAGCCTATAAATCTCTGGAAATGTTTGTCGCTAGATTGTGAAGCTTGGCTTTTGGCATTTGCTTATTCAGCCACAACAGTTTCAGTCAGTTAATTTTCTAATGTTGGTCTGATGAAGTCATAACATCTTAGATAACAGTTTGCTTTCAACTTTGTGACTACAGTTATGTGGATTTGCTGATAGTGTCCACAAACTTTTGGCCATATAGTGTGCATATTGTATATGTACTATAGATAAAACGTTGGTGTTTTTGATTAAAACAAATGAATTGTGTGCCGGTAAAACAGCGCAGCAGCACCACAATCTTTAGGCTTTAATTAAGCACCGTGCGGCAGGATGTGAATAGCATTTGGTAAGAATTCGTGAAAAAGGATGTGTAGGAACCTGTTGTGGAGCTCGGCCAATGAAGGTTTTAGGGTCCAGAAGGGCGTCGAGCTGAGCGATTATAGGTGCAAAATAGGGATCAGCCTGCACTCGAGCCAGGAAGTCATTATCTCCTCCTTCCTGCTTTACCACAGCCGCAGCCTGCTGAGATAACACCCGGATCTTCTCATGGCAATCCTGATACCATGACGTGCCAAAAAAAAAAAAGGACAGGGTTGAAATCAAGATACTGAAAAATATGTTATGATTACAATGCACTTAACACCTGTCAAGTATTTAATATCAACTAAATACAGATAGACCAGTAAACTAAGGCTGCACAATATATAGTTTTAGCTTCGACATCGCAATGTGTGTATCTGTAATAAACATTTCAGGATGTGCAATATCAACTGGGGATTACAGTCGACTGCACCACAGTTCAGAACACATGTGATTTCATTTCAATAGTTATTGAATAGTTTCAAGTTCAATAATAAAGCATTTGCACATTGTTACACTGTTACTGCAAAAACATTTTCAATAAGTGTAAAGCATTCAGGTGCAAGAAACCATCACTTTTGTAGCTTTAACAAAGATCAATTGTAAGATTAATTTATACTGTGAAGACTGTACAGTGTGATTTTACATTTGGTTAATCAAACTGTTTATATTTTGTTTTATTGTATTTATTTATGTTTATAATTTGTGTATTATATTTTACACAAATGAACTCCCTTACAAAATCATTCTGAATAATAAATTCTTTCCAAACAGAACTATTTACGTCATCTGGTGAATTTTTATTATATTGAAATAGCAAATATATTGCAGAAAAACGATATATCGCAATGTCAGTTTCTTCCAATATCGTGCAGCCCTACAACACTAACACAAAATAATGTGTGGCAGGGCCATGAGGCAACAGAGGGGGCCTTTCACAGTGGCACTTTAGTCTTATACTGGTCAATGTTCAGGAAAAAAAAACATTAGTATATATAAAATCTATTATACAAACCAAGAAATGCCATTACCAGACCCAAGGCTGTGCGTTTGTTTGCACTGAAACTATGGCGCAATTGTTCAGTCAGGAAAATGACCCTGTGTTTTAGCCAATGATGACATTGTTCGTTTCCACAACCCACAAGTATCAAAGTACCAAAATAATTTTAAAAAATAATTAAATAAATAAATAAATAAATATTTAGTCATTTTATTCTATTCATGCGTGTTTGTTATAGCGTAAGATGAACTGATGCAGACTCAGCTGAGAGCAAACGTGTTCCCAGCGTGCAAACAACCGTGAAACTACACAGACCACATGAACTACTCAATCATAGATACATTAAAACTTAAAAATTAAAGCAAGACACAAGAAAACGTTGTAAGAAGGCTATAATAAGGTTCATACCTGTCTGTTTCCTCCTGCCTTTACCATGGCCATGATGATATTCTCAGTGGCCATAAAGGGCAGCTCATGGCGGATGTGCCTCTCGATTACCTGAAGAGGGCGCCAGAAACGTACATAGTCAACTCCTGCTTATTTGCAGTTCAGTGTTTGCAGATTTCTTCTTGGAAACTGACTAATAATTATTTACTGACATCTCTAATATACTGACACAGCAGTAAAGTATATGTAGTACTGTTCAGTATACGGGTTTACCTTTACATTGTTAATATAATAATATTTAAATATAATAAGGTATTAGGCTGGGTTTCCGCGTTTTGGGGCATATTGGGGCCAGATGTAGGGTTTGCATTTATAAAAATAGGCATTTATAAGCATTTTTTGAACACATCTAGTATTCATGGATCTTAGCAATTCGCGGGTGATCTTCGAACATAATCCCTGAAAATGCCAGGGGACGACTGCATTATTATTATTATTATTATTATTATTATACAAAACAGAATATAATCCAAAACATACCAAAAACAAGAAATAACGTTTTTAAATTATTAACTCTATTCTGAATGTTTGCATTAAACCGCACACACGAACACACCTTAGGATAGACCACCAGCCCCTCACTGACATTCTGTAGGGTGCTGAGGATGATGTCAGCTGTGAGAAAAGACTCAGGCAGAGAGATTCGCCTAAAAACACAAACAGTGAAATAATATAGGCAAAAAGGCGAAAAGAATTTAACTTGTTTTTCATTCACACGGCTTAAATTTACATTTACTATCAAAACAGCAAAAAAGATTACTAAAGATCAGGAAAAAAACAGAGAAAAACACTTTTAACAACATTTTGTATTAATAAAAAAAAAAGTCAAACAATAAAAACTAAACAAAATCATCAGTAGGGGAGTGAAATGTAAACCCCGGCTTTTTGCCCTTAATATAATAAAATAGTTGCTGTTGTTTGTATGAATTATTGCGTGTGTTTACAGTACCTATTAGCGCTGTCATCTAGAGTTCTTTCCAGCCACTGCACTGAGGCAGTCTGCAGAGGATCAGACAATAGTGCCACCAAGTGGCGAGCCAGACTACAGCAGCGCTCAGCACGCATAGGGTTCCTCTTATACGGCATAGCACTGGAACCTTCACACACCAACATAACAGTGTCGTTTATCTAGCTTTTGTTTTATAAAAGGTTATTTTTCATTTCTAATTTTTTTTCTTTTTCTCTCGGTGCTTAAAAAAAAAAAAAAAAAAAAAGAAAAAGAAAAAGAAATAGAATAAGAAAAGTAAGGCAAGAGAGAAATGAATAATAATAGGGGGAAAAAGAAAGAAAAAAGAGAAAGGAATAGAAAGAAAAAGGAGGTTAAGGAAAAGAAAGAATTTAAAGAGAAAAAAGAGAGAAAAAGCAAATAAAAAAAGGAAAGAAAGAAAAAGAAATAAGAGAGAAAGAAAAAAAAAAGAAAGAAAAAAGAGAGAAAAGAAAAAGAAAGAAAGGAAAAGGAAAAGAAAAGAAAAAGACAAAAGAAAAGAAAAAGAAAGATTAAAGAAAAGATTAGGAAAGAAAAGGGAAAAAAAGTAAAAAAGGAAAGACAGAAAAGGGGAAAAAAGGAAAAAAGAGAAGGGAAAGAAAGAATAGAAAAGAAAAGGAGAGAAAGGAAAGAAAGAAAAAATATAAAAGAAAAAGGGAAAAGAAAGAAAAAGGGAAAAGAAAGAAAAAGGAGAAAGAAAAAGAGAAAGGAAAAAGAGAAAGGAAAAAGGAAAAAAGAGAAAAGAAAAAAGAGAAAGGGAAATAAAGGTAAAGGAAAAAAGGAAAGAAAAAAGGAAAAAAGAGAAAGGTAAAGGATAGAAAAAATAGAGAGAAAAGGGAACAGGACAGGGAAAGGAAAAGGAAAGGAAAGGAAAATAAAAGGAAAGAAAAGAAGAAGAAAGGAAAAGGGGGATGAAGATGTAAAATAGCTTTCCAGCTTTAAATGAATTACTCAGATATGAATCAGGGTTGCGACTTTCAGACTGTGTATGGACGTCGTACAAACACGTTCACTTGCCTATCTGTTCTTTCTCAAACGGTTCTTCGAGCTCCTTCAGGTTCGCCAGCAGACGGACATCAGTACAAATCTATAAGAGGCATCAAATCATGTGAACACACGTTAGACACTGCTGCAGTGACACAAACAGCCATGCTGTTACACTCCAACTACATACAGAGTGTAGCAAGTACGAAGACCTGTTTAACATCTGGAGCACAGCTGGACTATTAAATAAGCAACAGTCTATAATATAATTGTGGATCTGGGTTGAAGTCTGTGTCCTAAATGCGGTTTCATATTTTTTCCGTCAGCCTGTAGATTTGGTAACAGAAAAGACTGGTACATTAATCGAAAAGCCATCGTAAGCCTAATAAATCTCTCAAAAATGCTATAACAAAGAATGAAGCAGTGGTGTGTGTGTGTGTGTGTGTGTGTGTTAAAGAAAGACCCTAACCTTGTGTACGGTGGCTCCCAGGCTAGCCAGCACTGTTAGACAGTCAACGTCCACTTTACGGCTGTATGTCTGTCCGGTCACTATATAGGACCTAAAAGAAGACAGTGATGACGAGGTGCATGAGATAAACAGTACAGAAAGACCCTTCATTTTACCAATGTCAAATCTCCAATGCCACTGGTACGACACAAATATTACAACATCCTAAAATTAATATTATGATATTTAAATGTGTATTAACTTGACGAACATCACCACATACTTTTTAAATCCAGCCATTTCAGTCACCTTTCTATCCAGTTCCTCCACCTGTTACAGAAATAACAGGAACTAAATTAGCGATGAATATTAAACAGTTTGTGCTGCTCCGCTGTCGATGCATGTCAGAGCTAATTTTGCTTTATTGTGAACAAACTTTACTGGACAAATTACAGATTTAGCTTATTTAACACAATCCAGGTATTTAAACCAATTCATTATGCAACTATGCACAATAATATTTTAGCTGTGTATTAGTCCACGATAGTTTATGGTCATTGAAATGTCATTTAATAAGACAAGAATATTTTTGGTGGACCCCTATAGTTCTCCGGACCTCAGAAGGACTTTGGTCCTACATAAAACCCAGAACTATGATACGTAACAGAACTAAGTGCAAGTAACTAGCATTTATAGTAATGGACTGCTAATTGGAAGATCAGGGTTTGATTTCCGGCACCACCAAATTACCGCTGTTAGGCCCCTGAGCAAGGCTCTTAACCCCCAACCCCCTCACTCTGAATAAAGGCATCTGTCAAATGCCCTAAATGTAAATACAAGTATGTGTGCAAAGATGCAAATAAAATGCAGATTCAATGATTGACTCGATTTTTCCTATTTTATTTTCACCTTCTCATGATCCCCCTGGAAGAGCTGCAGGAAGCTGGCCTGGGTCCCTGTGGTTCCCTTCACGCCTCGGAAACGCAGATCACCTCGAGCTCTCTCCAGATTGCGCATATCCATGAGCAGATCCTGCAGCCACAAACATGCACGCTTGCCAACTGTAGTCAGCTGAGCTGGTCTGAGTGAGAGAGAGAGAGAAAATTGTTAAAAAATTTCTATACAAACGTAGATGTGAGTGATGATGAAAGGAAAACACTTACTGGTAGTGTGTAAAGCCGAGAGTGGGCAAATCAGCGTATTTTTCTGCGAAGTTAGCCAATCTATCAATTACACGGGCCAACTGGTAGGAGAGCGGGGAAAAAGTTAGAGATAAGAATATGAGTAATGACGATACATCGATATTGCGGATGATTACGATATCCTGAGATATGGTGGATCTTCCCGCTACAGTACATTGGTCAAAAACAACACTAATAAATACACGAAATAAAGAACTGATAAAAAAAATAATTAAAACTGATGATAAATTAGTTGAATTAATAATATTCATTAAAAAAGTATATAACTTTTAATATTAAAATCATATTTGTTATTATTTGTAGTGGTGCTTTTCATTTTTATTGCTTGCAAGAATATTATTATTAATATTATTATTATTGCTTAAGTAATATTATAAATGTGATTATAGTTTTGTCCTTTAATACACTCAAAGTGCAGTACTATAAGAAGATTTAATATCTTTGGGTGATACCATCTCTCTTCCATGCATCGTGTTATTATTTCCCAGAAACATCATAAGCCAACCTGAATATTACGTAACGCACGTTAGAGCTACAATCACCTTTGGCAGCAGAATGTCGAATCCATCACGAAGCACAATCAGGTCCTAGTGAGAGGAGAGATCGGCTTTAAGTTAAATCCATCAGTGCAAACATGTGGACTGTTTTTGTATTTGCGTCTCCTCTGTGGTTGCAGTCCGTTTCTTACTGTGTTGTCTCCTACGTAACAAGAAGTGGCACCCAGGTGGATGATGGGAGCTGCAGTGGGGCAGCAGTGGGCGAAGGTGTGGACGTGAGCCATGACATCGTGCCGAAGTTTGCGCTCCTCCTCGGCTGCCATATTGAAGTCGATATCATCAACGTGGGCCTCCATCTCACTCACCTGAGCATCGGTGATGGGCAGCCCTAACTCCTGTAGTGCAAAATAGATAAAATAACAGTTACAATAACATGTAATAAACATCCCAGTCTGGTTACACCAAAAAATTTAGGGCAGTGGTCGCTCACATGGTTACGGCGCCAAGTTGTTGAATGGAAGACCTACAAGAACAGGGTTAAAGCCCCACCACCACTAGTTTGCCACTGTTCGGTCCTTGAGCAAGACCCTTAACCCTTCCTGCTCTAGGGGCGCTGTATCATGCGCTCTGACCCCAACCTTCTAAGATGGGATATGTGAAGAAACAGATTTCACTGTGCTGTGAAGTATATGTGACAATGTTTACATTAACATTACATTACATGTGACAAATGTATAAAGACTGAATCTTCCAATAAAAAAAATGTTTCTGAATGTTTATAACATATTTATATTGCTTTGCCATTCTTTCACTACTCTAAGCTATGTGTATGTGTGTGTGTGTGTGCGCGCATGCCAAAAGAACAGGACGAATGCCCAGTCCTGTTCTATGACATTTACCTACAGTATATGTGAGGTTTAAAATAACTACATATGCAATGTGCTAAGCATAATATTACATACAGTGAACATCTGACATACCGCATAAAATATAACTCGCCTCCATATCCAAAGAAAAGTACATTGCCGATAATACATCTACAGTCACACACATTAGTGTGGATACTGTAAGCTGTTGTATGTATAAGTGTGTGCTGGTGTTAAGGATAAAAGATGACATAAATCACACCGCCTTTTCTCATCTGTAATTCGTCGAAGTGATTAAAATGACTCCAAAAATAGCAAGTGACCACATGCAGAATTATACTTTAAGCTTATACATGCCGTAAATTATTTTTTAAGGGAAACTGCAAAAACATAAATATGTTGGCATTGAGTTTATCATGTGCCTGTGACTTGAAAAAGAAGGATCAGCAGGAGCAACCCAATAAACACTCTGTAACCCCTTGCTGATAAAGGAATTTTAGAACTAATGGCTTATCAGGACTGAGGTAACTAAGGTAAGGACTTTGCTCTTTACTGGGGGTTTAGGTTCATTTACAATGTTTTTCGAGGACTAGAAAATTATCAGCAGTTTGGGCATTAAGGGAGAATGAAAGAGGAGAGCCATTCATAGTACCACCCAAGCGGGTCTGATCAGCCCTGGCCGGGTTACCTTGATGAGGGTGTATGATGTTGAAAGACCCGAAACACACAATGATTTAGGGAACATATTCACACAGCACAAACTGGGTTACATCAGAATATCTTTCTTTAAAAAAAAAAAAGGATAGGTTTAATAATATTTTTTTTGTTGCTTTGCCTGTTTTAAATGTATTTTGTGTTATAAAGTCCTGGTTTTGTGCTTTAAAATGTAATTATTATAATCGCAATTCATGTGATGAAAGATTTGGAAATTCTAACAGCAAACAGCATAAAATGTCAGATAGAAACTGAAAAATAATAAAATGTAACCAGTCACTTTTTCTGATATTTAATAACACTATTTATTACATTTGTAGTCTGTAATCTATTCCATTAACCAAAGTATCCTTTCCAAATCTGTTTTTAATGCTGAATTTTATTATGGGGTCCAGACCAATCAGATTTCTGCTGGCCAACATATTAATAATATTTAATTATGCTTATTATTCCAGTTATTTAGTTCTACCAACACTTGATGGCCTCCTTATATCTATTTATAGCAGTAGAAGACTTGGCAACCTGAGATGCACAACTCCTCCAAGGTCATGAACTTTTAAGTGTTTCCTTGCATACAGAAGTAATAAAAAAACATTCCTCCAAACCAAACACATATAAGAGTGTAAAAGTGTGTGTAATCAAGTGTGTATGTTTATATACTATCGAACCTTCTCTGCTGTAGCCAGGTAGATCCATAACTTTCTCCAGGTTGTGAACTTCCTTTTCTCACTGAAGTTATAAGCCATTTCCTTGCTGGCGTAGCGGGACACCAGTGGAGAGCGGTACTTCATTAACTCGTCCCCACATCCCTCCATAGCTTCTTGTTTAGAAAGACGACTGAACAGTAAACACGTTTTCACTTCTCGGCTTCTGGTCGCCTTCTTCGTTATCCGCTGCAGTTTTTTCATTGCAGTGCCATCTACTGTTCGGACAGCAGAACGACAGTCCAGGTTGCCAGTTGCGTATTTTTTGCTCTTTTTTTTTTCAGAATTAGAATCAGAGTTATATTTATTCACCAGGGAATTTATTGTTGTTTTGGGTACAGGAAACATACATACATATAAGACATAAGTTATGATTGAGAACAGAATTATGTACAGGTTGTGCATTGTTCAGCATACATGTTAAAAAATTGTACACACATATTTGGCAACCCAGCCCGCTGTATACATGCATGCTTTTGCAATAAGGTTGTTAACAGTACACCCACAACCCACAAAATACTACACTTTATGCTATATTTATTGTGTAATTTATGCTGAACTACCATCCAACAGAAGCCATTTGCTGATAAGCATTGTGGGAACAAAAACTTACAGGATCTAGCTAGCTAAATTAGTTAAAATGGTTAAACACAGTAAATCCAAGTGAAGATTCATGTTACTGCTGTGAAAAGGTTTGGTAAATTCACACACATGTACACAACACAGTGTACACATCTGTCAAATACGTTCACTACTTAATCGATTCATCAAAGTTTCAATTATTTAATTATATCTTCTGTTTCTAAACACTGTTTAGTTATATAAATCAAACAGTTATATACCACAACCATTTCATTAGTAACACATTAACAACACTAACAACAATATCTGATTCATCATTGCTAATGTGCCACTCAAATATCAGTTTTTTTCTTATTTTATTATCATCACACTTTTTACTTTATCAATCTAATTTGTAGCATGTTATGTTTTCTATAGAATGGTTCCTGTAAAGGTATACAGAGAGAATAGAGTGTAGACTATAGTCTTTGGAAGGGGCGGGGAGACTGCTGAAAAGAAGAGAATGCGGAAAGAGAGAGAGAGAGAGAGAGAGAGAGAGAGAGAGAAAGATAGAGAGAGAGGGGAGGAGGAAGACGTACACAGAAGAACTGCAGCTCAGCACAAAGATGGCCACAGTTTCCATCAGCTCGATTCCTGGTAAGTGGCTACAGGAACGTCCTCCTCAATATGCCTCTTACACACACACACACACACACCACTGCCTATGTGCAGTCTCTCTACCTTTACTGGGTTGTCCCGCATGCCGTGTCTCAGAGGAGGAGAATTGTTTTGTGCTCACTGTGGCTCTAGCATCGTAACAAGCTCTTCTCTGTGTCCCACTGGGGTAGCTGATGACAGATGGTTTCTCTTTGAGGAAACATTCAGAGTAGAACACATCTAGGAAGCTGAACTCATTGTCCATTCACAGAGTTTTTGAAGCTGTGTAAAACTGTAGTTTTTAGAATAAGATATGCCAGTTTAATATCCTTTTATTACTTTACTGTTGGATGCCAAATCTTATATTAAGTATGAACTGTACAACAATAACTAATTAAATGCAGAGTACTGTAGTCTGGTATACATCTGCATCTAAATATCAGACACACTTATGTGCCACTTTAATAGGAACTTATCAGCCCATGAGGCAATAAATAAGGGTTTTGACTCTGGGAGGTTTTTATTAAGGCCGATGCTGATACCAGTTATTACAGATCAGGTAGGCCGAGCATTTAACCAATATATATACAATATATATATATATATATATAATATCAAATTGCCAGAGATTTGAGAGCACAGCGGACATGGAGGACTATAATAGGATAAGAGCTCACTCAAGTACTGAAGGTGCTAAGGTGCTAATACAGATGCTAAACCATTTAGGGCTTTATAAGTAATTAGCAAGATTAACATCTATTTGTTGTTCAATGGGGAGGCAGTGCAGTGTTGGAGTTTGTTTATTATATATATCAATGAACGTTTAGGCAAAAAATAAAAAATTAATGTCAAAAATTAAGAATAACAAGGCTCTTTTAAACAGAGCACCCAGCATCATTATGTAAAAAATATTTTTCAACCTTAGAGAAAAAAAACAAGAAGAAACAACACATGAACAAATAATGAAAAATGAATGTAATTGCTCCCTGAAGTTTTATAAGCTGATAAAACAATTAGTAGTACCAATCCAGCAGCACCAGGTGGTACAGGAAGGAGAGCTACTTCTCTTGTATAAATTGCAGACACTCCACTGGAAACACACTCAGTATGGGCTGCTGAATGCTCATCAAAGCCAAAACGTGTGTTTTAAATTTAAATTATTTAATCAGCGAATCTTTTTTGAATATGATCAATATCGATAATCTTAAGATTACCTAATAAATACCCCAACCAGTAAGCAACAGCAAAATGTATAAAATCATGCAGATACACATCGGTTGATATTTACATCAAACATTGGAATAGAAAAAAAAAAACCTAATTTCATGACTTTAATTAAGTCAGCATGGCAGTTATTGCCAGATAGAGCTCTTTTGATTATTTCAGAAACTACAGATCTCCTGCGATGATCATACATAATTTTTTTATACAGAAGCGTGCAAAAAGAAGCAACCAAAAAAATAAGGGGCAGGTGGAAGGTTTGGAAATGTTTGTTTTTAAGAGATGGATAAAAAAACTTCCCAAACTGATTTAAGATGCTATAGAAATTAACCACACTGTTCAGCTATGATAAGCAAACAGTTATGCTTCTTCTTCTTCTTCTTCTTCTTCTTCTTCTTTCGGCTGTTTCCTTTTAGGGGTCGCCACAGCAAATCATCTGTCTCCACCCAACCCTATTCTCTGCATCCTCTTCACTCACACCCACTAACTTCATGTCCTCGTTTATCGCATCCATAAACAGTAAAACATTTATGGTTGGCAAGTTTGGAGTAGAAGAACCCAAGTGACCTTTATGAAGCCCCGACTTCAAACCAATTGAACACGATTGGAATGCAACAGAACGCTAAATACTTCCTCATCTGATTTGTCGTCACTGCCTGATCTTAAAATAGCTTTTGTGGCTGAAAGCAAACAAATTCCCACAGCCAGGATCCAATATACAGTAAAGCTTGATTACTGCTACTACTGTCCAGGAATGAAATTATGCAGCTTAGCCTTCTTCTGAAAAAAATCTCCTGATACCTTTTGGGAGACTTTAAACCAGGGGTCAACAAACTCAGTCCTAGAGTTCAAACTTGTCGCTCTCCAACTTGCCTCAACACACCTACTTCTAAGTTTTATGTATACCTGGAAAAACCTTTATTAGATAGTTTAGGTGTGTTTAATTAGAGTTGGAGATAAACTATGCAAAACGCTGGCCCTCTAAGACCAAGTTTAGCGACCGCATGTTCTCCCTGTGTTTGTGTGCGTTTACTTCGGGTAATCCGGTTTCCTCCCACAGAAATGTATGTTAGATTGATTGATGATTCTAAATTGGCCATAGGAGTGAGTGTGTGTGTGGTTGTTTATCTGTATGAGGCCCTGCAATTGACTGGCAACCTGTCCAGTGTCTACCCTTGCTTTTCACCCAATGACAGCTGGGATAGACTCCAGCAGATCCCCGATGATCCTGATTAGGAATAAGCAGATGTATATATGGATGGATGGATGGATGGATGGATGTGGCTTGGTTTCTGCTTTACAATTATGACTTGTTTGTTATAACCTTCAAACTCTTTAAAACTTTAAAAGCTCCAGTTTACCTGTCTATGTTAAAGAGCCAATAAAAACTAAAACCCTATGGGTAGCACAATAATTGTTTTTGCATACAACAGGAGACTTTAGATGTTCAGATAAAGCCTACAACATGCTCATGTTGCATTGTCTTCACCCTTTAATGAGTCACATCTTTGCGTGTGCTATAGATTTAAGGTCAATAGTTTCCTTTTCCATTAATGTAATCATGTTCTGTTTACTATGGCCCAGAGGTTGCATTCTGTTTATTTGCTAAAGTAACCGCAACACATGTAAAATACCAAAACATAGTCTGGTGGAATAGTTTTATAGCAGGTCTTAAGTAGTACTTTGCTTACCCTACTAAACCTCACTCTCTTTTTTGTTTCTTTTTCATTTCTTTCATAAGAGTCACACTGTTTGCCAAAGAGGCATATCCTTTTGCTGGGGTATCGTGGCTCTGGCAAGACCTCATCCTGCATCACTATTACTGGTCAAGAGGAGCTATCGGCCAGGCCATGCACAAAAGAGCCAGTTCTCTGTAGAAAAACATTCTGTAGCAGTATTCTTCTTGTGGTGGACACTCCTGGATGGAACATTGATAATGAAGATGCAGCAGTTGAAAATCTGGACAGCCAGAACTC
This sequence comes from Bagarius yarrelli, assembly GCA_005784505.1. Taxonomy (NCBI): domain Eukaryota; kingdom Metazoa; phylum Chordata; class Actinopteri; order Siluriformes; family Sisoridae; genus Bagarius; species Bagarius yarrelli. The sequence goes on from VCAZ01000020.1 coordinate 3,009,410, forward strand.
CACAGTGGCTCACATCAGGCACCTGTGTTATCCAGGTATCCATGCTGTGTTGCTGGTGGTGCCAATTGGAGAGCCTTTTACTGAACACCAAAGGAAAGGCATGGTGGACCGTCTGGAGGCAGCCGGGACAGATGTGTGGAGGTTCTCTATACTATTGTTTACCAAGGCGGACAGGCTCTGGGGCAACGGCGTAGAGGAGTTTATCACAGAAAGTGGAAAGGCACTTCAAGGACTGGTGGAGAGGTGTGGAAACCGATATCATGCTTTGGACAACACCTGCACCGAGAACAGCACACAAATCAATGAGCTTCTGCAAAAGTTGGAAGAGTTGGTGCAGGAGAATGAAGGGTCCTTCTTTGCAATGGATGAAACAATTGAGACCCCTTTGGACAAATGGATGTTGCAGGAAGAGGTGGGAGAGGGAACAATTGCAGGTGATACAGAGATGACATCACCAATGTTTAGATCACCTCCACGAGGTAAGTCCTTCCTCTAGACCTTTGTTTTATATCTATGGTATCAGCTCTTCACCCTATCACTCGACAGCTATCAGCTAGGGTGAGCAAATGCTAGCATGTCCAATGCCAGTCCTTACATTCACATTTATGGCATTTGGCAGATGCCCTTATCCAGCGAATTACATTTATCTTTTTCTTTATAGATGCCCTTATCCGGAGCGAATTACATTTATCTTCTTTATACAACTGAGCAATTGGGGGCTAAGGGCCTTGCTTAGGGTTAGGGTTAGTGGCAGGTTGGCAGTGCTGGGAATCGGACCCTAATCTTCCCATTAGCAGTCCAACACCTTAACTACTCCACCACCACTTCCCCACTTCATACTGTTGGCAAGAGAGCATCTGTTGAGCATGTAACCAAGATCACAATTAATACGCATAATGTTCAGAGGTAAAAAATGTCCAAACAAAAACAGAATAGAATCTAACCAATTAGATGCGACTTTGAGACTCCTAAAGAGGCTCAGGCAAGAAACTGTGGAAGTAGCGTCTGGGGCTAAGACTACATAAAGTCATGCAACTGCATTGTTTTAATCCAAATCACAGTCAGAGGAAAGTACTATCAGCCCGCTTTCAGATAAAGCATATGAGCCCATAGTATCCTTAGACGACAGAAGAATGGACAAGAATGGCAATTCCGAGGGTTCATAGTAATAGAGAAAAAAACAAATTTAAATTTCTATATCATTTTCAGAGATAAATCCTGTCCCACACTGTCCTATTAATGCTTGCTTTGGACTGTTTGGTGTAATTTCTTCTTTAATTTTGTCTTTATTTATCTTCTCAGAGTTGCGCTTGTTGTTAGTGGGATGGCAAGGTTCAGGCAAAAGTTCAGCAGGAAACATTATTTTGGGTGAACGCAAGTTTGAAACGGGTCAAACTGAAGTGTCTTCGCGCCGTCAGGCTCACGTTAACGGGCGGCGTGTAACAATAGTGGACACACCAGGCTGGGACTGGTTTTCTGTCCAACGCACCCCTCGACATGTCAGAAAGGAAATCAAACGAGGGGTGGGGCTTCTTTACCCTGGCCCACACGCTCTCCTACTGGTCATTCCTGTCATTTCCACCCTCACTTCCAGGAAGAAACGAGCACTTAGTAGCCATCTGGAGATGTTTGGTAAGGATGCTTTTCTTCACACCATGATATTGTTCTCTTGTGGGGACTGGCTGGGTGGCACACCTATTGAGGAGCACCTCCAAAACGATGATGGGGAATTGATAAGTTTGATATCGCACTGTCTAAACAACTACCATGTGCTGGATAGCACTAATGCAAAAAAAGGTCAAGAACAAGTGTGCCAGCTGCTGCTTAAAGTGGAAGAGATGGTGGCACAGAATAAAGAACAGCCGTTCTTACCTGTCAAATGTAAGTACTTTAGTCTTCTAATGTCAAAAAAAAAAATCTTTTATGCATTTGCACAATACATTGGACAATTTACTGCACAATTAACATCTATTTTATTTATTTATTTATTATCTTGTTCATTCATTTTTTACACAAAAGGGTTCATATTCTTGAAATATTCTAGTCTGTTTTCAGGGTTTCGTTTCAAGTTTGGACCTGGAGACTCTTTATTATGCTTTTATTACCAGTACACTGGACTATTGTAATGCACTCCTGACCGGCCTTCCCAAAAAGACCATTAGACAGCTGTAGCTCATACACAACGCTGCCGCCAGGATTCTGACTAGAACCAGAAAATCTGATCACATCACACGGGTTCTCAGGTCCTTAGACTGGCTGCTAGTTACATTTATATGACAAATATGTGATACATCCGAACTAACTATAATCATTTTATATTCTTAACTGTTTTCTTTTATTTTAAATCTTTGTTTTTATTTTAATTTTTCCCATTTTAAGAACTTTGAATTACCACTGTGTATTAAATGTGCTATATTAATAAACTAGCCTTGCCTTGTCCTTCAAAAAATTACAGCAATTAGCTCAAAGCAATGATTTGGCTAAATGTTATTTATTAGTCCCTTTGCGGAATGCCTATTAAATTTGGGAAGATGCAAAAGAAACACTCCCCGTCATGTAACATTATTTTACATTTTAGGAATAATTGGTTTAATTAGTTTAAGGAAGGAATAATATGTTAAATTTGTTTGCATATAAATATCTCCCCGAGATTGTATCATGTTTTTTTTGTTTGTTTGTTTGTTTTTTTGCAGTGTATGAAGAACAAGAGGACGAGGCTTTGTGTACGAAGTGCGCTCTGCAGTGAGGAAACCAAATAAACAGAAATGATGAAACACAGTTAAATGATTATATTAAGAATAGCTGATATTTTACTTTCATATTCAGGCTGGAGTAATTTTGCATTATGTATATGGTTAGCATAACAATTGCTAAAGTTATTTGGAAACGCACAGGAAATGCGATTTCGAAGGAAGGGTTAGTAAAATGGTTCTAGGAGTTTTTGGGAAGAATATTGAATAAGGATGAGTGAGGGGTGCTTACGTGAATCTATTTTAAATAATAATAATAATAATAATGGCATTATTATCCATTAAAAATGAAAAAAAAAGCTTTATTTTTTGTATTAACTGTATAGAATTATAAAAAAGAAGCATGTTTCAGTGCTCTGTTATTACCGTTATGTCTTACAGTCTTAATAGAATTGAATTTTGTGACCTATGAATGTCGCACTGTTTATTCTAATTTAGTTTCGTTAGTAAAGCGATGATTTAAAAAAAGGTTATGTTAATGACAGTGTTGCCACCCTGCAGATATCCAGCACAAAAGCCAGCACTTATATCCATGTCAGACCCAGCGTTCAGCTCCTGCACATTTTGCACATAATCTTTTCAATAAAATAAAGTTTTGAAAAGGTTTACATATATTGCTTATTTTTTTCCTTTCCTAAAATTGCATCTTAGTGCAGATGTCTAATTTTATTTTATTACCCATAGCACCATTCTGAGAAATCAGGAGTTTAATATCTGTATATACTGTATATTAGCTGATTGGTTTCATTATTTATATAGCGTATTAACTTACAATACTATTAAATGCACGCTGATAATCATTTTACAAGGTTTATAATCATCATTCTAACACATTACGTCTATAAGTCACACTTTTAACATTAAAGTCATAATAAGTGATTGTCTTTAGAATTATTCTTTGTTAGGTGTAGGACCAAGAAATGTTCGTCCAATCAAAATGTGATAAGCTTTCCTAGACAGAATGTGCCATCAGCTCGTTCACATACTGTGGAAATCAAAAAACAGATAAATACGGGTGTTGCGTTTTCACTCCGGAGTCGACCTTCGGAGTCAAATGGTCTAAAAGATGACGTTACGGTTGCAGTATTTCTTTTGTACAGGTAGGAATATGCTGTGATTAGATTTTAGTGGGTTTTGATAGTAACACATAGCTTATGTAGTTTGTGTACCTTTATGAATTATCACAACCTCAGCAGCAGCGTGTAATGCTTGGCATTTTAGTACTGTTACTAACTGTACTATAAACTTTTCTCAACTGTGATTGACACATGATGTGATTAATTGAGTAATTTTGTCTCTGGTCTTCTAGGGAGGCAGATATGCTTTCAGTGCTATCAGGTGTGGGTTAGTCCTACTGCACTTTTTACTTTAAAAAAAAAAAAATAAAGTCTTGCATCATTTTTAAATTCACACTAAATTGCAATCATGAGAAACTGCAGACATATTACTTCTGTAGAAGTATTAAAATAGCAGAGCAAATTCGTTAGTTTTATGACATACATGAAGACATTTGATTTTAAGGATAAAAGATGAGATGACAGATCTGAGGTTTATCCTTCATTAGCTGGCAGTTACATCAGGATTATTTAAAACTTAGAACATGATACCCTTTGGTTAGTTTTTCGTATTGTAAATGGTGCATTGTTGGATTGGCTAAACATAAAAACCTCTGACTGTGTGGTTTTGGTTTAAACTCCGGGTTTCACCTGTGAATACTGCATTAGTTATTAATTTGTGACTGAGGATCTTAAAAGGGAGAACTAATGTGTATCATTTGTTTAATGCTATAGAATCATAAAGTCACAGGAAAAACGTTTAAAATTTGGATGTGAGCAAAAGATTTCCGATACGAATATATATGGCTGCGATACACATTCAGTTAATCCTACATTACGACTCATTCAAACAGCTATTGCAGAAGATCTGAAATATGTGGCGTGTGTGTGCATATAAACAAGTGTATAAAACTATATTGGCTCTAGTCCGCCGTTTACTAGATTTACCAAATGAACAACAAAAGGATTGTAGGCACTCGGTACAGTATCTGAATTCCACAAACAGATCATGTTTGGTTAAACTTGAAATCCATCATGAGCAAGGAAACTGGATATTTTACAATTTTAAATTTTGATAAATCTCTATTAGCCAGTCTATGTAAACAAATAAAAATTCATGACACACAAGCTTAGATAATTTAGCATAGATAACCATGGGTCGAGGCAGGGCCAAACTTTTAAAGAAGCAAATGAACATCACCAATCACGAGCCTGAGCTTGGAAAATTCAATTCAAGCTTTTTTAGAACGTAAAATAACTACATTTTTTAAAATGAGCCCAAAATTCAACCTCCAACTTTTTCCCCCCCAACTGCTCATTTAACAAAACCTGCAATTCCTTTTTCTTTAACACACTAAAAAGGCACTGCCAAATACACTTTCCAAACACAATCATGTGTTCCTTCAAACTTAGTTTGCAAGAACAGTGATGTAAAGATTCCCTCTTCTTCCAATGTTGTCCTCCTATTGAATACACTTGCATCATTTCTCAACGTTTTCCCAAAGTCAACATCAGTCCAAGTGTCAATCTGTCACTGTGGAAAGATGAAGCTTGTTTTTGTGCAATGCGAGACGAGAGCGGATCACTGCAGTTTAGTTTATTGAAACAGCAGCAACCTGTGGGTTGAAATGAAAAATTCATTTACAGAGAAAATACACCCGTGCCAACGAGTGATCAAATGTTAAATCAGCTTTTATAGCAATCCGAGTTTTGCCTTTCTGCTACATCTCCAAAAATAACCATGTACAAAAATATAAGTGCAGATTTAAGAATATTGTAGGCGTTATTGAAGGCATGGAGGAAGTTGAGGTTTGTCCAATGAATCAGAGAGCAGACCCATGTTTTACGTCTGTATAAAATTTAACATGTTGAATAAAATAATAAATGCCACGCATGCTCATGTCTTGCAAGTGAATAGGCGATGGGCCACAACTGCTTTAATTAAACTAATTTATTAAGAAAAATGTAGTTATTTGCTTTTTGTCATGCCATGTGAAAAGCCGTGCGGCCCTAAGAATCTCTGTCTTTTCTCTGGCTGACTGTATTCGTGGTCCGGCCCTGAAGCCGTGTTGCTTTGCCTTCCCACAGTCAACCGACGTCTCCCGCCAAGCTTTGGCTTCCTTCTGGTCACTGCTACAGACTGGCCAGTAATGGCAAGTCCAGCACACTGTAAACCCCTCCGCATAGTTTTAGCCCTTTTCTTCATAAGAAGGCAGCTGTAACGACCAAACGCATGCATGGCTGACGCAAGCTTTACAGGGTTGTGCTGGACTCGTTCGATCCCCTTGATAAAGTCTTGTGTTGCAGACCACACGCTCGGCTGTTTCTCGATGATGTCACATAGATCAGACAGGCAGGACTTCAGCTTGTCGGTGGGATTGTCCTCCTCTGAAACTGAGCATAAAAATGACTTGAATAACAGACCCAAACAACGATTTAAACCCTAACCAAACTTTTATACTTGTTTAAATATTTTACTTTCAGTGGTGACGATCTCGTGCTCCATGATGCAAGTCTGTCCTGTAGGATCTGCTACCCATGTTGGTGTTTGCAGGTCGTCTTGGCTGGGGAGAATAGACGAAGATGGACTGGCTTCTCTGAGAGACTTAGACACTTGGTGGTACAGTCTGTAAAAAAAGGTAACAGTAAAGAATTAGTTGCTTCACACCAAACTTGCAATGTCTTTATTTCAACTCTAAATTGAACAATTGAAACAATAAGAGGTGCACTGACGAATATGTTAACACTAAACAGCAAACCACAAAAGCAGCTTGCTGCATTTATACAGCTTATAAAGTTACTGTCTACAGTAAAACACAAGCCAACATTATTATATTTAGGCTCAGTGCGAAATTGTATTTATTGAAATCTAGTACAAACTACCCCACTAGTAAAAAAAAAAATAGTATTATTACGAGTAGTATGAATGAAATTTGGGACGTACTACATCTGCTGTTTTGATATTGACAGGTGACATTCAATGTCATAGAAGCGCAAATGTAAATTTGGATCATATTTTAATTGAATAAAATGTTAAACAAGAGCAGTTCAACTACAAGGAACAAGTTTACATCTTTGAGTAAAGCATATGAAAAGTGCCGCATCTGTGCTTTCCTCTGTTTCCGCATGTGACAAGTCGTCTCTCCCACATCCTTATGGGATAGTAAAGTGTACAAAATCCAGACTGGACATTAGATCATAAGGGAACTTCTAATTCTAAGGATTTGGATCATGCCTCGCATACTCAGTTTCACCTACTATATATTATAAAAGTGTATGGTTTTGGACAGGCCTTAATCTATTAAAAAGCTTTTGCGTATTTTTTTTAAAATTTTTTTATTTACACCTAATTTTAGCTGGAAGACAAGGTAATACCAGTTTCAAGTCTTTACCTGTAGCAAAACTGAATGTCAGGGCAGATGGATCTGTCTGCTGATGCATATGCATAATCCTCTCCAAGTTCAAGTTGGAGGTCGTATTTTAAGACATCGAGCGCTGTGGATGGTGAATGGCCAGCTTCGAAAAGCTTCTTTAGCTTCTGTATGGCTTCTGGACCAACATCCTTGTATCTCAGTGCATCTGGCACATGCAAGTTATGATTGTGCTCATTGGTGACGTGCACAAGTGTCGGAAAAGCTGGCATGTGAGGATCTGTGCTCCTAAACAAACGGTACAAAAAAAAAAAAAAAAGTTACAGTGTACAGCTGCAACACTGATTTTCAGTATTTAACACTGGAATACGTACCGACACTGCCTGCCATTGCTTCCTTGTGGGCGATGAAGAGTTATGCTCATTTTCGCAGGGCAGTTTGTGTTTTTGGTCCGTCTGCCAGATGGTTCCATGGTGTTCCTGGGCTTTGTGTTGTGGTGGCATCTGTAGTCAACCTGAGAAACACATTTGCAACATTAACAGTTGAGAGTTTCAATAATCCATATTACCACTCCAAGCTGCCTCTGCTGTTGCCCTAAGCAAGACCCTTGACTGCTCTGCGGGAAAAATAATGAGAAATGCAGGTTTCTCTGGATAGGGGCATCTTCTAAATGCCATAAATGTACGCTTGCTGTGATAGCGTTATGTCACTTACCCACCATCACAGATCAGCAGCAGGAGTCAAATTTCATTGATCATGTGAGATATTCATTATGTTAAAAGTTCTGTTTAATATAATTAAAGTTTTTTTTTGCTGCCGAAATTGCAATGGCTGCAAATTCGAAAGTAAAAATAAAATGCATGTGGGTATTTATAAGCTAAGTAAAAGTGAGGGGGAAAAACCGAGGGAACAACAATTATACTAACATGGTGATGCAAGGCAAACACACCTTAAATATGACTCTTTGTCCCTTGGGTGGTCTGGTTCGATCAATCCTCCAGGTGATGGTTGAGTCTTTTACCCACTGTTGCACTTCTTCAATGGTAGATATCGACATTCTCAGGGTGGCAGAAAAATCGATATGGTCCTGAGTCTGCCTTATGGTTTTGTAGTCACAGACGTGATACTCATGATTAAAGGGAAGCCACTCCTAATAAAGACAACAGTCATTAGCTTCATAACTCAAACGCTTCTTCCTCAACAACCACAACAGGTTCTAAATAAAAGAAGGACTTACTTTTAATGCCGGGTAAAGTGAGAGGTTGATCTCTGGATTGACGCAGTGAAAACGTTCCTTATTTGAGATTCGAGGTTTAAGCTTGCCTGAGGCAGGGTTTTGGCGTTCCAGCCTGTAAAAAAATTAAAATTAAAAATAAATAAATAAAATTGGTGCAACTTAAAACCACAATAGTTATAGTTCACAAAAAATACTTAAATCCAAAAAGCTATAAATTATTTATATAAATAAATATATATATATATATATATATATATATATATATATATATATATATATATATATATATATATATATATAAAAAGCAAAGTGTCCTGCTGATCGCACAGTGCATGTATATATACACTGTGCGATCAGCAGGACACTGAAAAGCAAAACCCTTATTGTCTTGTCTGTCTTTTTGTCCCTTTTTAATGTTAGTAGTAAGTCTACAAATCTTAACAATGAAGTGTAAAAACAAAAATAATTAAAAAGTAGAAATAAATTAGTGTTTATTTAGATGGACAGCAACACGTCCTGGAAACTGCCAATTTTAGGCTCCTCCTTCTCCTCCAATTAGAAACGCCACCACAGTGTAACAGAGATGTAACAATTCCATGCGGTATTTTAAAGAATCAGAGTAAAAACATAACCGCAATAGGATGCATTCATATCAACAGCAAAGCTCTTGACTTCCGTTTACAATCAATATTCATTACTGGTGTGTGTCATGTCTAGGGTTGCCACCTTTTATACAGTCAAACAATAGACACCTACCACAGTGAAGGCCACACCCTGTTATATATAAATAACTCTTATTAAATTAATGCATGTGTCTGATTCTACCTTTCAGCCATAAGAAAGAAATCATAGTACATTTTATTTTATTAACAAATATGCAAAATATCAACTGATTTAGGCATTAGAAAATTGTCAGGAGACGACGGTGCTTTGATTTCGGTTTGTAAGTGACCATTCCAGGAATTGCACTTTCCCAACGCAGACCTGACACGTCCAACAGACCCCCTGTATTACTACAGAGAACACTCGCCATCTCTTCTGCCAGAGCATGAAAGCATCACTGCCAAGAGACCCGCCCGCTTTGACTCTGATTGGTTTTTGCTTGAACCTGACAGTATTAACAAACTAACCAAACTGATGATGGCTGCGAATATTACCCAATTAGAGAAAAAATTAGCACGGAATGCGAGTGGGATGGTAAAAAAAACACGGGGCAAATGTTATTGATTCAAAACTATTTAACTTCTCAAATACAGGGCGATTCAGTGGATGCCACCCTTTAGTCACGCCATTAATGTAGGTCATGTAGCATAGCAATAATGCAATTATGGAGTTTACACACCTGTATATTACAATTAAAATCTGCATACACCACCTGTTAATATGATATACTTGGCATGATTACAAGTTTAAACACATTAAATCAAAGTATTGCATTTACATGAGGCAAAGTTTAATCGCAGTATTGCTAAAATATAATTTTATGAAGGAGGCATTGATGAGGTCACTGATGAAGGAGAAGAAATTCTTTACAAGTAATTTTCTGCTAGACATTTATTTATCAACGTAAGCCCTGTTTTTATGCCTGCCATTCATTTAATTTGTGTACTGGATGTACTGTACTTTTTCAACATCAGTGCAAAATATGTTTTCTGGCTGCATTGATGGGATCTGACCAAAACACACCATCTTGTCTTATAAATGGTGTGTGAGTGTTTATATAGTTTAGTGTGACTTGGGTAGTGAGAAACCACAGCCCGAGTTCACACTATCATGTGCAAACACGGGTTGTCGCTTTCAGTGCGGAAGTTCCAGCCAAGTGGACGCTAAAATATTATTGACCATTTTAACTGATCTACGGTATTTACGGTAGTTTGGCGATGGCGGCCATGAATAAAACAAGATAAACTGCGCATCTTAACGCCGTCTCTGTAACAAACAACTAAAACAACAAGCATGGAAACTCATGTGAAGCATTATAAACATCCAAGTCTGTATAATGTCACAAAAATAGGAAGACAAATTCTGGAAAAGAAGCCAAAAGACGAATTCGCGGGTTTGAATAGCGCTAACTAAGCTACCATGATAAACTGGTGATATTACAAATCCTTTACTCGATAAAAGCAATTTTGTTGCTTAAATATTTGCTACACTAATTTCAGATAAAAACACAAGACATATGTGCGGTATAAAAACCTGCGAAGTTATTTGCAAACCGAGAAAACGTACACAGCTAGCGAGACTGCTAACTTCGCTAACCAGGGCCTGCTCCTCAGCTAGATAACATTAACCATTCGAATTAATTAACAAATTAACAAAATATATAAACACAAAACAGAAAAACTATTAAATTATATACTGAAGAATACTTACACCATATTGCTGTGTACATATATAACGCTAGTGTTATCCGTGGTTGCCCCGGGTTTAAGTTTTAGCTAAAGCGCCTAACATTCACACGGTCATTTCCCCTTACAACCTACCGGTGTAACAAAAACAACTGCCGCTCTGAAAATATAACGCGTCACCTCAAACCCGCATGCGCAAAGATTTGAGCATGCGCCATGTGTGTACAGGTAATCTCACACAATCTCGACTGAAATTTTAAGACTCTCGCGATATATTTTAATTATTTAAACGTATTCAGCAGCCGAAAAAAAATTCCGCTACGGATTTACATTTACATTTCTGGCATTTTGTCAGACTTTATTATTTCAAACTTTTATTCTTTTTTTTTTATTCAACTGAGCAGTTTAAGGGTTAAGGGCCTTGCTCAGGGGCCCAGTGGCAGTTTGGTGGTGCTGGGAATTGACCCTACGATCTTCTAGCCAACACTTTAGCCACTTTCTCGGATTTACTAGGCGGGATCTTGGTTAAAAAAATAGGTGGACTTGTGAAATTCTACAGTAAGTCAAATAACCATTAACTCAAATAAACAGAAAAACTAAACAGAACCTGTCTAAACATTAAATGGATATATATCATTAGACCAAATCAAATTCAGTTTATTTTAATCAAGATTAGGAATGCTAGTTATTGCCAGATACATGTTTACTGAACCATTATTTAAAGATTAAAGACTAATGGCAAAAAAATGCTCTAGGTTCACCATTTGAATTTATATATTAAAAACAACGTTATTATTTCTCATTACTAATCTTGCTGCTTATTAATAAGCACATGGGTAATAATTGTATATACAACACTGCCGTCTTATGGTCTAACCGTAGTACTGCAGCTAAGACGTTCTTTTGTATTAAAACCTACAACACTTTTCAAATATATGTAATTATTCGGGTTCTTGGATAAATAAACGATTAATTCAGTCAAAGAATAAATACATCGATCAGTTATCTATAGCTAGAATGTCTGTTGTTTCTTTAAATGCAATGTGATCAAACGTGCAAATTCCAATTTATTTACATACACATCAATTGATACCTTTTTTTTTTTACACCTATATTGTAAAAATCTGAGTTATTCACATTTAGAAAATGTAGTTACATAATTAAAATAAAATTGTAATTAGGAAAGAATTTTTCCAGGTGTGCTTGTGTGGGTTGACTCTGGGTACTCCGGTTTCCTCCCACAGTTCAAAAACATGTATGTTAGGTTGATTGGTTATTCTAAATTGCCCATATGAGTGATTGTAAGTGTGTTTGGGCCTGTGATGGGCCGGCCGACCTGTCCTGGGTGTCCCCCTCCTGCCTTTCGCCCTTTCAGAGACGGCTGGGATAGACTCCAGCAGATCCCCATGATCCCAAATTAGCGAATAAGCGGGTATAAAAGATGTAGAGTGTAAGTTAAGACATTGTTACTGATGATTATAATCTTGGGTTAATTATTTTATTGTTTGCTTATTATAAAATAAAATATGTTTTGTGTGTGAGAGAGAGGGAAAAGAGGGCGAGAGAGGAAGATTACAAAGAAACACATCAGACTGAATTTTTTTTTATTAAGTATTATATTAAAACATTTTTCTTTAAATAGTATTTCAAATAGGAAGATTTTAAAATCAAATAAAATAAGAGTTTTCTGTAAAACATTATAGTGTAAATCAGGCAGACGAGGAGTTTAAAACACAGAAAGACATTCAGCACAGTCGATGTACAGATAAGGAAGAAATGTAACTCTGATCATAAGGCACTGAAGATATTTTACCTAGTCTTTTAAAAAAATGTTTAAATGTTTACAAAAAAAAAAAAAAAAAGAAAACCACACAGGATATGTAAAATAAATGAACATGGACAGAAATAATTACAAGGTGCAGGTTGCTTATTTCTCTTTGCATGCTTGTGTGCGCTGATTAAATTGCAAATACTCCACTCTGTAATTCACTCCGAAATATAAGAACGAACTGAATTCTTTGTTTCTTGTTCAGTAAACTCATAGCAATTTATTTCCAGCTGCTGGCTAGTACTGTCTGACTCTCAACACAAAAAAAACCCCCAACAAAAACAGCAACCACCCAACAATCAAGTATACAAAATTAAAACACAGTGCTTTCAACAATTAAAACCCCGAATAACCGTGACACAAGACATAGTTGAAAAAAAAAGTAGCCAGCTTTCTTTGGTGGAACAGCTGAAGGTCAGATTATATCAAAACAGAGCTAAATTTGAGGATCTTAGCATCATCAGACATGTTTTTAGATGCTTCTGCTGTATTTATGATTTTTTTTAATCTAGTACTAGTTTATTGGACTATATAGAAAACTTTATTCACTCTGAACAAATGCAATTAAGACTAAAAAACACATTAACATGTTTTTTTTGTCTTGATTCGGTTGATGCCTAAATTAATCCAGACTTCAGAATTTATTTGCACAGCTGGACAATTCCAGCATTTAATCACCTGTGCTCTGATTCCCACTGCAAGCATCTTGATTGGGAAACAATTCCGGGTTTTCAGATAAAGTTGACCTGATGCGCTTTTTCTCCTTGAAACGGCCTGAATGGGAGACTTTAACATGACGTCCTTTTGTGGCTGTTTTGTCCACAATGCGCTCGAGACGAGCATTGAACTGGCTGTCATCTGCCATCCCGTCTGTACTGCTGGTCCCGGGTGCTGTCTCAGCGTTATTACTGTATTCCGCAGGCACCTCGTACAACTCCTTGGCCTCCGATTTCTTCTTGCGGCGGAAGGTCAGCTTCCACCAGGCAGGGGCTGGCTCAGCTGTCGCCATGGCCAAGAAGCAGTGAGCCCTGTGGGAAGAAGAGAAAGTGGATTAATAGAGGAAGTGTAAAATATTAGAAGGAAGTCATGGATGCTTTTGTTTAGTCTGGAAGAATTAGTGGATAAAATGAAGAAACTGATGCTTGAATAGAAAGAAAGTCCAGCTGGTAGGAGTGGGAAGGTTATAGAAACAATACTAAACTGTTATAAACTGCACAATGTGGTGGTTTCTTGCACAAAATGTGTCATTAGAGCTATTTAGACCTTTATGATAAATCCTTCCACCTATTTTCCTTTGGGAACTGGTCCATGGCCAGCATTTCCACACTGGAACATGATAAGGGCAGGTGCTTCACTCATCTCCTAATTTAACTTTTATTCCTAAAGAGAATTTCAGCAGCTGCTGCAGCAACATGTGTACGCACATCTGTCTCTCCAAATACTGTAAGTAGATAGTTTCCCTATTCCCTAAGTCACTCATGTCTGAGACGTCCAGAAAAGGTGAAGGTGGGGTTGTTGAGTCTTACAGCAGTGGCGTAATGTCTCCCCTGTCAATTACGTAATCCGTAAATGATTAAGCTTATATACATAAAAAAAAGAGCACCCTTGCCGAATTGCTCTTTCGACTGAGTGTCGTTAACTCCCCTGTGATGTAGCATGAGCCGAAGTCTTACAAGATGTGCTACTTGGCTTTAGAAGAAACTCTCCGGCCAGTGTTTGACAGGGGAAAGGGTGGAAATTGAAAAGTTAGGACAAATTTTTAAGCAGCTTATAATAAAAAAAATATATAAAGAGAGAGGAAAATTAATAATAACAGTCACAGCAGGAGTGATATACAACAAATAGAGGTAATTAAAATGGCATAACTTTTTATTTTTTATACCACTGGCAACTCTTATGTGTCTGACACACTTGTGACGTCTCCCCAAAAAAGCCAGAAGTTAAAACTAGTCTTTCGGAAGTTATAAGGAGACAGCGATGGTGTGCAAAGCAGTCACGCGTAAGCCGAGATCTTAGAAGCTGAGGCTTACGTGAGTGACGGTGCTGCTAAATTTTTTATTGCAATTCAAACGGTGCCATATGGCAGAGCTATGCTATCAGGACATCTCTAGTTACAAGATTCAAAATTTATAGCTACATGGTAAAGCCCGGCTACGTGTGACCAGAATGCTAAATGCGAATGATGAAACGTAGCTATTGCTAGTTTATGTTGTTGTTGGCCTAAATTTGTATTTTACTGTGAAATACGTCATTTTTTCCACCTTTAAGACTGAGCTAAAAAAAATGTATGTCTTTTAATATGTATTTTGGATAATGTGGTTTCCTCGGCTTTATGTATTGTGTTTGTTGTTATGTACTATGCAAAGTGACCTTGAGCAATGGAACTTCTTTTTCTTCCTCTTCTTCTGAAATGCTATAGCTCAAGCCCTTTTACCTTTTCTTCATAGAATTTTCTAGTCCCTGATTGGTTACTAGATCTTGCTAAATGTTGGGTGTATGTGTGGTCTATACGCTGACTCATCCTGCACTTTGTAGTGGGTTCTTCTGCCGGCTTGTTACATGAATAGGTTTTACAGAGCATGAGCCCGGCTGGGTCAGTGGTTAATCATGTTACGAGAGAAAAAGGCTGTTGCTGGGGAGTTTGTTAGGACTATAATAAAAGCAGAGAAATAAAGCAAACACACCTTGTCTCGCACACACACACACACACAGATAAAGCTACAGCATTGTGCCTTTGTCTATTCAAAAAAAAAAAGGAGTGGACTTGCTATGGCTGGTTGCCTAGCAACAGAGTGGCGATTTCCATACTGTATGCTAATATCCATGGTCTCTCTCTGGAGGCTTGGACTTTTGGTCTTTCATGTTTGGGAACAGACAGGGCCAAAAAGCATTTTCTTTCTGCTTCTATAATCTGATGCTTTTCTTTTGTCATTTTTTTATTATCTTTATTATCAGATCCACCACAAATTCCCACAAAAAAGAACCAAAGTTAAAGTGTCCATGTGAATTTGTTTACACCGACGGGAATTTTAGTTACCAGGCGAGTTCGAACTAATGAATCAGTGGAGTTGGTTTCATAGGGTTGCATCAGTTGTATTTAACTTATTCTTAGACTTTTTTTTTGGCTGTTAAACTTTTTTTTAACATTAGCATAATTTGTTTAGTCAAAATGTCCTCAGATTCATCTTTTTTTTTTTTTTTTTTTAATTATTATTCTTGCTCT
Source organism: Bagarius yarrelli (assembly GCA_005784505.1). Classification (NCBI taxonomy): domain Eukaryota; kingdom Metazoa; phylum Chordata; class Actinopteri; order Siluriformes; family Sisoridae; genus Bagarius; species Bagarius yarrelli. Next base: position 3,025,222 of record VCAZ01000020.1, read on the forward strand.
CTTTCTTTTTTTTTGGGGGGGAAGGGGGGGGGCATTCCATCATGTCAGAGTGGCCCAGGGTTTTATTAAGACTGCAGAGCTTCTGGCGAATGATGTTGATATTTGGCAGTACCAGGTCTGATGATATGACCCAACAAGAAGGGAATCTAAGTTTTTGTAAAATAAAATTTGTGACAGATGCTACTATTAAGAAAAAAAATTCTAAAAATGTTTTATACACTTTTAAGTTCTACTTTCAAGTGCTTTTTGATGTATAGCTTAGTGAAATAATACAAGCATAAGAAGATGCAATATACATGCAGAAAACACCCACACACTACACCTGACTGCTTTCCAATCAGACCCCATGGGCATGTTAAAAATGTAAAAGAATGCTGACCTTGGATCAAATGGGGCCTTTAATATTAAATTAATGCAAAAATAAAGTTATGCTAGATCAGCAGTTCCGTCTCACTTGTACCATAAGAGCAACAACAACAAAAAATAAAAAAGAAACAAAGCATTTTTGCTGTCGCTAACACAATATCTCCTGTGTAGCATGGATAGGTGTAACGATGACTTTTGCCTATATATATATATAAATCTGGAATGAGACGATAAAACATGGGAAATTTGTGATTTCATTCAATTGTTCTGTTGAAAGATTACGATGAAACAATTCCTTCAGTGTTCTGGTTTCGATGGCTTTATAGTGTAGCTTCCTGATCTAAGCTAATCATGCAAATCCAATAGAAGCAGGGCTGCTCAGGGTTCACAGCCTTTCTTCATTACTTTATAAAGTTTATAGCATGTACACCGATATTAAAGACTGGCTATATGCAGCTCCGTCTTACTACTGTGTGTACTATCATAAAAACGTCCTTGGTGATTTAAAGAAGTACCTAACAGCATAAGCTTTTCTTTTGACGTTAGGTTGCGATTACGAATGAAATGAAATTTGGGTTCATGCTAGCTGGAAAAAAATAACATGATTTGATTTTTAAAAAATCCTGAATAAGAAGAGAATTGAACTCTATCTAATGCAGGCTTTTTTTGCTTTCTTATACTCTTATCTCTGGACAGATATACAGTACCTACTCTAAATATTTACTAAACGTGGGGCAGGAGAAAGAGATCGCTCGGGACTGCGGTGAAAAGCTAGTGTTTAAACAAGATCAAAAGCAGCCTTTTAACAGCACAGAGGACATTTAACTCTAATTTGAATATGAATCTTTGCGGTGGTTGTAGCATGTGAATGAAACTCTGGGCAAGAGCAGTATTATTTTTTTCTCTTTTCGTTGTTGTTGCAAAGAATAAGAGAACAAATAAGTTATTTTGGGAGACGACTAATCCGAACGTGATTGACAACGATGCAGATTTATGCCGAACATTTTTAAATAGTGTTCATTTAAAAGAACGAAACTATTCGGCTTTGGATTCCTCTAGAAAGAGGAAAAGAGTAGCACAGGCCAAAGCTGTGCTGCGATTGCACTGCGATTCTTCTTACACGTAGATCTGTTATTTCATTCATTAATTCTAGATAAATGACCTCATTCTTATTAATTTAAAATGACGTTGTGCTCGGTCACCGCTTCAGGCCGCGTAACAAGGCCTGTTTAAAGCATGGTCAGGAGTGATGGCTCTCAGTGTGCTGTGCTGCATAGTGAGAGTTAAATTCTTTGTGCGGTTGGTGTGTCATTGAGTAGTCCCCCAGGTCAGAGGTCATCAGCATTATATATTAAGCAGATTGATTTAAAAAAAAAAACTGAAACTAATGCTTACACAAAAAAAAACAGTGGACTAAATAATTTTGAGCCAAAGGAGACTAGTTGGTGGATGCTTGCAGAAAGTTTCTCACCTGTGCGAGTGAAAGTGCGTCAAAGAGGCTGTAGTTGCTATCCTCCCTCCAGAGGTGACTGGCTTTTAGTTTAGTCCTTTTGATGCTATTTACAGTCCGATCTACCGAGTGAGATCATTGCCCTGTGTTGATGACCTGAAACCTTTTTTTTTTTCACCTTTTCCTTTCCCTTTAGCTCTTATTATCTGTCAGGCTTTCGTGTATACTTTTCTGTCTGACAACCAGGTGCAGCTTAACTAACAGGTGCATGCTCCTCCTACTGTATCGCTGACATACACACACACACACAATTATAGACAGCAAGCCTAGGCCACTCCTCCTGCTAATGCTTCAGTAAATAAGGTCATAGCGATAAGACAGAACTACACAATAACTAAATGACTCACGTCTGTACCTGAATCTATACTCTGAAAGTCTGTTCTATTTGCATGCTGCTGTTACATTTAATTAATATAAACAGATGCAGGACTGTGTTAAACAGTCCACATACTAAACCACATTAAATTAACAACTGACTATACTGCTTAAATCAGCTCCATCTGTTCTTACAACCTCACTGATTCTATTGCCCAAATCCAATAAAAAGACCATATTTAATCAATTCTGTTTGAGAACTTTTTTATAAAAATTTCTTAGGTCTGTCCAGCAGAGGGCAGTGTCTCTTTTGCATGCCACCTGCTGAACACACAGAGATACAGCTACCAGTGCTGGCACACATCTCTGGCAAGGGTACATACTGGGTAAAATTGGTCAGTAACCAGTGACCCGGCTAGTGCCTGTGGTCAGAGTAAAGTCATTAAGCAGTGGGTTGTCTCTGTTGTAGTCAACTTTGGCCAGCTGGTGACTCACAGACCACCGAGCTCACGCAGCGCCTGTATGATTAAACTAAATGCAAAACACTAGCCAAAAACCTCACTTATATAAAATAATAAATAACACAATGACTCAAGTGCAAGTACAGGTGTTTCTGTGAAGTGTGTAAAGATCTTACTAATAAAAGAGATCAGGCTTGCATTTCAGAACCGGCAGCAAGAATAAGGATTGTAATTATAAAAGTTATAAATAAAGTTTACTTATTAAAAGAATTTAATTCTAATAATGATTGTGTAATATAGACTACTATTCTGCATTACTTCCACGTTATAATCCACAGATTACAAAACATAAAATACTTTATTTACCTACAATATAGACAGACAGCGAGATCAATAAATGTACAGACAGAGAGACAGCTAGATAGATAGATAAACGGGCATAAAGACAGACAGGTAGATAGACAGGCAGACAGAAAAATAGAGATCTCATTTTACAACCACATTTATATTAAATCCAACCAACCACAGCAAAAACATCAGTAGTGATTCTGTGATGTCTTTTGTTAAATTTCACAAGAAGCCAAAAAGTCACATTTAGGGAACATTTATGTCCATCATCTTTCTGCTTTAGACACTTGACACTTGAATTTCGAGGTGCCAGATAAATAAGTCGAACGACAAAACTACGAGGGTGTCTACAAGGTTTATCAGCTATCGGTCTGATTTGCACAGCCAGCCACAGCCTGAAGGCAGTTTGGCCACCGAGGCCTGGCTCTCGCCTTTTGGCCTAAAAAAGAATAAGCTAAGGAAATGTGGCATGCAACTTTTTTTTTTTTTAATAAAGTCATCTGCTTTTTAAAAAGTTGTTAATCACGTTTTCACAGTTTAACCATTTGGAAATAAAATGAAAGATAATTTAGCTTTTTAGGAGTATTAGAATTGTGAAAACATCAGAGCAAGACACTTTCAGGGTTTGTATGCCACCTTGTGGTTACACAAAGCTACATACCTTGGAGAGGTTTTTTTCCTCTATTGAAGGTGAAAAACAAGCTGGCCTCTTGACATGATGTGCTCTTCAGCCACAAGGAGGCATTTAGGTTTACTGCCAGACCATCAGTTTCTTAACAGAAAATGGTGAGATACAGAATGTGGATACCGCTGGTTTACAAGGAACTGACAGCTAAATAACTTGAAAAATACTGTATGATGTGTTATTTTTCTTTTTCTAAACTCGTTTTTAAAACCATTTTTTTTTTCAGACTAACAAATGCCACACACACACATACACACACACTATCGATGATCATACTTGTTACTGATTGCGACAAGGAATTTACTGACAGTGGTGGTGTCCATCAATCAACACTTCTAGTTCTCAGACCTCTCCCCTATCACCTCTCTTTTATCTATCTATGCGGGAGAATAGAATCTTGCTTGCGTGTCTTTCAGCACAATATCATATGGCCAAAGAAAGTGAGGAACTCACTATATTCCACTCTGAAAGGCTCTGCTTCCAACCTCTCATCGCTTATGGTTGCTCAGGTCAATCTGTCAAACTGAAATGCAATCTGTGTTCTGGTCTTTTGCCATGGTGGACATGGAGTTTCCTACACTACAATTCACAACGGTGAGCAGGTAATGATATGGAGATGAAATAAAATGGGCAGGGTAATATTTAGGTGAATTGTTAATGGTGATACGGTAACAAGATGTACTTAAATAACTAAAATAAAATACCAAAATAACACGTCTGAGATTTTTTTAAAAATGTACTAATGTACATTTTGCTTTTTTTTAATGTAATGTAAAGTACGATTTTACACTTTTACAGTTTTACATTCCACATCTGATGCTTCAGCATGATTTCACCTTTTTTTTGGAAAATTTATAAAAATAAAAAGTTACTTTTAGAGAACTAGGTTTAGTAATTATACCTCTTTTTACCTCAGTTAAAAAAACAAACTTGCAATAAGCTTAAAATAACAAGATACAGTGCAAAAGAACTTAACATCTGTTATTAGAAATTGCACTGTTGGTTTTTTTGTAAATAATAAATCAGGGTCACCTAAATATCAGTTTATGTTGTAATTGTGTTTTAATTGTAGTGTGTATTTTTTTTAATTATTATTATCTTGTGTTGTGTTCACTTCTATTAAATAAGCCAAGCCATTCATTCAGTATGAGCGTCCAAACCTCTTTCGCTATTTGTCGTGCAACTTTTTTATAATTATGTGTAAAATGACATAACTTATGCTAAATACCCTCAGCTGGGCCATTATTAAAAAGTGTTTTTACTTAAAAATTATTTATTCTATAAAAAAGTTGAAACTAGCAACATTAGAAACATAATATATAGATGAGGCGGAAGTCGGCCATATTGGTGGCACTGAAAATAAACAATGCCACTGAACTAAATGGAACTTGGTTAACTAAATGGTTTGGCTGATTATTGCTGCTGAAAAACGGTCAGTTATTGTTGTGTTTTGGGCTGTAGTAATCAGTCAGACAGAAAAAAACATCTGGAATACGTTCGACCGCAAAAAGTTTTAACAAATCAAGGACAAAAGATCAAAAGGTGTCAGAAGAAAGAAGCCGTTCATGGAAATCCAAACTGAAGTCGGATTTCCAGAGCAAAAATCTTAATAGTATTTGTGTTTAATATGTTAATGATATAATAAATAATGTATCTACATTTCCTAAGGTCGGTAATAGTACTCTATTTATTATTATTGTATGTTATAGACCTCCAAAAGTTTTGGGATTTAAAAAATAGAAGGACGCAATTCCGGTTCATAAGTCTACGACCAAGGAGAAAGGTCGTATGGATCTAATCACTTTAGTTTATCAAAATATTTCTCGTTTACTAAATCCTTCTCTGTATGATTTATAGTGAAGCCTTTTGGTTTTTTTCATGACTAAAACATGATAAATTAGTAGATCTACGTCTTCTATAGCACATTACCCGTGCAATTCATGCTGTTTGTATCCGACTATCTACAAGCTTTCCATTGTTAGCTAGCTAACTTATTAAACATTTATGTCGCATGTATGTGTTATTTATAACAGACGAATAACTATGCAAACTCAGCATAGATCACTTATTTTCTTTGCTGCATGAAAAAATACAATATAGTTTCATTTCAAGGTGAAAAATCATTGAAGGTGAAAAAAAATTAGTGCGAGGAAAGATTGGAAAATGTATTTCTTTTTAAGAGAGTGTGTGACAGTCAACTGTGTATTAGAATAACAGATTCTGGGTGTATGTTAGAGACTTTAGTACAGGAATTGCGAGGAGGTTAATTAGAGTCACAGCTCTGCCTGGTTATTTATTGTCTTGAAGTTTGCTGTTGTTTCGTGGAACTTACTAAATCGCCCGGCCCGCACTCCAGGCTCATTTCACGAGAACTGCCTCCTGAAAAGGGTTAAAGCCGAGCGGCAGCCATCACTTTAATCATAATCAACGCGCCTAAAGAGGAGTAATGGACGGCGCGCGCTCTGCTCCGCCCCAGATTAGAGACTCATTTGCATAACGCCTTTTTTCACGCGCTTCTCCCCGGACTCAGGCAGGCGTGGCCCGCGGGCCGCCGTGACTAATGGCCGCTCGCGCACAGCTCAGTCCGCGCGCCACACGGTTCGGCGCGAGAGGCACTGATTGATGGCCTGACGGGGGAAATAGTGCAGAACTTTTTCTAAAAAAAAAAAAAAAAAAAAAAAAAAAAAAATAGGAGTGCAAGAGGTGTTTAAAAACCTTCGTAATGGAGAAATATGAAGCCGTAAGAAACGGTAGAGAAGGAGAGGGCAAGCAAGGAGGGCTGGGAGACAAGTGTGTGTGTGTGAGAGAGAGAGAGAGAGAGGGGGGGGGGGGGTGGGGGGGGGGAGAGGGGGGGGGGGGGAGAGTGAGACAGGGAGAAAGGGAAGATGGACATAAAGAGAGGGCGGACAGACAGAAAGAGAGAGTAAGACAGGGAGAAAGAGAAAGATGTACATAGAGAGAGGGGGGACAGACAGAAAGAGAGAGAGAAAAAGGAAGGGAGAGGAGAAAAGACAGAAAGAGAAGAAGGGGAAAGAGACAGGGAGAGGAAGAGGAGGAAAGAAATAGAGGCGAAAGACAGAGTAAGAGAGAGAGGAAAGAGTGAGAGACAGAGAGAAAGAGAGGAGCGAGAGAGATGCAGATATAGTTAAAGAAAGAAAGTGGGAGTGAGAGGAAAGAGAGACAGATAAAGAAAGAGAAGAAGAGAGAAAGAAAGAGGAGTATAAAGAAAGAGAGTTGGGGGCCTTTTGAGGACAGGTGGCTTCCCCCCCCCCCCACAAGACAAAACTCCAGGTTTTATTTTACCACAGGTTTCTTTCGGTTATTTAGTTGTAAGCAGAGCATTAATTACACTTTCAGAAAAATAAAATCACTTAACTCTATCTTATCCAGTCCCTGCAGTGGTCCTCTTTAACTTCTGTACCTTTCAAAGGTTTTTATTAAACGAAAAACCATGACTATGGTATGCATTTTAAAGTATTTAAAATACAAACATGGACGATAATTATCTTTAAAGGTACATCATGTGCACCAATTAATTAAAGACACACACATACACACAGTCTATTTAGGGTGCTACATCAACAAAAAGGAAAAATACCTTTAGAAGTCTTTTAATTATGTCAGTGGGAGAGCCACACAGGGTTAGTAAGACAAATGTGAGTGTGTTTGAGTCTGCGAGTGTTTACTATGAGACAGGGAGAGAAAAGGGCACCGGGGAGTGTATTGCGAGTGAAGTATTCTCTTACCTTCTTGCAAGATGCCATGTTTCCATCTCAGCTGAATCTGCACTTTCACACGTCCTGTCAAGCATCATTATTTTCATTCTTATCATCGTTATCATTGATATTTTTTTTTTTAACACCAGACAACTTATTGTTCAAAGATGAATCCACCTGAGCCATCTATTAGTCTGAAGTGTCTACTGGTAGTACATTCTTTTACATTATTCTAGAAATAGACATTTATAGCTTTACACTGTGACTACATCAGTCCTCAGGGGATCTAAGAACAAGACGGGGTTGTGTTTTCCGAATGAGCTGCACTTTATATACAGGCCTGCATATTTGCCCCCGTGATTGCAAATTGTAATCCTTCCTGTAAGCCTTGGTCAGCAATGCTGCGCTATTCATCGCAAAAATATGCACAGCAATTTAATTCACAAAAGAAACACACAAAGAAGCATAGAATACTAGGATGCCAAAACTTTGACTTAATTGGATTCTAGTGAATGTGATTTCTGTATCGGTTTTATGAGACTTTAATTTTCATGGTCGTTTCAAGTCCATCGCAAGCAATTTGGAAGCAATTTTATGGGCAAAATAATCTACTGAGTAAAATATAGAACCGTCATCACACAGCCTTTATAATTTCACTGACATTTACCATAAACGCGCCCTGCATACTGCGGTCACTCCTACATGCCTGCGTCTGCGCCTACCCTCCACCCCCCACTTCCTTCGCCCGCATCCGCTTACACTCGGCTAGCACAGTGTCCGTGTACTGTACGTCCCTCGAGTGCACTTGAGTGTGTTTGTATGCAGATGAGTGTGTAATAAGGCGGAATAATGAATTCATTACATGCTATCTGACACCATTACCATAATAATGCCAAACACATACATCAGCGTGCCTTCAGCTACACACCCCACCTCGCTTAGCTGGACACATGAATCATGTGACACACCAGACCAGAACGAAACCCAGAGAGGGTTAGTCGTACCTCATCTTACACATTCTGGTGTAATGGATAGAGGTTTGGGTGCAGGAGTTTATAAATTCATTGTTACAGAGTTTTTTGGTAGATATTTTGCATCAAATTTGCCTTTATAAAGCATAAAGAATTACAACTTCTCAATATAATTCAGTACAGGGCGCAACAATAATAGTACCAGTTTCGTTTTTTTATCTATTTTTGCTTTGCTTTGTAACGAGATAATTGTTCCTAGTGTATCGTTACACTATTTATATATTTACCAACTCACTGAAAGATGAATATCATCCGCTGATGAACTATAACTGGATAACGATGGTGTGGACCACACACACCACCCACATGAGCTGTACTGCCTAAGCCTCAGCAGGAACATTTATACGTGGAGATAGATAGCAAACATTAGGAGGACGAATGGTGTACATTTTTTCTTGCCCCCTCATCTTTCGTCATTGCCGTTTAATAATTTGCTCACAAAGTGACAGGGTTAACGTTCTATCTGCGGTAGGCCTATCTCCTGTAAGTGGCCAAGATCTATTACAACTATGAAAACACATTATCACTCATTTATATTAAAACCTGTGTCATCGGCTGCTGAACAACACGTCGGCTAATGCCTAACCACCTCCCCATATTGGTAGAACACGTTCCTACAAAGGGAGGAAGAGAACAAAATGATGAAAATACACAATATTTAGAAAACAGTTGTTGTAATTTGGACAGCTTGAAGATAAACTAAGGGTTTGGTTGATTGTTTAAGATTCGCACAGCGCTCTAGGGTGAGAAATTTGGATTAATAAATTGGAATAAATGAGGATGACGGATGATGTTTGTCTGCGTTCGGTGTGTGTCATGCAAATGTTTTTTTTCAGAAGCGTCTAAGAGAATTGATTTGCTTTAAAAAAGACCACAGGAAGACTAGACTCATTTGGGGATGTGATGGATGTCAGAAATGATGTTTACAATATAACCTCAAATGATTCTTCGAAGGAATTGCGGCTAACAGTGAAAGTAGAAGATAAAGTTTTTCCAAACAAGATTCATACTTCTTATGTCATGTTTCAAATATTTGACGTTTGTACATTTTTCTGTATGTTTGTCACATGATTTGTGTTTTTTTTACGTTTGATTTTACACATGATTCAGTTACATTCACATGTATGATATGCTATTTTATTAATTGTTCTATAGCACATGGAGTCACACACACTGCTCACATAATCACATGAAATATATGCAGGCATTTGGAGGGATGTTCTGTCGTGACTGGAGATCTGAAATCTGTTGCCAGTGGCTTGGAAATCAAGTCAAGTGATACACTAACAGCTGTCTTCATTAATATGACTAATTAAAATGCAACATCCCTTATGGCTTGGTTACAAGATGTGATTGAATATGACAGTGATCAAGTTGTCAACAAAAGTTTTTTTTTTCCAGTCATGCACTCACACACACCATCACACAGAAGATCGGTCTGCATTCTGTCACACACATACACGTACAGACTCAACTCATGGAAACGACTTCAGCCCAAACTTACATCCTGTCTCCAATCATCTAGGAGTCATGTTTCTTCTTTCAGTTACCGGAACCCTGCCAATCAATGGTTTTCAATTCCCACCGTGAGTGTGTCTGTGGGTATGATTTTTGTGTTAGTGTGTGTGTGTCTTTAAGGAAGTGAGAGACATAGCCCACATGGCCTGCTGACCTGGAACTTCCATTTATTACACACGTGAAGTCAAATTGACCGTCGTAACGGCTGTGTGAAAGTACAGACCAGAAACCAGCCAACTACTGACACTGCCCAGAGCTAAACGCGTGTGTATGATTCATAAAGGACAAATAAACTTCTGACAGATCGGGTTGGTCAGCCAAAACAGGAATCCAGGCTTTCTTTAATCATAACAGCGCAATTTTATTATATTATAATCTGAAAAAAAATTATAATTATCTATGTTGGTATGTGTTTTAACTATTGTTTGAGCTTATATTGTTTAAAGCATAGTATTATTAACAGTAAAGCAGTATTTATTTAATGTGAATGTTCTGTAAATGTAAATGTAATTTTTTAGTTTGTATGACTTAATATCCTTGACCGTTTCTCTAAAGCTCCACTTCCTCGATTATCATAACTAAATTTAACTAACCAGCAAGGTGTTTTAATTATATATTATATAATTATGTCAGTAGTATTATAATGTCTCAGTTGTGTAATAATTCTAAAATCATAAATCGCTAAGCTAAACCCTGCAAAAAGTAGGCTTTTTTAAATAATGTTATAAGTTGATCATATAGCATGTGCAGAGAAGGTGGAAATAAAACATTGCAGAATGACAATTCATATAATTTTGAATTATTTTTCAAGCGTGCCCTGTTTCTTACCTGTTTCCTCAAAAAACCATGGAAGTTAAACAATTAAATTTATTAAAATATTTGTTCCATTTTTTTTAATCCATGAAGAATTTAACATTGTGATTTTACTGTTTCTACATACATTTAGCATTCTTTCTTTCTTTTTTTTCTTATGTCACCAAGAATCCTCAAAACGTTCCTAATTGCTGAACAATACAATACACAGACGCCCTCAAAACTAGAAATTTCTAGGTAAATATTTTTTTACAGAAACCTCAACATATCATAATGACACATCTTGCTTTGTTCACTAACATCTTTATGTAATAACATGTTTATTATTAACTCTACAATATAATACGTTGTTAAATAGCTGTTAATAAAAATAACATCAGAATGATAATGAGCACCAGAACAATCTTTTAAATTGCAGGTGATACTATAGTCAGAGCTGTTATGATTATTATAGCAATAATAATTTAATTTAAGTACTTTGTAATTATGCTCTTATTTGGTTTTAATTCTAAGTAAAACACACATAAGTGACAATATTTCTGGCGGCTTTATTTCCAGTGTCCTTCATTTGGATTTTATATGCATTCAGTTACAAACACCCTTACAAATATGGCAATATATTTCTGGTGACTATAATTTCATTGTCTTTAATTAAGTGTTATTAATACACACACACACACACACACACACCAACAAACACACTCACATTATCCTCTCAGTTATTATTCCTCAGGCCCTGGCAGTGAAGAAGCACAGACTCAACAGTTAAAGTTGCTAGTAAAAAAATGAACCAACACCTTCTAATAAATTTGACCTGAAATGTTAACATTTGAGTTGTATCACATATACAATCATGTACAACATTGGGTTTATAAGTATAACCGGTTTACACAAAGATGAAGAAACATTTTATATAAAAAGCACGCAACAGTAAAATTAAGAAATATTTTTTTTTTAAAAATTAACAATAATAACAGAAAAAAAATACTAGGCGAAAAAAGTGGCAAGAAATTCAGGGGTTTAAATTAATAGTCAGCCTCATTGTTCTTATTTATATCAACTGCTTATAGTTGTAACTGATTGCACCTTATCAAAAAGATTCACTTTAGTAGAACATCTAAAAGCAGACGTTTGTTTCGTGCTTTAATTTTCACATTAGATCTTACACCTTTTATTCTGTGGACCATACGATGAAATGTTTCTTCTTCTTTTAAATGACGTGAGCAGCTAATTTGTCTTGAATATAAAATGTCAACAGGGGCAACATATGTGTTGTCTTATACCCAGTTTTACAGTAGATAGATTTGCTGTTCAGCTTTAACTTAACCAGCTAGTAACTAATCATTACGTCACATCATTAGCAAGTAAGTCTAAAGAATAATACTGATCCTGAGTCATCTGTGCTCGTTATTATCTGTGATGAATTTAAATCAGCCTGCGATGTCATTTCCAAAAACAAAATCAAGCTAGCATCTCAACTTTCCCCCCTTTTAGTTTTACTGTGGAACAAAATAACATGAAGTTACAACTACAAGAAACTAATACAATATATATTTTTCAACCACCATCTAAAACAAAGCTGAAATAAAACCCCAGGCATGACTTAACATTTATACAGAGTCTTTAGCAGATAATAGCTTTCAGCCTGGGGAGAAGGTTCACACTGGCATCCTTCATCATGAGTAGTTTTCTCCGAGAATTTAATTACAGTGGGGAAACGACTTAAAAGACTCACTCACAGTCAGCTGCTTTTCTGTTAATAAAGTGTACACTACAGAACAGACAGCTAGTCCTTAACTGAACTAGCATGCTAGGAACAAGACTTAGCTACAACTAAACTTTTAATATGTTAAAGATAATTATATCAGGGTGAAAATAAATTGTACTGCTTTTTAACTGTAATTACTGCCATAAATGGAGTTGACCTCTAAAAATGTCATTTTATTTACTACATGAATTTTGTAGCGATGCTAGAAATGCTAATAATACTTTTTTGACCAAAGCTAAATATTCAACAGCAAAAACGGTTAAAACCAATTTATAATAGACAAAAGAAAAGATATTAAGGATCCACATTAAGAGCTCTGTATACTATACAGTAAAAGTATGTGGCCCTTAGGAAAGAATGAATTATTACATTCGAGAAGTAGCAAAAAATATGTAACTACTGTGATTATGTAAGAGAGCATTGTTGCACATTGAAGTTTTTTCCTTTTTTATATCATACCTTTTTTATTTCATTGGCTAACCCTAGTTTATTAGTATAATACTATATCACTAATAAACTACTCTTTAGATTTATCCTTTCTCTGACGTGTTTATTGTCCTTTTTGTTATGTGCAAAAAAATTTTTGTAAATGAATTTCGGTTCACAGCCTGGCACCCAAAAAGCTCTGCACCCACGAGGCTTGATCAACACAACTATTTTTAGCCAACTTTCTTGTTTATAACATTGACTTCATTAATATTTATTTTATGGTTTAAAGATAATAATTTTAAACACAATGCTAAACTAAATGCAAATATGATTAAAATCCCACGGAATAATAATAAATACAGACCAGGTTTTATCACATATTTGACTCATTTGACTCATGTTGCTTTTTAATGATGGTAACAATCTACATGCAGTACAAACACCCCACACGAGCAGGCGCAGAGCAACTGCCAGATGTCTTTTCCAGTCTCTTGTCACCAGCAGGACTTTCTGTACAAACAGCAGGGGTCACTCAGCAGCCCTCTGAAAGGTCAGAGGTCAGGTTCCCAGCATAGGGTAGCCATGGTGACAGCATCTGGAGAGTGGCAGCTAGGGTCGCATTCTCTTGCCCTTTCAATCTGTCCACCATTTTTAAAACACACACACACACGGAATTATCTGTATTTTTGAAGCATCATTTTTAAATGTGGAAATATGTTTCATGTTTTTAGATTTATAGAAATTGTAATGGAATGTAATTTAGTTAAAATACTCTGTAATTATGCTGTTATTTGGTTCTAAGTTTAGGCGAAACACACATGACCTGACTATATTAGTTCGTCATTTGGGTTTTATATGCACTCAATTACACACATACACCTACAAATATGACAATATGACTATTTCTGGTGACTATACATCTATTGTCCTTTATTTGAGTGTTATTCTTACACACACACACACACACACACACACACACATATACACACGCCATGCCTTTTCCCCAGATTTCATCCCTCAGGCCCCGGCAGCGGAAGAGAACAGACTCAACCAACGTCTGCCGTTCTTCCTTTAGTATTCTAGCGGAAAATGTTTCTGCTCACCAAAACCCAGGCGTGTGGAACAGAGCAGCCTTATGCTTTTTAGCTGAGCAGTGTCCATTTCTCCATGCCTGGAAGGGGACGTTACGGCATGGTCAAAGGTCGGGGCTGCCAAGGGTTTGTGGCACAGGGCTGGAACAGCTCACTGGGTGGCCTTTCCCTCAAAGAACTTTCTATTGCTATAAAACCAGATTACAATCTATCACATTCATTAGCATTAGCGGCTAATGTAATTACATGCTATATTTGTATGATGAAATGCATGCATTCAAAGACGCAGCATGAAATGGGATTTGAATAGCAGGGGCATAAGTTTATACTGTCAGCTGGGACTAGCGGAGAATTGAATTGTAAAGATTTCTATGATGTTTGAGCATTAAATTGACAAAAAATATATAAAAGCTTTGCTTTACTTTAGTCTGCATGCATTTTATTCCAGCGATTTACCATTTTAATACTTTTCGATGAGCATAGCTGGTATATATCATCAATTAAGTACTGAATTGTGAATCTATTAAATCTTCAAGATGTAAATTAATGTTGTATTTATAAATTATAAACTGTGGGTTTATGCCATTGGTTGTTTTTTTTTTCCTGGAAACAGATTTGTTTACAGTGCGCACCATAAAGCTATATGAAAGACATAAATTTGTTAGTCCAAACAGATCGCCATGATTGAAAAGTACAGATGTTCATCAAGTTTCACATGCAGTAAATAAACTTATTAAACCATTTTTATAAAATAAATGTAAGATATAAATCCAACCACTGACATACACAGTTTAAAAGACAAAGTATAGGGTGGTGTTAGGCTTCAGTACATTGCATTATTAATCATACAGTTATTACATAGTTTCTAATCTGATTATTATTATGTGTAGCATAATAATCACTGTCTGAATCCAATCTGAAGATTAAACCCACACAGAAAACAACAGATAGTCAGTCAATGACGCTTCAGTAATGCAACCAAAACAACATTCTCTGATTGATTTCTTTTTCCAAACATGTGATCATTTATCTTTCAGCCTTTGCTAAACTGATGTACAAAACAGTATATTAAATACAGGCAGCTGTCTACACCTTCCATTTTACATACTTAATGTTTGAAAATTCTTCTACTTTGATGAATAATGGACCTGTTGGAGTTGTGTGTGAAATGAAAATTAGGATTGTTTCGATTTTTTAACGCTGAAAGATTTCAAATGAGAGTCTTTTCGTGTTGTGTTCAGCTGCCACAAAGGTATCAGTGATGATTCTGTGTGTGTGTGTGTGTTGTATCAGGTGTCCGATAGGGTTAGAGAGGGCAAAGAGCGATATGCAGGTTGTTTGATGATACTGTTGTAAATTCAGAAAGGGCGTTTGACAGTGATGTAAATGACAGGTTTGGATATGGATGTGTGTGTGCATGCATGTGAGCTTGTGTGTGTGTGTTGGAAAAAAAGCTGCAATTGCTGTAACCTTAGTATTTGACAAACAGCACTTTTGCCCTTGTGTCATCAGATAGCAAATTTTTTTTTTTTTACAGACACACATAAACACCACACACTTTGTTTTTGCCTCTGTCGTCTTTAGTTTCTAATCTGTGTGTAATGCCTGACAGTCACATCCTCCAGTCACACAGATCTGCTTTTCCATCACAGACAATAGTCAGACCCTCTCACATTCCAACAAGCCATTTCCATAGACATCTTCAGCATGCCTTTCAGCTCTTCATCTTCGCTGTCAATCATGCCGCTGAATTATGGTCTTTCTGACTAGCCGTTGGGCTGGCGCCTACGTATCACAGGCTGGCTCAATTCGCTCTTTGTGAGCTTTTTCTGTATCTGTGTGTGAATGATCTGTGTTTGAAAGGCAGTCTCTTTCTCTTGGTTACTCTGACGGGCCTTACCCCAGCGCCATATAACATTGACTACAGTCCCTGTGAATGACATGCGCAGGCAAGCTCTCGCACACATACACGTGTGCCCATGCGTGGAGAAAAAAAGATATGAATATGAAAATTATCTTGTTGGGAACACATTATTAGCTAAGAAAATTGAAATATGAGAAAGAGTTCAAAGGTCTTTGTGTTTACCAGCTGACGCTGTGATGGACGCCTGACGTTTAATTAGAAGTGGACAAATGTTTTCAGTACACTAATGATGACTATGTATGTGTGTGTGTGTATGTGTGCCAGCTAGTACATTAAAAATACAACCTTTAATAGGTATATTATCAAACTATTTTAGTTGAATGCAGTTTTGCATAGATAGTGATCTTTTTACAGAGACTCAGTTACAAACTAACATACAGTATGTGATCTAGTAGATCTGCAAACTAATCTACTAAATCACTATTTGGAAATTGGAAAACGTATAAGATCAGTTTGGAAACTCCACCAATAAGTATTTCTTCAAAACACCCAATTACTGGGTTTCCATCACACTGTGTTAACTAGCACATTAGAATAGAAAGATGGAAATGAGAAATTTTGACAAGAAAATCTCTTAATTAGCAAAAAAACTCTTGCTTGAGGTGGTTTTTGACTTGCTTGGCATCGGTTTTATGTGAATAAAATCTTGTTTTAAATAATGTTGCTTACCAGGCTACCAAAAATGCCATCAATGTAGCTTACATTTAGTATTTTTTCTCTTTTTTTTTTAGGAACCCTAGCTATGCATTTTAGAATTTTATGGTTCTACAGTCTGATTGGCTGAGCGGTTCGAAAGTGTTGTAAAAACTTCAAAGTACGCACACCTACAAGCAAAAGATTTAGAAAGATGTAGCAGGTATTAAAGCAATAAATCAATGATGCTACATCCATTGATCTGTCCACACCCTAATCTTTGGCTGTTTTGCTGCTTGCTGCTAATTAGGTGGAAATATTGTTTGCTGTGAATACTTTTAATAAAGAATTAAATGATCTGTAAAACACCAAACACTGGATTTTGTTACATTATTTTTGGATAAGATGCTCGAGGGTTTTAAGTAGGAATGCACCGATACGATTTTTGGAAGTGTACGAGTACCAATATTTTTTTCTCGGTACCCATCGATACGTTACCTGTACTTTTTTAAGAAAGTGGAATTATTTGTATGGCTCTTAGGTTACTGTATCTCTTCCCATTTTCTTTTTGCCATGGTTGGTTACCGAGTGCTAAAATTACATCTAGCGGCAAATTTTCTGTGTTGACTTTTGTTTCAATTTTAGATATTTTAACAAAAATATTTTTTGCAAAAAAAAAGTTTGCAGTCTATTTATTTTGAAATATTCTACACCGCATCGTGTCATGGCTGCTGGAGTCTTTGTACACTAAAAGTTTTGTCCATGATGTCACAAAAGGTATCGGTCTTTGCTATCTGAGTACATGACCTTAGTATCGGGGCTGAGTCGGTGTAGGTGCATCCCTAGTTTTCTATTACTTTATTGGTTAATTCTTTTGGAGACGAGACAAATTTATTAAAAAAAAGAAATTTCTGTAGATTTCGGCTTTTGGACAAATATTAAATATGTGTTCATGGTGAAAGTATCTATACTAAAGATTTGGTGAATTATAATCATGCTCTAAAACATTAGACTATTCCTTTGATACATGTCCTTATGGTTTAGACTTTAGTGATACCAAGCCGAGCATCTGCATCATCAGGGCTGCAATCATGTTGCCATGCCGACCGACACAATGCCATTTTGATAGTGGAGTCAGTGCTGATGTAAACAAGAGCTGGATCAGAGGAAACACAACAAAATCAAGGCCGAAAGAAGTCAAGCTACAGACAAAATCAAAAAAATCTGTTTTTTCTTTTTGTAAGCGATTTAGATGTAGTTGCTTGCTGTATCAGAGAACATGAATACAAGGTGCAAGCATACGTGTGCGAGTGTGTATATGTGTGAACGTGCGTGCAATTTGCATTGAGAAGGCAAAGATGGTCCCAGCAGTCCATAGTACTTGCCAGGAAAATAGATATCATTATGGAGCTGTTTGATATGCATACTGACATGCTCAGGCTCCCCATGCTCTCTCTCACACACACACACACACACGCAGAAGCACCTGACACTCCATCATGATGTCGTCCCTGTGCCTCCCGGGGGGCTGCAGGCGCGAGTCAGCGTCAGAAACACATTACAGAGGAGAGATTGAGGAGCCAGAGGCCATTATCTCTCCTCTACAGCACAGTGCAGCTCTTCTCCTGCGGAGAGAGTAAGTGAAAGAGTGAGGGAGAGAGAGAGAGAGAGAAACAGAGAGAGAGCAAGAGAAAGAGAGAGAGAGAGAGAGAGAGAGAGAGAGAGAGAGAGAGAGAGAGAGAGAGAGAGAGGATCAGGAAAACAAAACAGGGAATCTGGAAGAAAAATAAATTTGTGTGCATGTGCATGTTTATGTGTGTACACATGCAAGTTGTTCCTTTACTTGTTCTCTGTAGAGGTAGAGTTCTCACACAAGAACTCAGGTAAGTAAAGTGAAAACATGAACATAAGGGCAAAGTGATGCACAACCTCCCAAAATATAGAATACCAGAGTTATTTTCTGGCAAATAGGCTATTTTTTAAAATCTAAACATCATTATTATTATATAATAAATATAAAACATATAAATCTATATCTATATCAGGGACAAATATTTTTTTACATAATATATATATTGATGTTGGTCAGAATAATATTTTTGAGGCAAATTTACTTTGTGTATTGATGTTTATAACGTTAAGCCATTAATGGCTTTTGAACTAATTAAACACTTTGAGTATGCATCTCTATAGAGTTTATTCACATAAAGGTTTCTGCACTTAATTGCTCAATAAAGCTGCAAAAATCTACTGTGTTTTGAAGGTAGTGAATATTAAGTCAAAGCAGCACAAGGTTTCGAGTTCTGTTATATGCTGTGTGGACCAAATATTTATTCCTGTTTTGTTTTTTTTTTTAAAAAAAAAAAAAAAGAGAGAGAGAGAAAAGAAATATCCTTAAAATGAATTAGTATCTGTTTTTATGACAATGTTCTCATTGCACATTCTAAAGTATATTGTAGTAGCTGGACTAAACTGGAAATGTGCATGTAGTGTATTGATATTGCATAAAAAAGGGGAATGATGATCCCTCGATTATGCGGCTTTTGCAATTATGTCATTTTATTGCACTGTGTAAAAAGATTACTCTGTAATGACAAACCTAGCCGTGGTAGAAAGCTGAGCATAAATCTCAACATGGAAATTGGAAACTCCTGTAAATTCCACTTTTGCTTATTAGGCTGTCATATTATCGTAGCGAATACATTCCGACTGTGTTTAATATACTTTCATGTTCCTGCTAAAGGACCTTATGATACCGTTTAAGTGTGCGTGTGCCTTTGTATGTGTGTGTGTGCCACTTTCCAAACACTGCTACTGCTATGACCAGTTCAGTACCAGACAAGGGTCAAAGCTCTGCCAGGCAGGACAGATGTCCCCCCATGATTTCATTTTATCTAGAAATGAACTGCATAATACCTCTGTGAAATGGAAAGAATTGCACAAATAAGTAGAGCACGAGAGAGAAAGAGAGCAAAAGAAAAGGCAGCCAACTAGGAGAGAAAGGCCCTTTTTAAGCCATATAAACGTTTCTGTCCAGCTCTGACACATACTATGACAAATTAGGATTAAGTAAGGCCTCCCATGCTCCCAGCAGCGAGCAATCATAAGACAAAGCTGGAAGTTGTCTTCTTTCCATCCAGCTCCGGGATTAAGGCGGTGGTAATGAATCGCCCTTTACTGGCTGATTAAGGTTTGTTTGGAAACACACAGCATGGTGATGAGATAAGGAACTAAGGATTATTTGCAAAATGACTTCAGACAGGTTTGGGATAGAGTGTACAGCACATTGAGAAAATGATAAAACATTGTAAAGCCATGAATGAATATGTTTTTCTTGCTTAAAGCTGTTTATACTGTAATAATTAGTCATTTCTACTGAAAAAATGCTAATATTTACCATCACAAAAAAGTCTACAATTAAAACGCATTAAATTTACTAATTAAGACAATATAGTAGTAGTGTTAATGTGTTAGTAACTAAACCAATCATTCAAACGTTTCTTGATTTGCCTAATGCTAACAATCAGCAGCTTTATGACACTTATAATAAAATCAGCGAATGACAACTGTGACAACTGCTATAAAGTATTAACCGCTCGCCTATGAAGTTTGTCATGCTTGACTTCACCCCGCCTCAACGAGCGCTCCGACTTTTGATTGGTCACTTGATAAAAGTCATTCATCACAAGTGGACATAAACCAACAGCAATGCTTATGACAGCTGCCATGTCCCCTTTCTGCTGTAGAATTGCTCAGTGACAGAGTTTGTTGGTTAAAGTGTTACTGACAAACGTTTAATCAAGCCCAATGTAACATCTACAGCCAGAAGGGACTTTGGTAATGAGGAATAATGAAACTAGCCTCCTGGAGGTTTGGAAACACATTCCTCCACTCAGCATTAACCAGAAAATGTGATGAATGCTGTAACATGATATAATGGTAATTAATTTATATCTGTTTGTGAAATAAAATGAAAGAAAATAGGATATTTATTATAAACAAGTCTGGTGTTGTGAGCATATATTTATAATGTTTAGACAATTTAAATAAAAGTGTTTACAAATGATGGAAGGTGAAGAAGGAGCTGTGAAGAAAGTTACGCAGTTTTTAGTTTCTTGCCTCAGCTGTTTATTGCATCAGATGAACTTACATAGTGATATAAAATTAACAAAAAAAGTAGGACAAGTTATATTTTCCAACCTCTTCTTTCTTCAATTTCTGGGCCAAAATATATCACTGTGCATCTCCGGACAGGTTCTAGGCCCTAATTTTAGCAGTGGGCTAAGAGGTAGACAATAAAATTGGTAGAGAGATGGAGATTTATAGAGAGCAAGAGATTGCAGCTGGACTGTTCTATACAAGCAAAAAGGTTCTGGAGAGCAGGACAGGGTGTTTTAGGGGTGGAGGGGGGGTTTGTAAAGCAGTGTTTGCCCTCAGGGGTATGTGGCAGGCCAGGGTGGGGAGGGGAGGGGGGTCTTGACCCTCATCAATCTCACTCAAAGCCACAGTAGAGGGGCGCAGCCCTTAGGCACAGACAAACCCCAGCTCCATACACATAAGGGCAAGGAAGAGACCCTGCTATTATACACAGCAGGAGGATGACACACACACACAGATACACTGACAGTAAAGTGTTGCCAGCAAGAATGAACTAAAAGAGACAGAAAAAGAGAGGCAGAGGGTGGAAAATAACTAAAAAAACGATGGAAAAAACGATTTAAGATGATCGAAGGGGATCGAAGAGGATTTTCTAGAAGTGAAAAAGTTCTCAGACAAGTATAAGTGCTTATTAGTATAATTTTATGTACTTACACTCGATAAAAAAAATAAAACACAGTGGCAAGGCTGGGATAATCTATCTTCAATATGACACGGCACCTGTCAAGTGTATTTACTAAATGTATATAAAAATGATGGAAACATTAGTGTCACAGAAACACTGTGTGGACAGAAAAAGAGAGTGAGCAAGAAAGTAAAGGAGAACGAGAGAGAGAGAGAGAAAGAGAGAGAGAGAGAGAGAGAGAGGGGGGAAAAGAAATAGAAAGTAATGTCCTAATGGAGTGATGTGAGTAGGACTATGCGCTGGCATGGTAAAGAGTATAATAAATTTGTTGTAATTAGAAATTTGAAAAAAAAAAATGCATTTTATTCCATGACAATCCTAAATAGAAACCCCCACCCCATGCAATCAGTTCAAACGAAAAGCTGCGGTCAACCATATTGTCGTTTAATATTTAATGTTGTAATGTAAGTAATAAATGAACACCAAAGCCGAGTGCAATCATACTGCTGTCATCGTAACCTAAATTAAACCCCACGCACTTCAGGAGTGAAGAAAAGCAGAAGACAAAAGCCGCTTAACAGCTTGCTTTGCATTCAAGCATTCGGCTTATTAGGGTGCAAATAAAGTCAATTATTTCCATTGACTTCTGTTACTGATATATACATGAAAGATGGAGCAAGAGAGGGAGAAAGAAAAAAAAAGGAATGAGAGAGGGGATGGCAGAGGACAAGGACCAAAATGCAAAAATCAATTTGCAGACTAAAACAGATGACCCTAAAGGCTGGATGGGGCTGGTAATGGCTAGGGGCCCTCCTACGGTAAATTCAATTTGCCCAGCCCCACCAACTCAATTTACGCTTCTATTTGGAGGCAGGAGAGAGGAGCGGCGCCACGGGATCAAACATCCCCACGGCCCCTGCGGCTCTTCTACATATGTTCCTCTTCCCAAACCTAATCAGACTGCTTTCAGCTGGAGCAAGGTTCCTCTCTCACCCCATTTCTCTATCAGCTTGTACTCCTCGATGTCTCTTTTTACCTCTCTCTTTCTCTCTGTATCTCTTTCTACTGCTCTACCTATATCTTTATCTTTAAAGTTCTATACTTCTTTCTCTATTTTTACCCCTTTATACCACTTTCTTTCTTCTTGCTTCTCTATACCTCATTTTACCTCTCTCTTTGCCTCTTTCTCTTGTTTTACTGCTCAGTTTACTGTTTTCTATACCTCTTTTCCTCTTTTTACCTGTTTCTACCTTTTTCTCTCTCTTTACCGCTATTTATACCTTTTTTTACCTCACTCTCTACCTCTTTACCTCTCTATACCACTTTCTGTTTCTTTACTGCTCTCTATACCTCTCTCTACCTATTTCTCTCTCAATAACGCTCTCTACCTCTCTCGTTTTACCTCTATCTACATTTCTCACTCACTTTATACCCCTCTCTCTCTCTCTTTACCTCTCTATACCTCTTTCTTCATCATTCTACAGAAATTAAACGCTGGAGATTTGAAGAAAAAACCACTTCCTCACCTCAGCAAATATGTACGTTTATATACAACAACAAATTTGCTTACATTATCAGATTTTCACTCCGTTTCCTTGTCCTTGACCTTCTTCTATAAAAACTTTCACATACAATAAAATTCTGTGCAATAAATTTATATGTCCGTATTCCTGCAAACACAGAGTTCAAGCTAGATGAAAATTCAGTACCTGTTTTATTATTATTACTGTTTAAACTTCTACATTATTATTTACCTAATCATCTTAAACAGCTGTTAATAAATCTTTAGTAACTACATTAAAGCTAACAGCAAAGGTATGTAGATACAAAGTTAAGGAATGTCATTCTGAACCCACTGAAAGCTCCTGGGAGTTTAATAAGTTAATAGCATTGGTGCAAAAAAATGAATAATTCAGATGTAATGATTATGCTGAAAAACATTACTCATGCGAATATCAATGATTAGCATGTAGCCCCTTTTAATGATGTGCTCTTGTTTATAAAAAGCAGTTTACAGCCATTCAAAAAACCATCATGTATTTATGATTCATAATGTATGCAGTCACACAGGAATAATTATTATGCAGTGAAAAATTACGCACCCAGACACCCCGGTGATTGTTAATCAGTATTTCATTATATCACCATGAACATGTAAATTTATCTATATATACATAAAACAAATTTTTCAAATGCCCTGAGGTTTGTGTATATTGCCTTTGGCGACCTATTAAACAAAGTAAAAATACAGACACAATAGAAAATTTTTATGTATTTTGTTATGCTAGCATGTTTTTAAACTTCAATGTTTGTATTGTCTGCTCTCATTTGATTGTGTATATAAAATCAAGTGAAGTCAGACAGCCTTTATTTGAATCTCCACCTCTTCTGCTTATTCCGTCTCTTTCTATTTTCTCTCACGTGACTGCTCTCTGTCTTTCTTTCACTCTCTCTCTCTCTCTCTCTCTCTCTCTTCTTACTGATTGGATAGAAAGGTGCTTTACTTCATTCTTATTGGATCTCTTTGTCTCTCGTTCTCTCTCGTACTCTCTCTCTCTCTCTCACTTTCTCTCTCTCTCTCGTACTCCTTCCCTCCCATGATGCGTAAGCTTGGTGAGCAGGAGCCAGAAGTCCGTCCAATCATTGTCTGAGCTATCAATCAAAGCTGACGGGCCCAAGCGACATGAAAAGAACCCTCAGTGGCAGCCATTAACTGAGCTCCCCCCTTCCTCCCTCCCTCTCTCTCGCTCTCTCGCTTGCACACTCTCTCAGCCCCCCACGCTTTGTTTTCCTTTCAGCGGACAAAAACAGACTGACAAGATGGAGGGCTGGACATTAATCAAACCCCCATGGAACCACCTCTTCCTCCAAGATAATAAATAAATTCAACTCCTCTCATTGGACAGATGCTCATGGTGGTTGGACCCCACTCTCTCTCACTCGCTCTTTCTTGCTTTCTCTCTCTAATTTTAAGGGTCCTCATCTGCTCTTGAGCAGGGTAATTCCCTACAGATCAGAGGAGGGCAGGTGTTCTGCTTGCCAGTCGAGACCAGGCACCCCCTTTCCTCTCCAGAGGCCTGGTGTTGCCCTGACAACTGGCCAACCTGTGCCCTGTCTCGTTCTTGCTTATGCTCCTTTTCCCTCTCTCTATTTCATGCTTCCCTTTTCATGGTTTAACAAGACTTACTGTTTCAGTGATTGTCGAGAGTCAACCCATGTTTCTGCATGCCTGGTTTATCTTTATCCCTGACAAACACCTCTCTCTCTCTCTCTCTCGCTCTCTCTCTCTCTCTCCGACTTTCCGTCTGTCTATCGATTACTGTCTCTAGTGTAACTTTATCTTTCCTGTTTCAGACATTTTCCTGGCTGTGCTATTTCCCAAATCAGAATATGTATGAGAACAAATACATTTGTGAGTGCGCATTAGGCGGCGGTTACCTGTCTACATTGCACTGATACACACATTACTCAAAATCACAGCTTGCCCTCGTAATATAATGTATCACAAAAACACACACAGGTAATGAAGCACAAACTTAAGGCAGAAAAAATTCCAAACACATGAAGACAAATGAAAGTAATCAAATGGCTTATCTTTTCTGTCCTATTAGAGCGATCGCATTGCATTACGCTGCTTGGGCTGTCCAAAGCCATCATTAGCACTGCTTTTTTATTCTTCAAGGCTTAGAATTCATGCTAACCGAAGGAATTGGCATATGAAAAGCTCTTAAAGCCATTCAAATAAAATACATTTTTAATCATTTAGTAGCTTGGATAGATAACAGATAGATAACAGGAGCTCTTAGCACATAATATTTGCATCCAGGAAGAGAAAGATAAATGGAAAGATGGCACATGGCACACGAAGGTGAATACGCCTGTCACAACGGGTACCACGGCACCCTGCCTTGCAGGGCATTGTGGGATATGTCCTTTGCTGGAGCAGCTACTCAAATGATGTATTACAGCTCAGTGGGAATCGTATGGTGTGCAGGAGGAGGTGCTACACCAGCATTCTGCAAACGTTTAATTTTTGCTTTCCTTCTCCATGTTCTTGACCAGGTTCATTTGGAGCCCTGCTGTGGGCCCATGTGTGTTTGTGTTGGCCCTATTAAAGAAGCATAAAAGGCTTGGAAGGAAGTCTATCAAGCCTTCTATCATGAAACAGTGAAAAGGTTTTAAAGCATCACTGTCTAGCATTTTGTTCTCGAAACACACAACAGCATTTCAGATATAAAATTCTTCTTTCACAAGGTGATATGAAAACCTGACACATCCAAACCTCCTACACCAGACAGTAGATAAGAAAAGAACACAATAAGGATGTCTAAAAATTGTAGCTACAAAATAAAGGGCATTGATTTCCTGTTTGCGGATCTCCTGCACAAAAATGGAGGAGGGGGGCTCCTGTTGCGGATCACCTAATATATGGGATCCGATGGACCTGCACAAAAATGGAGGAGGGGGGCTCGAAGATGTCTGGATCACCTAAGATATGGTCCGAGTACCAAACCGCTGTTTTTTTCAGTGCTCTGATCTGTTGTATCATTGACATATAAATGGATTAGGTTCATGTATCACTGATAATGGCCCGTCCCATTGCTCGTATGTCAGTGAGCCAGTGTGTGTGTGTGATAAGCCCTATTGATTATGTACCATATGCAGTTCCCACGCCGTCCTTTGTCCCCAGTCCTTCCTTAGTCTTTTCCTCCCTTATTTTAGAAGGGGGAGGGGAGTGGTGGCACAGCTGGCTGGTGGAAAGATGAGTTACTCACAAAGCAGTAGATTTGGACCGAAATGATTTTTGTATAATACACATAACAGATACAAGGAACCTAAAATTTTCAAGTCAAAAGCTATTACCAGAGCAGATACTTAAACAACTAATCTTTAGTTAGCTGTAACAACATTTTTTATAGCTTTATGGAAAGATTTAATCCTTTATTGGTTTATAATTTATATTTAATTAACACAACTGTTTAGAGGATGCCATAAAAAGACCAATGCTCATCCATTTTTAACACTGTACAAACAGGTATTGACCAGGCAAGCAAAAATGGTAACAAAAATGGTCTTCGCTAACAAAAAAGAGGGGTTTTTAGACAAAAAATCACATACCTGTAAACCTTTTTTCTCTAAATCCAAATAACAGTATTTTTTTTATATTATTTGTAATTTTAAGTGAAAGTCTAAGCCTAAGATTGTTCCAGCTATCTATATATAAACATATGGTTAGTGCTTATAAAAAATAATTATGCATTACAAAAGATAAACTAAAGACTAGTGGGTTTAGTGTAAATTCACATTTAAAGTCCACATTTCATTCTTTAGTGGATATTAAAGTCTGTCGTTACATGGAGTGGAGTCATGCTGCCTGTGTTGGATGATGGCTATAAAAACTGTCAAATTCAGCAGCAACACTTTACTAATATATAATTTATTTAAAATGTTTCGTTTGAAAAATGATAAAACATAAAGACATGTTAATAAAATAATGATCACTTGTCTTGATTAATATTTATACAAATGTTTTTTTTTAATTCTAATATTAAATATTATAATCCGGGAATGATTAACCCTAATTAATGGCCTAATTAACCCTATAGATACTTGGGTTAATTAATGGACGTTTTAAGTCCATCATCATCTTTAGATATACGTTGTTATTTAGTTTATAAAATCAATTTACTTGATGTTAGTGCTTATAATTTAATTCATATTTATTAATATATTCATGTGTTTCTAGTGACATATTAATTTCTAGCATGTTTGTTTTGATAAAAATGTGTGAATTAATCTTATGATATTACATATGTTACTAGTATTAATTTTATAACACTAATTTATGCATTGCCACAAAATTTTTATGGCAGAAACATTAACGACTTAATTACATATTCATTAAAACATTCATTGATTTTGTCAATTATGGAATTATGTACATATTAATCAATATTACTTAAATAACTGATCATTAAACAAACATGTAATTTCTTTGTAATTGTTCATCACTGTGTTTTATAATGATGCTTATGGTTCCTCAATGCTTACTAATAACAATACTGTTAGTTATGGGTAGCATACAGTAGTGTTAAGTTTTATTAGGACAGCTGCTTAGAACAGCTACAAAACATTCTGTGTTCACAGCTTTAAAAACATTCGAAAGAATTTTAAAAATTCAATATGTGCGTAAGCGAGTCCATAATTACATTTATCTTGGTCTGATTCGGTCTGTCAAATAATACTTAATTGCATAATTTGATACAACAATGTAGTGCTGGAGAGTAACAACCGCTTGTACTAAAAAAAAACAGGAATGCAGCTAATTGGTCAGTTTCTGTGCGGTGGCCTAAACACCCTCAGCTCTGCTGTGATTAACAAGGAAGGAATGTTATTGAAATAACATTTATAAATACCCGTTTTATATTTCAGATGAATTGAGAAACCTGTTAAGGATTTGTATTTTCTTCGATGTCTTTAAGATTTATGAACTTTGTTATAAAAATAGAGAACATCTGACTTCCCGAGTATTTTGTACTTCTAAATTCTTTTGCTACTGATTGAAATTCATTCAATTTTCAGGATAATGTAAAGTTTTCTTTAAAGCAACAAATATTAGAAACGCAGCACAATAGTAGAAAGTGCAGATGTGCTGAAATTGCAGATGTGCTTTTGTTGAAATAATTTTTTAATATGTCTATAAAATCAAATGTAGTCTTCTTTTTCCTAAATGTATTCCTGATAAACCAAATATCAAATGCTAATTTCCATCTAATGCAAGGAAATCCTATGACTCAAGACTGTTTTTTTCTAATGATTAAAAGATTTAACTATATTAGTTACACATGTGGCAATAAGAACATAGACTAAACCAAATCTTGGATAAAATGACCTCATGGATGATTCACTCCTGACCATCTTCCAATTTATATCGTACCCAAATCCCTAATGGCAAGAGTGCTGGTGGAACGTTGGCTCTGAAAGCTGATTAACTGAAAGCTTCCTTCTTGCACCCTTTCAATTTCGGCTGTTGTACTTTTGAAATGCTTCACAATGCGGAACAATTATGGAGCTTGAAATATGACAAAACTATTTAAATTTGCCAGCAAATATACATTCAAAACACATTCAAACACATAAATTTAAACCGCAGAATTCGTATCCTACAGAAAGTAGGCCTGACATCGTCCCCAAGGAAGAGTAGATAATCACTGAGTAGTCGAACAAACTATTTTACTATTTGCACAGTGAATAGTTTATTGGTGTGATCATGTGACCGTGTCTATAAACTTTTGCTTATAGACACAAAAGCTGATGACTTGTGTGTTTTGAGCTGAAGACTAAAAATGTCATGAACAGTACCATAACTAGAGTGGTGCAGAAGTGTCAGTGGTAGATCTTTCACCCAGCATAACTGAGGTTTGGGGTTCAAATCCCACCATGCAAAGCTGTTCATAAGTGGTTATACTGTATATTAAGAGCAAAGACACGTTTGCGTGCATTCGTTTCATGCTTTTACCTATCAGTTTCTTATATAAATTGAGCAGTGCTCTTTGTGTGTGTCTCTCTACAACACACACACAGGTACACACACATGCTAATGTGGCTGGAGTGCGCCTGGCCGCAGCAGACCGAAGTACCTATAGTATTTGCTAAGTACATTCACTGCAAATTGGTGTTTTAGCACAGTATATCAGGAATCGCAGCAATTGCATTCCTCTCCGATAAAATGTACACACAAATTAAATGCCCACAAGCACATACACACAAGAAAACAGGTGGTGACCCCGAAATGCTAACCAAAAGCTACACAGAATTCTTTGGAAAAGCATGTGACCTGACATATAACAAATAAAACAACACTATTCTGTGGACTATTTTAATAGTTATTATTAAGGAACATGTCCCCACAAACCCACAACTTTTTTAACATATTGTGACATACACAGATGTATGTTAAGGAGAAAAGATTTATCTCCATCCGATAAGAAATTCGTTGGGCTGTGCTAAATAACAGGTGAGCGCTTGTTGCTGCTATCAGTTCTCTTTGGCACTTGTGTTTAAACAGACAATCGAGGGCAAAATCATAAAACTAATGTACGTAAATATGTGCTTGCTTTTGATATACAATCAGTGATGAACATTATTAGTTTAAATTAGAAAAAACAGCCATGCGAGATGGGATTCAAACCCCAAACCTCAGAGATGCTGGGCAAAAGCTATACCCAGCACCACCACTATTACTGATGCATGATGTTCAAGTCTGCAACTCGAACACAGTTTATAGACACGGTGGCACAATCACACCAAATAAAATTTAAAACAAACCCCAAAGAGGCTTAGACAAATGTTTCACATGTGGGGAACACGAACCCAACATATAAATATTAAACCATAAATGTTTAAGAATCCCCTTTTTCTGTGTGAACCGAGAAATGGTTTGTTTGACCATTTAGGGATTATCTACTCTAGTGGACGACCTCCGAACGACTTTCTGTAGGATACGAATTGTACGATTTGAATTTTAAACATTAAATTTGATCTTCCGAATTTCTTCATCTTAAAAACTTTCCTTTTTGCTGTCTAAAAATGTTGAATTTTCAACTATTAACTTTTTATTTTAAATGCCACATAGAATTTAGTTTTGCTAAATTACACTTCACAATTCTAATAGTTTTGTCATGTTTCAAGCTTCATAGACAATTGATCCAGATTTGCCAAATATCGTTGTCGTTTATGTCTATTTTAAAACATCTAAAAATCATCTAATCATAACTCCTATTAAATCTATTTTATTCGAATGAGCAGCCTTAACGCATCAACAATCCATCAAATTTACAGTTTTAAGTGATCCTATCTCATGTATAATTCTACCAACCTTTATATACTTTTTAAGTTCACACCTTTCAAACACTTGGTTTTCATATTTCTATGTTTTTATATGTTATCTACATTTGGTAAGTCTTCTTTGTGTTAAAAAAAAAGTTTGTTTTCCCACAGTGGTGATTACTAAAAGAATTTCATGGGTCTGCAAACCAACAATTATACCCTGAGGGAACATCATATAAGAAAAAGGCAACAATAGCAAAGCACAGCTCCTGCACTTTCAGAAACATGCTGAACTAAATTAAATCTTTCATTGTTTCTGGAGTTTGTACTCTAAAAGTATATCCTTTCCGCATTTAAAATCTGTTTTATTCAGAAACAAGGTAGTGAACCTTTCTGTTTGAAAGATACAATAATACGTTTTTATAGGGAAGCTTAAAAAGTGCACTACATGCAGCTACAGGTAAAATATACAGTACATAAGGTACAAAATGTGTATGCCCTAGGGTACTACCCCAGTTATTTCTCCACTTCTACGTGATTGGAATAATCCAACCCTAAATCATTGTGTTATATTTATTTTATACCTCCATTTTCCTATTGATTCCACTGAAAGCCAGCCAATACCTTGGTGGTGTTGTGTGTGAATTCTTTCTGAGAGCCGATTTTCTCCTTAGGGCAGACCATCTGTCTTTGTGCTTAACATCATGGTGATAACATTTACCCCTGAGCAGGTTTGGATATTTTCTAACCTGTAATAATACCATTACTGGCATGGCAATACAGCACAAGCACACGAGTGCTCTATACACAGATAAGAACACGAGGCTGTGAGGTCTCAATTTTATATTGTGGCAATCTCATGGACTGAACAGTTTATTGATTTCTGCCTCTAAAACAGATTGGACTTGTGATAGACTCGGACATTTAGGTTTTGATTTTTGCCCCAGTTTTAACAATGTGTTGAACAGAAAGGGAAATTCACTATATAAACAGATACAGATACACATATATAAACATAATATAATATTAAAATCATAGAATTAGTGATGAATATTAAAGTAAATCATTTTATTGCTTGATTTACAAAACCAACAGTTTCTGTAACATATCTATACCTGAAAACTATTATTCCAACAATGATATTTCTACTGAAAATTTACACCAACCTCATTTATAATAAGGTAAAATTGTTTTAACAATGTACTGGTATAAGTGCAGTGAGAGAATTTGTTTCAACAGGCTGTTATGTGATTACAGTGAGAGGAACCTGATCCTGGTTATCAGCACCAGAGTATCAGCATCACCTAGTAGACTGCAAGACAGTTGGCATCATTAACCAGATAACATGAACTTGGGGCTTTCCCTTGGGTGGCCACCACACGGGCTAATTAGCCCAATGGCAAATGTTTACATCCGCCTGAGAGTTTGCAATGACATATTAACTGCAGCTGTTTCAAATTTGCTTTCTCAGTTTCCATCCGTCCATCTGCATGTTTCCTCTGCTAATAAGGTGGTTTATATGTGTGTATATATGAACACTGACAAGAAATTCTTAAATGACTCGTAGTAGGTGTAAGAAACATAACAAATATAAATCATTTATTTATGCAATGGTGTCCAATACCCGGCGGCCACACTGAAAGCCGGGATGTTTTTTTAAACAGGAAACTGAAGCTAACAGTTTTAGAATTTTAAAAACTTCAAAATGAACACAGAAAAATATTCATGTATTTTTGGTCAGATATCTGTGGTGTTTTAGTCATTATTAACCTAACAATATTAGCATATTGATTTTAGTCACTATAAACGTAAGCAGTTTTGTAATACTGACTATGTTAATGGTTGGAAATTCCGTCTTTTACACTGAAGCGTACTTTTAAATGACATTTCCATGAATTTTTTCTGTCGATTAGGTTTAACACAAAAAGCTATAAAGTCTATGAAAGCTTAGGTGTTGCATTAAACCAAATTTAAACACACAGATTTAAAAAAAATCAAACTAAATTGTACCTAAATACTTTATACACCAAATATAAGAAATTCAAGTAAATATTTTGTAAATCTTTCTTTTTGCTCAAATTATCGCACATAATATTATTTTGTTATTATTTTATATTATTTTGATTTTATACTAAAAATTTGTTCATTTATTACAAGTTTATTTTGTGTTTTCAGGCTTTTTTTCAGTTGAGAAACACTAAACTAATGATGTCATCAGAGTTTTTTTACTTTGAGTCTCAGTTTTTCCTGTAGTTTATGGTATCAGATTTGTGTTACATATAAAAACATAAATATTACTTTTATATCTTTATACTATAGTATAACGCTATAAATTATATTTACACTAACAACATATTCGAGAAACTACAAGACAACTCACTCTCTGACTTTCATCTTATTTTGGTTGCACAGATGTTGGAGAAAGGTTGAACAAAAGTTGACCCTCTCTAGTTCCAGGTGACCCGGGGGAATACTTAATGTGTCCGGAAACACCTGAGGTTCTGGAAGTGGAGACTGAGCAGCGATTCCTAGGGGAAATCCGGAGGGATTAAAAACGTGCTGGAAAGGGGAAGGTGTGGTTTGGTTTACAAGGAAGTTGAGCACTTATTAACACGTCCTATGTTCACACAACTAAAAGTCAAAGGCTAAAAAAGTGTCTGCTTGCCTTCAAATATATCTTTGGATAGAAGAAGAAATGTTGTATAGCCTAAGAAAATACTAGTATTGGGTTTAAAGGTTATGTAATTGAAATTGAAATTGAAATTAGGTCATTTGAAGGGTTTGCATAAGAATTAGGTTGTATTTATATCTAGCTACGATTACCTTGAAAAATGATCCAGTTCGGGCTGAATAAAAAAGAAGCCCTAAAACATGATGCTGCCACCACCATGCTGCACTAGGGGTATAGTGTTCCTTTAGGTAAAGGTGTAATACCCTTTGGAAATTGTCTCACCAGACCATATGACGTTTTGCAACACAATTTAAACTTCCATCTAGTCACTTTACCCCATAATCTGGGGTAATCTGGGGTTCTTGTTAGATATTTCCACAATTTTTATAATTTGTTATATACTCTTCTCTTAAGACCTCCTTTTTTAGGTTTTAGACAAACAAACTGTTTTTGGTGACATCACAAGGGTGCTTCCTTTTGTGTACTTGTTGAATATGACTTTTGCGGTGTTCCAGGGAACATCTAATGTTTTGGAAATATAACTCCAATGTGTAAGGACATTCAACACTGTGTTTTTGGATTTGTAGCACAGAACTGTTCAACTTTCTAATGTGATTCTGGTCATAAGATGTTGATAAATTTGTTATGGTTGGCTGTAAGCGAAATCTTAAGTTTTATTAATATTAATATCTGTTCTAATATTTTCTACCAGATAACTGACTGATACTTAGACTAGGAGTCTAAAGTGTCTTTGTTTTGCTTTGTAGAAGGTAAATTGTTACATAAAGGGGTTTTTTTTCATGACAGATAATAAATCTACATAAAGTGAAATATTTTGATATTTTTTGTTACAAACTGCATTTTATTTCATATTAAATTTAAAAGGCATTGATGAACTAATTGTTTATAGCTGTTTTAATGTAGCTGATAACTGGAAATAACTTGTTTGGTGAACAGTAAATGTAACTATATACACTAGGTCTTTCACAATGACACTGTTGACAAAATGTTGTGGTATGAAATTCATTTGTGGTGTTACAAATAGTCCAGTCGACTTCATGAAGGAAATTACAACACCTCTTTGTTGATTATGTTTTTATAACCGCACAACCTGTCATGTTTTATTTGTTACATGTTAAAAGTTCACACAGCTCTTTCATTTTAAGAAACTAAAACTTTGCAAAAAAATCTTTCTTTCTTTGTTGTTTGCATGTTGCTCTCTTTCTTTAACCCTGCGGGGCTTCAGAGTCGATAGGACCCAAAAAAAGAGCTCATACATTGGCACTGAGTGAATTTTGATTGACCAGACAGGGTTGTCTGTGATGACCCCTGACCCAATCCCATCAGCAAGAGGGACAGCTTAAACCCTTTAGGGGACAAAGAGAAGAGTCAGTCACCCAGGCGACGATGATTCCTAGAGACCAAACGGGAGAAGGCCTCACACATCTCTGTCTCCCACACGAACACACACAGGGGTGACACTGCCTTTTTTTGCTATAGAGCTTTTATGACTGTATAGTCAAATTTCATTTGGCCTGCGTTATTGCTTCATTAAAGAAAAAGTCTAAGCAGGAATAAGATGTATTAACAGAATTGAATTTAAGAGAGTTGTTTTATAAATTCTTTGTGTGTGTGTGTGTGTGTGTGTGTGTGTGTGTGTGTGTTTCGCTCCACATGCACATTTTTACAGATCTTGACTGCTGATGGACAGCTTGAAGGCATACTCAGCAGTGTGTGACTCAGTAAGACTCCCTGCTATGCCAATGCCTTCATTTATTGCCAAAGCTTTATCCTCACACCGACTTCATGAATATGCAAAAGCTGCATTTACAAAGCTTTCCCAAAATGCTTGGCATAGAAAGAGCAAAGGCTGACACTTTGGTTCTAGACAATGCAGGCCATTCCGTGTCCAGGGCACCAGCATGGACATGATACCACAAGAGGCAGGCTATGTGCATGGTGTAGTAACCAATTACATTAGAATTTGAACTACTTCATAAGGACACAAACATTTCTTTTAGAGAACAAATCAAGTCCCTTGTACTAAAGTAAACCAAATAGACACTGGTGATGCAAAATTCATCTGACACTGCAGACGTTAACACTGTGACCCTGTCCGAAGTTGCAAACTATTAAAATATGTACTACATTTAAGTAAGTAGGTACTTCCTAACCGTTAAAAAAGAAAGTGCATTAGTATAGTATGGTTAGGGGTAGTATGAATGAAATTCTGACATACTACATCCGCCATTTTGATATTGTTACTAGATAAACAAGTGCAATTTAACTACGTTGCCGCTTTCCCCCACTTTGGCATATGACGTCATCTCCTCTGTGGCCTTTTGGGAATAGTAAAGTGTACATTGTGTTCATACTTCAAAATCCGGCCTGGAGTATTAGATCATCTAGGAACTTTTTGTGTATTGGAATTCGCATACCAAGACTACTTGCCTTGCATACTCTGTTTCGCCCAATAGATAGTATAGAAATGTATAATTTATAAATTTATGCCAGTTTTGCCAGCATGTGCAAAATTTTTCCAATCCAAGTATTTAAAAAAAACTTCTCCAAATCTTTCATTGTGGTCTTTTTCATGTTCTAGAACTTTCCAGAGCAAGCTGCATGTCTTTTCCTAGTGAAGAGCTCTGTTCAGCATCAGCCATTTTGGCCTTTAAGGGATTACAGTGATGTCATTGGCAAGGTCTTACCCCTATTGGCAGTCATCCTGCTGCAGGTCAGCGTTAAGTCTAAGCAGCATGGCTTTTGCATGTGCAATAATTCAGAGTTTGACTTTGATGATAATAGCACTAATAACGGTTTGACAGTGACGGATGGATGAAGGCGGTTTGGAGGCCTGTGAAGTGACCCTGAGCCCAATCACAGCACTTCCAGGTTAAATGTGACCTCAGGCTGCTTCAAATGGGGTTCTTTGCAGAGCTGCAAAAGGTGCTGAATGGAGAAAAGAGAACGGGAGCGAGCGACAGGAATGAAAGGGAAAAAGAGAATTGTGAAGCGACAGATTAAAACACAAGTCATGTAATGCATATGCTTTATTTCTGCAAAAACTAGTTTAGCTTATAACATCTATTGGCACTCAACAGTGAATATACAGTAAGAGAGGCAAAAGAAATTCTATGATCATCACACACCCCAACTGTTGCTTCTAATGCACTGCCACCGCAGCCACGCTACAGTCTTCTGATCAACCCAGACACATTTCTTGCCAGCGGTGGGAATGCACAGCCAGGCCATGTGTTAAACATTAAATGCAATCAGAGAGTGCGTTTTTCGTGAGTGCACCAAAAGATTGAGAGAAAAGCAGATCCAGGCTGATGAATAGCAGAGCCCTTCTCATGCCTGTCCGCTTACAAGGAGCCTGGATAATCAAACCACGGTCTGTTTTCTTTATTTACGCCACACGTCAATGTGGGAGATTTATCGTTATTGTACAATGGCTCTTGATTAGCAGGAGTACTTGGTCAACTAGCTGCAAAAAGAGTCCACTGTTGTTTCTCGTGCAAGAACGAGTTTTGTTGTGAGAGATATGTGACAGGGACAAAGGAAACTGGCAAATCTTGCACTGTTTGATGCTTACAAATGAGGCATCTTCTAGTCCAGATTTCAGACAACTGACATCTGCTTTCTAGGCTGGATGTATAAAGAAAACCATAGAATCCAGACTAAGGAAAATATATCAAGATCTTTAATTATGTCAGTGTTGTGATTTAGATCTCCACATTACAACAACATTAAAATTACATCTCAGTAAACCAAACAGACACCCTACAGGAAGTCGTCTGATGCGCATTGCAAACACATGATGCTGTGTCATATGCTGCCTAAGGAAAGAATAATCAGCACCGCAATCTTCTATCCTTTCCAGTGAGGGTTAAAATAAGCCGTGTCTGCTGTTTCTGCACTCTCTTCATTGATCCTCCTCTATCACCCTTAATCAGCACCAAGGCCTGGCTAGAGATGCGCTAAGTAACACACTACCTGTCAGATCCACTGGGGTGAAAATTAATTGTATCATGAGGGGAAAGTTTGGACAGTGAGCAGTGTGAATGGGCCGAGTATTGAGACCTGGGGCAACCCTGCAAGTCATAACTCAGAGCTTAAGAGCGGCAGCCTGCTGGAGAAAGCACCGTCTGCCAATTGATTTACTATCATCTCAGGTCTCAACCCTTTCATATGATTATGTGCCTTATTAAGTGATTTGCTGAGCATGACAGATTTACTTTATTAGCTACTTTCTCTGGCTGCTTTTGCTGCTTTTGCACTTGAGGACATTGCTTTGAATTGGCTCTTGGTTCTGCCCTAATGGCGTTCAAATTGTTATTCATTCTACCTTGCCTGAAGGGTGTCCATATTACTTTATTTGAAAGAGATCCAAATCATTAGAATTTTTGTCCTTACAGATACACACTCCTTGGACTACTACTTTTTAAAACACTGATTTT
The DNA here is from genome assembly GCA_005784505.1 of Bagarius yarrelli. Lineage (NCBI taxonomy): Eukaryota > Metazoa > Chordata > Actinopteri > Siluriformes > Sisoridae > Bagarius > Bagarius yarrelli. The sequence goes on from VCAZ01000020.1 coordinate 3,062,573, forward strand.
GAATGTTTTATGCTAATATTCTAATGTTTGACTTTTGCAGTTCAAGCTAATTTCACTGAATGGTCAAGGGTTGGGGAGATTTACCAGCACCCGAAAGTGTGCCCAAAGTGTTTTCTTTCCAAGCGGTTGCCACGAAGTTGGAGGCACACAGGTGTTTAGAATTGTCTTTCTATGTTGTAACATTACATTACATAAGAGGCATGACAATATCCCTGTGCACAAAAGCCTCTGTCTGCACAGAGCCCAGACCTGAACCCCACTGAACATCTTTGGAACGAGCTGGAACCGATGGAGCCAAACCTCCTTATCTGACATTACTGCCTGAACTCACTAATACTATCATGGTGAGAAAAAAAATGCTCAAAGCCACAGTCTAAAATCTAGTGAAAAGCTTTTCATAAATGTGGAGGTTATTACTAAAGAGACAGATACTGTATGAATCTGTACTAAAAGCAAATATAGATGTGACGGACAGTCAGGTGTCCACTTACAGTGTGCCTTTTTGAGGCAGTGTGCCTTTTTTTTTACACTTTTACATTTGAGTGAAAAAATTTTTTTTTAGCAGTCTGGAAAAGTTTTTCCATTTAAAATTTTTTGATCATGCATGTGGAGAAAAACTACGTTTTATGAAGTATTTTGGAGGTCATTTAACATGATGTTTTATTTACAGAATTTTATTTTACCTAAAAGTCATAAGAAGTCATAAGAAAGTCAGGAAATTTTCTTGGTGAACATGTAAATAAGTGGCTAGTGAAACTAATTTTTTAAATTAAATTAAAAAGCTATTATACCTTGGCTGTAGGTTATAGTCAGGTAATGGTTTTAAACTAAGCCAGTAATAGACATTTAGTCTATTTAAAATTGGATAACGTTGGACGAAACATGGTGAATATAACAGTTGGTGAAAGAATCACGTTCAGGTTATCAAGTTTAGGTCAATAATAACGCTTTTTTAACCCTGCTCTTTTTACCTGGCTGTTGTCTTTGGGGCAAATTTGACCCATTTTAAAAGTTTGTTTTGGTTTCATTTTTATGTAATTGCTTAAACGTAACATGATGTAACTCGGGTGCTAATTGTTCTACTCCATGCGTTAAATTAAAAGGACAAACCGTTAAATCAGGAGAAAAGATGTTGTATGGTTGATGGGAAGACAATAAGAGGGTTAAAATGACTGTCTACAAGATTCATTTATTACCGAAGTATTTTATTTTATATATAAAAAGCCCACTGGTTGTTAATCAGACTGCACATTATGATGGCTCAGTGATTCAGCTTTACTGTCATCAGAACACTCACTATTACTTATCACCAAAAAAGCTTCAGAGCTGATGTTTTTAATAACCTTATCCAGTTTTTTCTGCTCATAACCAAAAATCTAAAAGCTTTATGGCAGCTGCTTATACGTCATGACAGCGAGCCTAATGTCATTTGTCATGTTAACTAAGACCTCCCAAAATTATAGATATTCCACACTAGTTCGAATTTAATGTCCTAAAGAAATAGAAATAAATACTTTAGAATAAGTAAAAAATCAATTTAATATAGTTTCATTTTATATTATAATTCTACAACAAACAACATCACAAAGGATGTTTGCTTTTAACGGCATTGTATGCATGTCAATGTTCCAAAAAGATAGAAGTGTTGATTTATTATTATAGGTGGATTTACTATTATAATTAATATGCCTTCGAAAGATTTTCAGAAACATTTAGATATGAATACAGGAAGTGGGTGCTGAATGTGTAAGGCTTTGTGCAAATAATTTGGAGAGGTGATTGCAGAAATGTCATAGCAAAAAAAGGCAACAACTTCTTTAAGCATAAAATTAAATATTGCTGCTACAGCGTTGAAGGAAATGCATAGTGGAATATTCAGAAGTCCAAATTCTCTAAATTCCTTACAGAACATTTTCACAGTAGGGAGAAGAAAAAACATTAGCCAATGTGATATACTTTCATTCTCTGTGTGTGTGTGTGTGTGTGTGTGTGATGTTTGTGTTTGCTCCAGAGTTTAAGATTGCCATCAGAGACTACATTTAGTTGTGACACAGATATTTCCCAACACTTTGCACTATAGAGGGTCACTCTGTGGCCTATTCATTGAATTCTTACTCACCAGGCGCTGACTGCACAGGCCAACAACAGAGGCAGCCAGTGGCCCTGAATGCCCTTAATGCTGACTAGACTCTAACAGCCAATGAATGGAGCTGTCACTACTGTCAGTCTCACTTTTTGTGGCACAATCGCCCTATCACACCCACACATGCCATCCTGTCTGCCTCAATTACAGCCTAAAGGGACAAGTCCAGGCACAAGCACCACCTCTACAACAAAGAAACAACCAATGGAGTCACTCAGCACCCAGAGTAAGAGGGAGGGGGCAAGAGACAAGAGAGTGAGAGAGAGAGAGAGAGAGAGAGAGAGAGAGAGAGAAAGAGAGAGAGAGACTATGAGAGATGAATTTGCATATACATGAATTTCAAGCTTCAGATTTTAGCTTAAGGTTGTATCTTAATTGCTTATTTAATCAGGCAGATTTTAAAAATTGATGTTGGTAGATATTAATTATAAATTTATCTTAGACTATATTAAAATATAAACAGTTGAAAGCTCATTAAAACATCCTATTGAATGATATAATGCTTATATACAACATTTGTGGTGTTTGCCAATACATCCAGGCTTCCTTAAATATAAATTTTTGTAGCATAAGTGCATATTCTATCTACAGACTTTATGCTTTTTGCTGTGTAAATAGTAAACAGCAGTTATTTCCTTTTTATATAATAGGTTAATTTACCTAATAAACATTTTCAGTTTCATTCTTCATTAAAAAAAATAGTTGTATAACATTATACTGAAATATTTGTGAATTTATGCTTAGTATTGTAAGAAATTACGCTTCGAGTTTTTTACCAATCAGTGTAGTGAAAGCAAAATAATCTCATTCCTGCGTTTTGGTTTTAAATTTACAGCAATTACTTTAATCACGTTTAATCATTTTAAAATATGTGATAGATTATAGAAAAAATATTAAAACTTAGCACTGCAAACAGTGTTATAACCGGTCTAAAGAGCAGTACATCTTTGCAGTCAGGGTTATTACCCTTTTCTGTGTGGTGTTTAAACTCCATGTTACTCGCTCGCCCTCTGCTGGTCAAATTAATCCATTTGTCTCTGTTATCCACTACCGAAAAAGCGAAGCAGTGTTGCAGATTAATTTCCGAACTTCCGAAGTTCGAAATAAAAAATAATTCTAAAATATAAATTTAAACATGAATTAATTAAAATACTATTTAAAAAGCGTATTGGGTTTAATATTTTAAAAAAGAACCTGTTTAAAATTGTACTTACTTTAATTTAGTATTATAGCTATAAAATTAATTCTAATATAATTATACCTTATATGATTACACTTCTAAAATAATCCAGGGTGCTGTTATCATTTTTTTTATTATAACATATATAATAATAAAATAATTAAAAAGTTCTAAAAATGCGGGCCTAAAATAGCTGGGTTGCATTTTTAATATTTTTACATTTAAAACTGTGTTTTTCAAAATAAATTTAAAATAACTGTGCTGGTACTTACTACTAATAATAAAATAATCATAAATAAATACATAAATAATAGACGCCCTAGGCAAAAAAAAAAACTTGATACCCACTATACAACTTTATATATTTTGCTTTATTTATCATACACTTTCGAATTTAAATCTCTAACTTATTTTAATATATAAAATATTTTATGAAATATAAAAAACATAAATATAATACAAATACAATTATTATACATTTATGAACATACATTTTTCTTATGCGTTTAGTAAATCATGATATTTAAATGTAATTAAAGCTTATAATATATATTAAAATAGAAATAGATATATATATATATATATATATATATATATATATATATATATAAGATATATATATATATATATATATACATTTATTTATTTTCTTGGTGTTTTTTCTATTGCGCATGTTTAAATTCTCAGAAGCTAAAAGTTTGGTTGAAATCAGATCTGACTGATTTTTTCTGGTCGCTTGTGACTTAAAAAAAATGTCCATTGCGTGGAATCATTTATCTCCCTAAACGACTTCATGTGCTCGGCACTCTTGATTACTTTCCTGTTCTAGATATATTATGTAAAACTTCGGCACTCCACATTATTTTCAGGAACCCGTCGCCAAGTTTACTCTTCCCGAGAATAAATTGTCCTCTCTTTTCCCGCTCCTTCAATTGCTTCTCCCTCCTAAACTGTGCTGCGCCCGAGGCCTACAGTTGCGCTCGAGCTTATTTGTTTAGGGTGGCTGTGCCATTTATTTCCCGCGCTGTGTTTGGGCAGATGGCGGCTCGAGCGGTGCCAAGCGCGCCCGCGTGTTTATTTGAAATGACCGTGTGGCACGCGAGACTAGCGGAGAGGCCCTTTCGCACCATGTGCTTCTCGAGGCCTGTGTGCGCGATCCGCAAGGCTGCCAGGCGCTTTTCGCTTCTGACAAGAAACAGGCAGGAAAATGGCGCTGGCGTGGACAGAACGCTTCTCTGTAAGAGCAGGAGCCTCCGTACGGAAAGCGCCTGACTTTACGCATGAAATCATATACTGAAAAAAAAAACGAGCTCAGACCTATAACTCAATATTCATTTCTTACTTTGGTAGCTTTTATAGAATTTTTGTCATATAAAACCGGTCCAAAAGCCACGGATCATTAAAATCTCCACTGTTACATGAAATCTTTTTTAATTCGGTATCTGTTTTGCATAATTCAATTTTTTGTTTTTTACATGGTACCTATTGAAATATCTCTCCTGTTCTAACAAAGATCAGTGTAAACATTTTAGTGATGTATTTTACTGTTATGCAATAAACTCACTCTATAAATACACCAGCCTACAATATTAAACTCCCGTTTTTATTCCTGCAATAAAGTTGTATAAACTCCTATAAACCAGCGATCCTCCAGAAATCCTTTGTGCAAAAGGTTCAGTTGATTGACAGCGAACATTACGTTAGCCCCACCCCCAAGACTTTAGCCTGGCCCATCTTACTCACACGTCATTTCACTGAAACCCAATCGCTAAGAACCCCATCCATCAACGTCTGCTTATTCACCAATCAGAGTAGACCTGTTTAACTGGTTTAGCCAATCAAATACCCTTCGTTCTCATCACCCCGTATATATGCGTCCTGAAAGCGCAAGTTATGGATTTTATGTGGCATAACTTACTGTTTAATTGCTATAAAGTAAGAAAAATATAATTAACACTTATGTTCACTTCACTTCGGGCTTTTTTTATTGATTTGTTCAAATAATGTCAGTATATACACACAGTAATATCACAGGATGCACAGTTTATTCACAAATCCTTAGTAATGCACAACCAAAGTATCTACATCTTTTTAATGTTGTCCTTTGCAAATCTTGTCTTTAGTTGCCCGGTTTACATTTATTTTCATTTTTTTTAATTGTACCATGCTTGCAAAACATAAGGAAGACAACAGACACAAGCGCATGCGCGCACGTCAGCGTCGTGAAAAATGAGGAGTAGTTCAAAGGTCTTACCATTTACCAGCTGACTCTGACATAACAAGACATCATTTTATTCTTGTCATGCCATATGGGGAAAGAACATTGCTGACTGCTGTTATAGTCGTCTATACGACATCTATGAATAGTATAGGCAGGGGCAGTTCAGAGGTTAAAGTTCTGTGTTGCACAGAGTTCCTGTGTAAAGCCCTACATACTCAGCTGTGTGCTCATGCTGTAGTATTTTATTAGTAAGTCGCATTTAAAGTAAAAATATTATATATATACTATATATATATATATATATATATATATATATATATATATATATATATATATATATATATATATATATATATATATATAATAGTCTTAGTCTTTACCATATCACTCTAGCGACCAATGAAGTATAACTTGAAGTATAGCTTTATCTCTTTGTAGAGGGCGCTGTCTGTGGTGCTGAAGATGGGCTTGATTGACAGCTGTTATTGTGCGCTTGCAGAGGTGCTGAACACTTCAATAATGCTGTGGAATGTAGAATGCTGTGTATATTCCACATGCATAAAACCTACCATTCCTAAGTAATGCAAGTCTTACCCTTGGGTCAAAGAATAAACACATTTGGATACTTTAGACTTTAGACTATTCATGACCTGCCTCTGTAATCACAAAAAACTGTTGATTGTATTTTGAACTCATCTCAAAGTTTCTTTCTCATGTTCTCTTATGGAGCTTTTACTTCTCAATGTTGTTGCTGGTTTGTTCTGGTTGAAGCTTTTTTCCTTTCTAAACGGTACCATAGAGATACAACTCTTTACATTCCATTGGATTCCCCTAAAAACAGTACAGTAAAATGGTCTTAACCACATCATGTAATATGAGTTCAACCATTAACAGTTTGACTGGACGGGCTGTATTACATTCTAGGGTATAAACACTTGCTTTAGGGAGGTTTTCCTTTCTATCTTTCGAACGAGAAAATACACTGTAACATTGTACACTTTAACACTGTAACATTAAATCTGTAACATTAAATCTAAATAAGCTGTACGATTGTACCAGAATGACAACAGAACCATGCATAACAAATATGTTCTCATGAAATATTTTGAGCGATTGAGACTTAAAATACCCTGAACTGCTTATCCCCCTAAATTAGATTCCAAATCACATGATAGTCGTTTAGATGAAACCATGTTAAATGCAAACACAGAAGAAGAAGAAAAGTGAAGGTTACAGCTAAGACTGTCTGTACAGCTGTATTAGTGTTTTAATAAGGGTTATCTTAACACCTGGAGACTGTCTGATATCTAACACCCCTAGCCGTTCTAGCATCCTTTCTAAGATTACTGGAACAAGTGTGTGTGTGTGTGTGTGAGACATCCCTCTCCTGACTGCTTAGTGTGTCAGCAGACCAAAACAAAAGCAGGTCATATAGCTTTTGGCCACTAGATGGGGCCATTCCTGCTGTCGTATACACACACGAGAACACACACACATACACACATTAAAATGTAAAAAAAATAAAATAAAATAAACATACAGATAGCGTACTAGCATGTGATGTTAGTAAATTCTATATTAGTAGTTGAAGAAGTAGTAGTCTCTCTCTCTCTCTCTCTCGCTCTCTCTCTCTGTCTCCCTCTCATTAGCTTGTCTTAAGATGGCATCTTAATTAATCCGCACTGTTGATTGTTATAGAGCCCCGATAATGAGTTGCCATTATTAGTTGGATCTAAGACGCGCTTTGAAAACCGGATATCAGTGGTTTCCAATCCGAATTAAATTAAACCGTTTACATTATTTATCCACATAAATTCACAGTCCAAACAAGAATCAATTTTTAACTACAAATCTTAAAGTTGTGAAATTATATATGTTAATCTTAGTTACAAACTTTATGTTCAGGTTTGCACTGTTCGGTTCCATAACTTTTATTTAAATAAAGATTATTATTATCATTATTAATTAAATAAATGTACTTTGCATGCTTCTCTTTTGTCGTTTTATAAATAATAAAATATTGGTATTCTGGTCTTTATTGCAACTTGGTAACGAATTGATCAAGAAGTAGACTTATATACAAAAAACTAAATTAAGCCCACTTTAAAAACTAGACATTTTTTGTCATATATCCATTACAATATTTTAATTTTGTCCAACTTGTCTTTTGTTAACGAATTCTTAAATTCTGTTATTAATATAAACTTACATAAAACTAAAATCGTTGAAACCGCGCTGTGTGATAATAAACAGCCTTCTCGGTGTTTCACACTAAAAACAAAGGCGTGTTTAGTTTTCGCCAATCAGATTTCTTTAAAAACACTATTGGTCCAAGAAAATAGGCGGTGCGCTGACGTCAAGCCCAGAAAATGTTAAGTGTCCAATGGCAAAGCGAGACACGCCTCTTGCCTCATTAGTATTCATATATACAGAGTCTGCAAGATGGCGCAATAGTTATTGGTCAGTTCCGTCCCGGATCTCCTCCCACCAGCGAGAGTCACTGTCCACTCACAGGAAAAGACGCTAAAGGACAGACCGTCTTATTAAGGTAGGATTTATTAACATACAAAGTATTTCTAAAATAAACTTTTACTTAACAGACCATCTCTATTAAAATAATAACAACTTGGGATTACTTAATTCATAATTAGTTTAACACTTTTACTAGAGTTAGAACTATAAATCATCAAACCTAACTTTAGTTTTCGTTAGAAAAAGCATAAATAAATGTGCCTAATTATATTTTAAGACAAATAAATAGAGTTTAATTTATTCAGTAACGAACAGATTGCTTTTACATTTACAGGACTCTTTGGCTTCTAAACAACATTTTTTTGGTCAAAACACCTGAAAGAAAATTCCAAGATTTGAACCAGTGTAACAAAGACACTTGTTGAAGTGTCTTGAAATTTAAAGCAAACATTATTTGAACAGATTAAAAAAAAAAAAAAAACAGACCTGTAGTGGTGCATTTATAACACTGCACTTTAAAACAAACAACGAAAAAAATTTCATGTAACAAGTAAATGTAAATGCATACTTTGTTTTAAAATAAATACAAAACTGAATCACAACTTTCAATTATTAATTTTTACAGCACACAATTTTGTTGTTAAATTCTAGCATGGCAAAATTCTGATGAACATGCTGAAAATATTCAGTGCAAATCAGGAAGATTGTCCACATTATTTAAAAGAAGAAAAAAAAACTCCTTCAATAACGCAAAATGTGAATCACTATCATTTTCTGAGTTTTATGCACAGTATAACCTGTTTACAAATTAATAAAGTCTAAAAGACTAAATAAAAACAGCTGAATCTAGACAGCTAGTATTGTTACTAATTAGTCTAGAGGGTTTCATAAAAATGTTAAATGTTTAAAATAGTACAGATCCACGCAGTATAAAAAAATTATTTCAAGATTGACCACTTGATCTGTTCTTTTGCCGTCTGCAACACCTGAAAAAAATGGGATGACATGAATTTATGGTCACATACAACGTACGTGTGATTATCAGATGAAAATTAGTGTTAAGTTTATTTTAGGGATCCCCAAACTACGGCCCCGGGGCCAAATACGTCTGGACCAGATCTTTGAACAATGGCAAGGACATATTTGGAGGTGGGACATGTTTTTATCAAATACAGATATGACATAATTAAAGATTGGATTTTTAATTAAAATCCCTTTGGCTTGATTATTTATACGATTCACCTACCCGAAAAAAAAACCCAGTTCGTTTAATATAGCTAGTAAATAAATGCTACTGAAAGCCAGCCAGCAAGAAAAATCCAAAAGACAACAAAATAACCAAATGGTTGGGAAAAAGAATGAAGAAAATGTAACCAAAAGAGAACAAGTATTTTTTTTTGTGGCTCTTTGTCTCTTTTGTCTTATTTTACCATTTATTAGTCTTTATTTTAGTTAAAGCTGAATATATTTGAAATAATCATAACCTTTTCACAATAATACTGGGAGTCACTCTCGCCCATGTAATTGTCTGTTATATTATATGTCTGTTAATATTCATAGCCCTTACAGGGGACCCCCAAATTAGCTAATAATGATTATTTAAAAAACCTATAATATTAGAGGTGCTTACAGTTGCAACTTGGAAAAAATGCTAAATTAAATATAATAAAATAGGAATAGAAATACGTTTTAAGACAGAATATAAACATGATGGAATAAATGCCAATAATCTGTCATGTGATCATTTATCAAAAATAGATGCAATATTTTCGTCACCAGGGGGCGCCTGGAGACCGCCATTAAGCAAATCTGTTAGTTTGTTAGTAAAACAGTATTAAATACAGCGTTTATGATATTTATAATAACATTTGCTGGATAGACAGCTTGTTAAGCCAAACTGTAAAATTATTTTTTTTTTGCAATATTTTACAATAGTTTTACAATAAAATTTTTGTGGTACAGTCAATTTAGGGACGAAATACAGTAGTAGCTGTTACTAAACGCGAAATTAAATTATATTAAAATTAATGTTATTTTATTAACGTTATTTATTATTGTGGAGTTTTAAATTGTATTCAAACAAACAATTTTCCCCTTAAAATTGTGTGTAAATGCACATATGTATGTTTAGCGTGGATACACTTACGTTAGAGGTGATAGCCAGTTTCTCAGTGATATGCTGCATGAATTAGTAGCAAGGTTAATACAGGAAAGTGAACTTAAATGGGAAGACAAAACTATTACTAAAGATATTACAAGTGCAAAAGCAAAAAAAAAATAATAATGTGGCAGAGATCGGGTTAATCTGTTAATCGTAGTTAGAGCTGTTAAGAAGAAGTCAGCTGCAATGCGTATGGAATCAAAGCAGGCTGTGGGTTTGGGTTTAGTAAATACCAAATGGTTATTTTTATAAAAACCATCACAAAGACTTTAGTCGAATAAGTAAATCAGCAATATTTGATTCAGAAATTCGTCAGGAGCCATATAATATTTATTTTTTTGGTAATGTTATATGAATGTGTGTGTAAGGTGTTAGAGTATAGGAATATGTGTGTGTGTTGTCTCACCTGAGCCACACTGTGTTCTGATAGTGGGTTGTCATCAGCCTGAAAGAGAAAGTTGAGATTAAGATTCTGAGGAAAAATCTAGATCGAAGTCAGACACAAAATACACATGCGAATAACATCTTTTAATGTGTTCAAGCCAGTAGAAATATTATTTAAAAATAAGTTGTACACTTTGGGCCTTTTTATATCTTTCTTGTTAGTAACAACTGTAATTTGGACTGTTATTTATTTCGATGAAGGTGAATTCAAGCATAAAACGTGTTTATCGATATTAAATGTACGGTAAGGTCTCTCGTAAGAAGTAATTGGTTTTGGGTTGAAGCTGGTTTGTTACAACAGGATTTTAAAAATCCACATTTTTTTAAATATAAAGAAAACAAAATCAAAAAACACATTTATAAATACAAAAAGAATGAAAAACTTTTGCTCTATGATGCAGTTGCTCTATGATGTAGATCCTCAGGGACACAACCGGTCTAGCCTGCAATTTGTGATTCACTGCTATAAATAGACATAAATAGAAATGAAGCTACCAGGCAGAAGGCAAAGAGGAAAACCAAAGAGGAGGTATATGGATGATAAACAAGGACTTGAAGTTAGAATTTTCTACATTCTCTTCACTCACACCCACTAACTTCAAGTCCTCGTTTATCGCATCCATATACCTCCTCTTTGCCGTCTGCCTGGTAGCTTCATTTCTAACATTTTGGTAATTTATTTTTTATTTATTTAATGCTTTTTTAAACATTTACCTACAATGATGTTCTTCTCCTTTCGGTTGTTACCTTTTAGGGGTGGCACCAGCAAATCATCTGTCTCCACAGACAGATGACCCGCTGTGACCACCCCTAGAAGTATATATATATATATATATTTTTTATTTTTATTTTAATTTATTCATTATACATACAAAAAATATAAAGATTATTATGCAAGTCGTTATTGGTGGATTTTTATTTAGAAGCTAAATAAAGAACAGAGAGAAATTACGCAAAACACACAAACCAATAACCAATCTTAGTTGATGCAGATTCATACAATCGAAATGCCTTACAGACCAACAGTGAGTCACTACCCGGAATAAAGGTTAGTTTGCAAACATAAATACATATATAGGGGTGTAACAATACGTCGTATTGCAATACGATGTGGTGCTATGCAAATAAACTGACATGCATCACCGAAAATAATAGCATTAGTACAAGTCTAATACACCATTTGAACACTAGAGGTCCCTTTATCCACACTATATATCTATTTCTATCACATTATTTATGCTATTAATCCACCTAAAAAAAGTCTTTAGCAGTTTCAAACACTTGATCTTCAACAGCAGAAACAGCATTTAAGAAGCTGCTAACTTTCCATCTTTATTTTTGTTACAGAATATTTATTGAATAAAGAAGATTTATTACCATGTTTCACTTGATCAGTTTGTTAGGTCAAACCAACCTTTCTCGTAAAATGTGTACGTGTTTAAGATCTGTACACTGTAGTTTTACACAGACAATTATACATTGTTTTGTGTTGTTTATTACTGTGTTGAATCTAATCGATCGGATTAATTTGTAACTGGACTGGCTTTACACACTGCTGTAGAAAAAAAGTTCCAGTTTCACTGCTTCAGAAAGAGAACACACCGATCCACTCCATGCAGTTACCTGCCTATGTCCTCATTCCCTCCCCCTCTTTTTTTCTTTACTGCGAGATAGAGGTGAAGAGAAAGAGAGTCTTTTCTGTGCGAGTTAAAAAGACTGGCTCTTCTGTGCCTGGCCCTCCATGTTACCCGTGATGTAATTAAACAGGACAAAGACATCTTGCTCTGACAAACACTGACAAGGAAGAGGAAGATCACTATTCGAGACATGTATTACATGCAATCTAGCATTTTTTATATTTCAATTAAAATATATCTATATCATTTATACATTAAACTGCCCCAATAATGCCAGAATTCATTTAACAACGTCTAGCCAAAAAACTACTAAACCTAAATCCCATAAAGACCCCAGTACCAAGAGGTCCACCTTGTAAGAAACAGATGTGCCAGCTTTTGCCATTAGGACACATAGAGCCTGCAGTGGCCATGTTGACTTTTACTCAGTAACGGTGTTTGCTTTCCTCACCGTGTTAGTGCTCTTACCCTGTAGTTGACCTTCTCGACTACCTGCTGAGGGTCACTCTCCAGGATCACCCTGCCAACCAAGACCAGCAAGCAACCAGACACCAAATAAAAGAAAGGAAAGGGCTAAATTAGAACAAATATGCTTGATGTTACTTTATTAAATATTGAATTATTTTATATTATTTAAGTAGACTAAAGCTGTGATTTATTATAATGCCAAAATGATCGTCTGTGATTTAACGCAGCATCTGAACTGAAAGTTCAATCTTATATTAATGATTTAAAAAATGAATTTAAAAAAAATTATGCTACCCTGGCAAACTGTCTATATTCATACACTAAAGTTATTACCCCCCATCAACGATCTCATCCACCACTAGAAACGCTCCATCCAAATTCTCCAGCAGACACCTTTTTTCCACATTTTTTCTAGATAAAAACAGAAGACTTAGTTTTAAACATTTCAGTGAACCTTTTTCTTGTTTTTTATAAGGTAACAAGTAGCAGATTTATTGAAAGCTTGTATCAATAATAATATCATCATGTGCTATTAAAGTTAACATATGCTGTATCACGAAAATTTAAAATGTACCCAAGTTGCCTGTTTATAAATGATTCACCTGGTTTATTTATTCATTTATTTGTTTTAAATTTAGTTAAGATGGTTTATTTTTTGTAGAAAGGTAATTGACCATGTTTACATACAAAAATACACTGCAAAGCTAAATATACTCTTTGCTATGCAGCTAATACTATATTGCAAATTACCTTGAACATTGTCTAGTCATCTTTGTCCCTAATTGTGTTTTAGAAAGTCTTAAATTAGTAATTATAAAAACTTTGCCATTGTATTTGAACAGTTTAGCACTTAATAAGAGGCTTAATATGACAAAAGTAGCCTTATTTTAATAGCATTTTATAATTGTACCTTGTAGTAAACTAGGAATGTATTGGATACAATTATATAGTCTGAAGTGAAAGTAAATTAATGTAAACAAACCTTAAGATCTGATTAAGAGACTCAAACAGACAGTTTAACACTGCCATCAACATAAGCTGTGGAAAAAGGGTGGAAAAAACATAACACAAATAATTTGTAAAGCATATCAAACGGCAAGAATTAGTAAGATATGTGATAACTGCTACATGGAATACAGCAGGGGTCATCGGTTCTAGAGAGCAGCAACTTTTAGCTTCAAACACACCTGAATTGGCTAATCAATGGTCTTGCTAGGTATGCTTGAAACGTACAGACATGTGTTTTAAGGAGAGTTGAAACTAAACTTTTTCCAGGACAACAAAGTTGTCTGCTGACCCCTGGAATACAGTATTGTCATCTAAAGTTCTTACAATAAATACTTAGGATACTCCAGGATACATGACAATATGCATATAAAGTATGGTAAAGTACTTATTTTGTCCAAAAAAAACTCACCTCATTCTCCTGTGCACTGCCCACAACATAGAAGAAAAGGTCTATGCTGCTTTTGTACACTATAGTCATGCCCTCCAGGAAGGCTATTTCATCTGAAAGGTCATAAGAGGGAAGAACGCTCTGGCTGTTATTCAACAAAATCTGATAATTCCATTGGTCAATTTAAGACTCTTTCTCACACACACACACACACACACACACACACACACACACACACACACAAATAGGCACAACAAAGAGAGAGATAGCAGGACAGTATTCCACAGTATCACCCCATGAGCCAGAGGGGAACTTTTTCCTTTATTGTATGCATGTTTCATTCATAAGCCAGACAGAAAAAGCTAAGAGTGGATGAAAATGTTGTGCCTGGCCTGTTGTTAAATTGTAATGAGATACAGGTGTGAAAGGACACTGTGTGGTTTCTAATGACAGCGAGAATACGTCTCGAGAGTTGTAGATACTTCGGTAAGATTTAGGAGAGAGAAAAAAAAAACTGTACCACTATTAAAAATCTAGAAATTCAGACTGATGGATGTTAATAAGGTTTTTTTGACATGGCTTGTTGAACTCTACAAGTGTTGAGACATTTGCATTTAAAACTTTAAAATGTTTTATGTAGGCCCATCTAAGTCATTCATTTTACTACATCAAACTGTTGATCTTATCCATTAAACTTTAACACATTCTCCATAACAAACAGAATGCTTAAAACAACCTACTGTCCGCTTTATGTGTTTTGTTGAAGACATTCTTCTCAAAGTTTTTCTGCTCCTTTATGGAGGGATACAGCTGAGTGTCATAGTACTGAAAGTACAAAACAGTTCATTGTAAATCAAACGTTTTACACATGCACAGTACAAAATAATTCATTTAAACATTTTTTAAATAACAACCTTTTTTACTTTCATCAGCCGCTCCTTGTCTTTAATAATAATGTTTTTCATAAGGGTGGAGTACGTCTGGAGTGAGCGAGATTATGTCTCACACCTGACAATCATTTATTTAAGGTGAGGCTTAAGGGTGTGTTCATACTATATTTATTCCTCCATCATTAGAAACAGGATTAAAACAAATTGGTTGATTAATGCAGAATGAGAAAATGGTTTTATAACTGATTCTTTTAACCTAATTAAAATCTAAAGCTGTCAATAAAATAAAAAAGTGCCTTTTTTACCTTCGAAAGAAGTCGGTTTCCATCGTTATCCAAGATAAAGACTGCCTTAACTGTGTACAACGAAGGCTCCTATGTAAAAATACATATCGTAATTAAACTCTTTTAGTACATATTATCTGGAAACACTAATCGATTCAGGCTCAAAAACACAATTAAGCTTAGAAAAAAAACACAATGTTATAAATGCAAGCAGGTGTCACTGGTCCAGGGCAGGGTTTTTTTCCCCTTTTTCATCCAGTTTTTAAAATCTCTTCAGACCAAAGTTCTGTTATGCACTGACTGCCACTGATCCAGAGTCGGAGTGTACCACAGAACTTGGGCCTGGAGGACTGGTGCTGGAGAAAATGGTATCTGCAGGAAAAATGAGTGCGTCATAATTAAGTTACTTTCACGACTATTGGAAGTGTAACAAAAGGATTTCACACTAGAATATGTCTATCGTTTCTAAATGTTGTAAATCCTAGACAAGACGTTTTTAGATCTCAAAACTTAAATATCCGCAGACTTAAAAGCCATTTTTTTATGGAATTTAAGTGCGTAAAAATGTCACGTGGATATGGACCTATTTGCAAAACCTAGGAGAGTCAGCTAGTTCAAAGGAACAAAACATTAGCAAAACAATTTCTTTTCCCAGCTCGAAAAAGACAGATCCACCTGTGAAATGAATTAGACTGCTGTGTCGAGGCGCTCCATAACAGAGGACGTGGCACCCGCATCCCACCAGGCAGTGCGCACTTAACGCAACTCCAACTCCCGACTACAGCGCACAACTTTATGCGACTGAAAATCATCAGACAAAAACAACGCACTGCAACTCGATCACAATAGCGAATATATATCTGCAAAAATATTGTAGCTCCATTATACTATAGTGCATTGATTCCTATATTTCTATTCTCTTCTACAGCCGGAGAAGTAACATCTGTTTGAATCTCCAGGCATTTTCGTTGCAAAATGTCACATTAATAATCGTTAGAATATCTCCACGCATATATATTTGGACGGATATAAACTCTTCATGTGTCCGGATGAGTCATATAACAAGCTACAGGTCTTTAAAATACTTATGTTAGCACGATAGCTCTTCCACCCCCCCCCCCCCCCCAATCATGCCAATAGCAATGTTGGGACAAATAAAGCGAACATGATCGTTATCGATCTAACCAACATGCGCGATCTTTCACCAAAACACCAGAATATTACTGAATGAAAGAGAAAAGCTGGGATAGCCTACCAGAGCCACGGAGTCCATGGTGGTGTTTAGTGTTGACGTGGACAGCTTTGAGCTGTCACTACTGGAGCGCTTGTTAAAAAAAACCTCTGACTCACACTGGGGTGGAGCAAATCCGCTAAAATGGCTAAATCCAACTCTGCGCACTAGAGAACTAAATAGTATGCCCTTAGTAGATACTGTTTGTAGTACGGAAGTGCGCGGAACTAAAGCTACCAAGTTAAACAGAAGCTAAACTGTGCTGTATCTGCCGCCATTTTGTTTCCAGACTCCCTTTCTAACTAATTCCTCTTCACTCTGTTACAGAGCCAGAATGGCGACAGTTTCATGTTAATGGAGCTGATTATACGGAACTGGGATTGTAGGAATTGCGTTGCCCACTTTTCTCAGTTTATGTATACATTTTTGATGCTAGTATTGTTGACTTCTAAGCATTATTTTAATGTTTATTTACAATATCACCACAGTTAAATGCTTGGCAAATGTAAGAGTGCTTATAAAAAAACTGACACTCACTAATGGATCTTTGCAGTTCAATATTACACTAATTTAAACATTTATAATCAAAAGCCCCACTAAGAAATGTTAGTTAGGCTTATTTATAGGGCGCCACACACTTTGTGGGCCACCGGAGATGTTTTTTTTATTAGTAGTTACAGACTGTAGGCAACCCAACCACATATTCTTAGTCATAAGGCCCAAATTTGCTAGCTAAACAAACAGAAAACCACACCATTAAACTGGGAAAGGTGTAACCAAAGAGGAAACTCCTGTGTTATGAAAAAACCCCAAACATATAAACTCTGGTTAAGTCTTTGCAGAATAGTAATCTGAATATAACACTTAAAATAGAGTAAAATATTTTCTTAAAAATAATACACAGTGACCACTTTTAGTTGCTTTATATCTTATCAGTGAGGGAAAGTGACATCGCTTTCTGCATCTTACAAGATATGGTTTGGTAACAGAAATTATGCCAAATTTATGGACACAATTTAATGTTACTAACTAGTTAGGACTTTTATACAGAAAGTATGGTTTTAAAAAAAAGCAGCATTCGTATACATAATCATATATGAAGGGGGAAACACTGACTAATTAAGACAACAAGTAATTATAATTTTCAGCTATATAAAAAACTTTTTAAGTGTTATATTGTTATTTTCATCTATAAAAAATTTTTAGCATCTTTTTTTATTGATTAAAAATCTCTTAAAAATCCATTTCAGTACTAGCCGGAAATGTATATAATGGCTTTAGACACCAAATATACCCGCAATTATAGAATCACCCATGTGGGTGTGCTGGTAAGGCGTCCACAAACTTTTGTACCAGTGTTTAGTAGACATTCATTCATTCATTTTTTTATACCCGCTTATTCCCTAATTCAGGGTCACAGGGATTTAATGGAGTCTATTCCAGCCGTCTCTGAAAGGGCGAAAGGCAGGAGGAGTATACCTCGGACAGGTCGCCAGTCCATTACAGGGCCACACACATACTAACACTCACTCCCATGGGCAATCCAGATTTCAATTAATCTAACTTTTTGTTTCATTTTATCTCATAATTTTGTCAATTGTGTAAAGCTGCTTTGTGACAACCTGAGTGTAAAAAGCGCTATACAAATAAAACTGAATTGAGTTGAACTGAATTAACATACATGTTTTTGGACGTGGGTGGAAACCGGAGTACCTGGAATAAACCCACGCAAGCATGGGAAGAACATGCAAACTTCACATAAAATGGCCCCTGCCTGGGAATCAAACCCTTGTTGTTGTGAGGCAACAGTGCTGCCCTGTTTACCAGACAAATGTAAACTATTTTCTATCTTGTATTGTTAGTGGTAAAGGTTAAAGTGGTAAAGTTATTATCATGATTCTGAAAAAAAAGGTGCCAACATTTTTTTTGTAAATTAACTGTCAAATGTGTAAATGAGCAAAAATAACAACACGTGCCAAGAAAACTAACAGTCACAGGTTATTACCGGTGGATATAATTTACTCAGTTAAATAGTGGGTGCAGTACTAATCAGACCAGATTTGTATTCTGGCTTTTAGTGAAAATCTAACCAATGACTCCTTTAGTTTTTCCGGCTTTGTAAACCAAAGGCAACAGTGGGTTGTCTAACAGAAAAAAAACAGAACTGTTGTGGCGTCGAGCTGGGAGGGATGATTACTGGAGCCGCCACTCAGCACATAAATACACACCCCCTGTAACAGAGCGCAACACTGAAGCCATCTCGCCGGTAGGAAACAAATCTGCCTTAACTTCTGCTGGCTCTATCTTCTGTTGGTGAGGTAAGGGAAGTAGATTTATTAATTGTATACATGACTAAATGGTGTTTTATGTATGTTTACACGTTAGAAAGGTCCTATAATGCGCGACACACCTAATACAAACGGGTGGAAAGTTCAAGTCACGTTTTAAAATAGATGCAATAACACGTTTCTGAGCGGTTGTACCATGAGTTCAGATTAAGACATTGTTCTAGATACGTGCTTAAAACTCTCCTTATTTTCAGTATATTTTAATGTTTATTTTATGAAGCTCTGTTAAGAGCTTTCGCTTAACTAAAACATATTTATCCCATATCAACTCTATGTCAAGTTTTTTTTAGTTACGAAAGAGAAGTTTGGGTTGAGTAACTGGAATAACAGACATACACACCAAGCCCAAACTGCCAACTTCATTTCCCGGGAAGCGTTCAGGTTACGTCACGTGTTGAAACTCAACCGCTGTTGGCGATAAACAAAGATGTCAATAAGCCACAACATCTGGGTTAATTTCCTAATCCACCGATCTTAATAGGTTATTTGTTCACAATTTCAGGAACATTACTTTTAAGTCTGTCTTTTTTTTTTACTTTTGAGACGCATTACGAGTTGGACGTGTTCCCATAAGGAAGTATAATGACCGTATTTGGAGTCCCGTGATGACGTATCTGCGTATGGATAAAATTTATTTATTAATATATATTTTGACCAAATTGTTCAAAATCGGGTTTTTTTTATTATATGTAAAATATTAATACTACATGGTCAACACACTTAACTTTTAGGTTATGATCTTCTGTAGGATGGTTAAATTTTTAGTAAATATATAATTAATATCAGGTTTAATAAGTAATATAGTACTGACACCCTCAAAGCTCCAGGACTTCCTTTTAATCCTTTACTAAGGATATTCCTGTATGGAGCACTTTACATTCAAAATAAATGTGATTGTGTAAACAGTATCCTAATCTAAGCCTTAGTCAGACATATTTATTATAAATATTTCATGCAAATGTTAAAAAGTTCTGATCATTGATGATATTAATGGTATCCTAAAAGCTCTATAAATTGTGGAATAGAACACCTAAAATATATTTTTTGATAGCCTTCAAGAATGCTCTTGACACTGAAAGTCATGGTGTACCAGGAAAAGATTTAGCAGAAAGATTATGTAATAGAATGCATTCAAAGTGCAGTTCCATGAATAGCTATGAAAGTTAATAATGGGGAAGTGGTGGCTCGGTGGTTAAGGTGTTGGTCTGCTACTTGGGGATCAGGGATTGATTTCCAGCACCACCAAGTTGCCACTGTTGGGCCACTGAGCAAGGCCCTTAACCCCCAATTACTCAAGTGTGAAAAATAAATAATTAAAAAAAAACAAAAAACGCTCTGAATAAGGGCGTCTGCCAAATTCTGTAAATGTAATAAAAGCTCATCATAAGCTGAATAAAAAGACGTTTACGCTTACAAAAAAATTGCAATAATGTAGAAAATGTTTCTAAATGATGTTTATTTACACTCTGCATAGATACTTTGGGACCTGAATAGTATGTAAATAAGAGGGAAACATCTTAGGTTGCTGTGTTGATTGTCAAAACAGGAAAACAAAAGAACAATGAATTAAAAGCATAATTTCTCTTTTAGGACTTTCTGAGACACTTCACTTCCTGAAAGTCAGGTTTGGTTGTTAAATTCCACCACTTCCTCCACCATACTTTCCTCCTTTTGTGCCTGTTGGAAAAACCATGCAACCCCTAAAGAAGTACTTCACAGACGGCCTAATTCAGGTGGCCATTGTCCTCAGTCTGGCTGGGATGCATGTAGATGTGGATCCTTACCTTCCTCCTCCACATACCGTCAATATCGAAAGCCCAGGTCTGACCCAGTCCAGCAATTCTCCACAAGAATACGGTTCCCATATAAAAAGTTTAGATGTGGAATCCTCCGTTCCAGTTCCCAGGTTATTTCACTGGTTACGCTCTCTAAGGCACCTGCACATTCCAACAGCACAGCTTGAGGCCTGGCTGGTCCACAGCGAGCCTGACAACAGCAGGGTAACTATACCTAACCTAAGTGGTGCATGGGATGGTGGTGATGAGTTGGTGGACATGGAGGACTCTGCAAGTTTGACCATGAGAATAGGAGGTGGAGGGATTGGAGAACTGGGGAATGATCCAGACATAGATGATGCAAGTTTGGGGGTGGTGACCACACCCTTAAGAAGTCAGATAGAATTTGAAGACGTTAACGAGGTAGGTATCATATTGTAGGTTAAAGTTTAAAAATGGTGTATGTGTAACTTCCAAATAAATGATGATACAATTATTCAGATTTCAGCCTTAAAACTTGCAGTATACTTGTCAGATTCTTATGATTGTACTTTACCAGGTGGTAGCACAGTGGTTAAGGTGTTGGGCTGCTAATTGGGGGGTTAGGGTTTAATTTTCAGCACCACCAAGTTGCCACCTCTGGGTCTCTGAGCAAGGCAATGAGGGTAAAAGTAGTTGTTTACAGAAGTTTTATCAGCCATACAAGCAGCTCATGAACAGAGACAAATGTAGAGTAATAAATTCTGTATTTCATTGAGGCACAATATGTAGAGTTCCTTGTAATAAGGTAATACAACTGCATTAATATTTTGGCACAGTTCTGAGGTTATTATATGTTAGACCGACAGCATGATTCATGCTGACAGACAGTAACTGTCCAGACGAAGGGCTCAATTCATTGCCCAAGCTGAAGCATGCATTTGGCTCAAAGCCCAAATTTACTGGCTGCTAGAGATTTTAGATCACAATTTAACTTTCAGTCCCTCATCAGGTGGAGAGCTGGGGGATTTCTGCCATGAATATCTTTGCTGTCTTTCACTTTCAATGCCAAATGTACCACAAACACGTGATTTATGTATAATAGCACCCCTAGTGGCTTAATTCGTGCACACTGTAAAAGATTACATATTAACTGATATCAGTCAACAAGACAATCTTTAAGAGAAGGAAAAGAAACCAAAAGTCTGATGTTATTATATGAATTTAAGGTGCATCAATTCTTTCCAAAAAGTCTATAATTGTAAAATCTATACATCAGTCAAGGTCAGACAGGCTTGTCTGTGATCTGCCAGTCTATTTTTGGACTAAAGAACACGCTTGTTGACATGGTACAGAAACAGTTGTTGGTTGTTATGATTGACTTTTTTTTTTTGTAATTTGTTATTCAACCCAGCAGCCTGTTTTATTATTTATAATGTTCTATAGCTATATATGGCCAGAAAGTTCTAGACACCTCGCCAGAGTACCACCATAAGTGTTTTACACAAAGATAAAATAGTCACATATATGTCCAGAACGTCCTTGTATGTTGTAGCATTATATTATAACTTTACTGGAACTAGGAGGCCCAAACACATAGTATATTAATGTCCCTGTGCACAAACCCCTAAGAAGGAACATAAGTGTTCTACACAAAGCCCTGACCTCCTTTAGGATTAACTGGAAAACTTTGACACCAGACCTCCTCACTTTACACTGCTATACTATTGTGGCTGACTTAAAAAAATCGAATTGAAATCAATTGCAGAATTTGGAACATTATTATAGGAGTAAAATTAAGAATAAATATGGAATAGGATGTCAGGTGTCCCAATAGGGACAGTAGGGATGTGTATTGCAAAGGGCCTCATGATTCAATACATATCATTAAATATTGCAATATAATGCATATTAAAAGAAAGTAAAACAAATACAACAAATCTAAATGTATTTTTACCGCCATGTTTGCTTCTGAGACAATGGTCGTATGTGTCAGGGACAACTACAGGAGCGGGAGTTTAACACGCACTGAGAGTTTTAATTAAATATTAACGTAAATGCGAAATAAAATATTGTGGAATTCTTCGCTGTATTCGTATTTTCACAAAGCCCTAGATAATTTAGTTGCTTTGGTTGTCTATAACCGTAGTCTGTTTATTTACCACTGTAACTGCCAAAGTAGACAATGACCCACTTTAGAAGAACAGATAAAGAGGCTTACTTGAGACATTTGAAACCCCCCCCCTCCCCATCCCCCCCACCTTCACCACCACCATCAGCAGCTGACAGTAGGCTTTATAGAGGTTTTTGGGTTTACTAGCCAGGCTAGTTGTAACCTGTACACTAAAATCTAATGGATGGCTTTAGTTTGGCGTCAGAGCTTGTGTTGGCAGCACAACTTGCCTGACCCCAGGCTAAGATGTTTTGTAATTTAAGGAGGTATCACCAACATGTACAACTGCTTTTGCAATGCTTGTTTACCAGCTGATGATTAGGTAACTTTATGGCTTCCTTATACTTATATACTTTAAAAACACTGTGTATTAGTATTTCTAGTTCAAACTTAGCCACACATAGAAATAATTAATTTTTTAGCATAAATAACTGACCAAACAAAAGAGAACAGTTATTTTTTTTTACACTTGCTTCTGATCTACTGCACATTTACTGGGTTTTCCATAGTCGAAAGGGCGTTTTCAAATGTAATTATATTTATACTAGGGCCAGGAAGATTTATTTATAGGTAGTAGCTGCTTTCAAACAGGTCAGAGACTGAGTAAGTATATAAAATTAGTGCAAAATGTGTTATGAATTAGTAAGCCACCAGTAAGAAATGGGTATAGATGGTATATGCCTGGATGAGATGGGTGTACTGGCTCATGCAGTTAGAAATATCTTATTCATCAATGGCTTTCGGGTAAGTCAATAAATAAAACAAACATTTTATGTAAACATTTGTGGATCTTTAGGGGCCCATGAAGTAGTCATTAAATGCAGTAATAATTTTTTTTAATTGTTACAACCTTCCCTTAAAAAGTGTCATTGACCTGTTCTATTTAGTATTTTTTCACACAACTGGTCAATTGCTTTTAAAACCTCAATAACTCAAAATGTGTTGGTCAACAACATAACGTGTTCCTTCAGTGGAACGTTCAGGACACAAAAAAAATGTCAGTAATAATAAAAGTGTCAATACGTGACTGTAGTGAGCTGGCATATTTCCTGAGGTGTGCCCTGACTGCCCTAGGATAGGCTTCGGGTTCCCTACATTCTTGTGTGGATAAACAGAAACAGAAATATATTGACAGAACAAGCTGTACTTGACATTTACCACAAAGGGGAAAGATATTTGATCCCCTGATGATTTTGTATGTACCCAACTGACAAAGAAATGTAATAATTTAACTATTAATTAAATAATATAAATGTAATCGTAGGTTTATTCTAACAGTAAGAGACAGAACAACAACAAAAACATCCAGAAACCTTTCAAATTTCAAAAAGTTATAACTCAATTTTAATGAGTAAAAAAAATATTTGACCCTTTTGAAAAACATGACTTAGTACTTAGTGACAGAACCCTCGTTGGCAATCGCAGAGGTGAGACATTTCTTGTCAGTGGCCACCAGGTTTGCACACATCTCATTAGGGATTTTGTCCCACAGCTCTTTGTAGATCCTTTCCATGTCTTTAAGGTTTTGAGGCGGACGTTTGGCAACTGCAGTTACCTCCCCCCCACAGATTTTCTATGGGATTGAGGTCCGGAGACTGGCTAGGGCAGTCCAGAACCTTAATATGCTTTGTTTTAAGCCACTCCTTTGTTGCCTTAGACGTGTGTATAATTTTTCCATTATGTTTCTTCCATTTGTGAATAATGGAACTGTTGTCACCATTGCTCAGAATCTTTGCTTCTTACCTGTGTAAAAGACACCTAAGGGGCAGAAATCTTTCTATTAAAATGCAAATCATTTTATAACTTTTTTTTTGAAATATTTTTGGGCTGTTTTTGTGATTTTGTCTCTCACTGTTATCATAAACCTACCATTAAAATTATAGGTTGATAATCTCTTTCTCAGTGGAGAAAAGTACAAAATCAGCAGGGGATCAATTTTTTTTTTCTTACTGGGAAAACATATAGGTCCTATGGTTTATAGACACCATTAGTGACGTTGTTGTTGATTTTTATAATTATTTTAACTGGATAACCTTGTATAAGGCAAGTGGCTGTTTGATTAACATCAAATTCCAGTCAAAATATAAAATGTATGTTACAATACACTGTGGTGTTTTATTTATTTCATAAAGGCAATTTAATTTGCATTATAACTAGCCAGATCTGTTGTTTTTTTATTGTATTTGTGTGATGGTCCCAAAAAATTAGCGATAAACTACAAATAGTCTTGTATATGATTCATGTTGAATACAGTGTTGAATGTAAACTTCTTTATCTACAGCATGCAAATGAATTCTCACTACTTCAGCAAGAACTCAACCAAAATAACCATTCGGATCAGCAACTTCAGGCACAAAATCAATACTTTAGTTTACTTAATGATGACTATGAGGATGACCTCATGATGGACAACTGGCGGCACGAAAACCCGTTTCATAACCCAGTGACCAGTTTGCGAGAGGATGTACAGGTACTACAGCAATTTACAACAATAAACATTGTACACAAATCCCGATTTTTATTTTTATTTTTTTTAAGAACAGGTCTTCTTTCCAAAAACTGGGGAAAGTGAATAAGAATAAGGAAGAGTATGATTAACCCCCTGCTAATACAATGTTGTAATTCTGTTTTGTCAAATTTAATTTGTAAAGAAGTTTTAAAGAAAAAGTAGATATATGTGCTCTAACTACGCTATCTTCTTGTAAACACTGGAAGCAGAGCCTCATGCTTTGGTGTTAACAAGCCTAAAGTCAGTAATAAAACTTGTACAAGACACCTTTTAAATGCTGTAGACATTTATTTAAAAATGTACTTATAGTTTGAAACAACACAATCGAACCATATTTTTAAAAACTGTATTTTGAGACTAGTTGACCTTCTGGCTTGGCTAATAATTTTCTGACAAAGCAAATATTCTTTTAAAATTGAACGTGTCTCCTTTACGTCTGATTAATTTTTTCTGCAACTCCGTGAGCAGCTGAAATAATAAATTTCCTTCTATCCCATTAGTTCACGGGTTTACAGGAAGATAATTCTTTGTCTACTGAGGAATGTCTGCAAATACTGGAGGCTGGCATCCAGTTAGAACATGTGCAAAATGTAAGTTTGGTCAAAAACTTATCTATAGATTCTATTCTACCAACTCATCTACAGTCCAGACCATCTTAAAAAGTTATCATCCAAATGCCTAACATGTACAATGTTCTCAGATATATTTTTCTTTGTGAATTCTTCAGTTGGAAGATCCTAATCCATTAAGAGATGAAGACCCATTGGAATACCACAGTTCCCTTTACTCCCCTTTATTTCACCAAGAGCCCGTGCTGGACCTAGAACAGCAATGGCAAGATGTTTTAGCTGTCATGGAACCGCAGGTAATCACAACCCCTTTTCTTCGTTTTATCAAGTCCTTAATTTGGATGATGCATGAAGGGGAACAGGGCGAAATACACTAGATGGAAAAACCTGTTGGGACATCCGCTATTGCCTGCAAATTTGAAGGCACGCGGTTTTATAGAAAGTCTTTGGATGTGCTAAGATTAAATTTTCAGAGCCTAATCAGTTCCAGCATGACAATATTATATATTTAGGAGTTGGAAACCATTTTACTTTTAAATGACTGTATATCCACACTCCAGAATTTATGGTTAAGTTCTTGTAATAGCAACTGGGAACAACATTCAAATGGAATAGGCATTTGTCCATATAGTGTACTTTAAGTCTGTGTATACTCAGAGGATACCATTTGGTTTCTTTGGTTTTCTTCTAGTTTCCAAAAACTTGGTGAACAAGCTTGGTAAAATGTAAATGTGTTTTAAAGGTGTGTGTGTACATGTTCTGCAGTCTCATCTTAATAAAAATAAAATAACCCATTGTCATGGTACGACTATGCTGTTCTCTCTGCAGGACATTAATATGGATGACGTATTAGACAGTTCTCACTCACCTAAGCGGGAAAGAACCAGGGCTTTGGAGGATCCCGTACAGCAAAACTCAAGCCTTGATCAACCAAATGTTTCAAGATCCAATCAAACCTCATTTACAAGCTACACGGCTAATATAAATTTTAATGACCCCGGCATCATGGACTTTCTTCTGTTGCCTACACCAGACAGCTTGAACGTCGGCATGCCCAGCTTCCCCATGGAGGACCCAAGCCAGTCAGATCTTTTTTTGAAAGAACCAATGCTCAATGAGACTGGTCTGTTGGATCAAGCTCTACAAACGGAGAACAAATCTGGCCAATCTGAAGTTTTCAAAAAAGAAAACCAAACAGACTCTGACTCTGGACTCTCCTTGGACTACAGTCAAAGTGTTGTTTCCCCAAGTAGATCTGAATCCTCATTTTGCTCAATGTCCTTCAACTCCTCCTCCTCCTCCTCCTCATCATCATCATCATCAATGGTTTCAACATACTCCATTCCTGAAGAGGGAGCTGTAGGATACACCTTTATCAAAGAAGAACCAATAAATGAGGAGGGCGCAGTTGGAGGATATACCCCAATAGAAAACAAAATGTCGTACACAGATTACCTGCAATTCCAATACTCTTCCTGGTTTGAGCATATAGACCATGACCACACCTATAACCAGCTCCCACATACCAACCACAGAAAGTTTTCCAAGGAGTACGCTGAAAAGTCTTTGGAATATAATCTCCAAGACAAGCTATTTACCAAAGATGAAAAGCGAGCACATGACCTGAGAATTCCATTTTCAACTGACTATATTATAAACTTGCCTGTTGAAGAGTTCAACGAGCTTCTTGCCAAGTACCGCTTAAGTGAGGCTCAACTGACACTGATTAGAGACATTCGTCGCAGGGGAAAGAACAAAGTGGCTGCGCAAAACTGTCGTCGCAGGAAGCTGGACATTTTACAGGATCTGGAACGTAGTGTTGATGGTCTGCGGCGTCACCGTGCCAGACTGCTCAGGGAGAAATCGGATGTTCTGTGCTCAGTTAGAGAGATGAAACAACGGCTTAATGATCTATATCGAGAGGTAAGGAATAGACTCGAGGAGGTGGAAAGAATTCCCTGCTCAGCCATGAACTTTACTCTGCAATCAGGCAAAGACGACCATGTTTCAACATCCAGACGGAAGTCTGGCAAGAAGCAGAAAGACAAGGAGTGAAGATGAGACTGAATAATTCATGTTCTGTCAGTCTAGAAGCCAGATATTGCAGGAATCAATAGAGGGGTCATTACAAAAATTACCTAACCAGTCTTTTTTTGCAGCGGAGTCGACTTCTGCTGTAATTGAGTGGCTGATGTGTGAAGTGGTGGATGGTAAAACGTATAGTTGATAACAAGAAAGCAAAGCATCCACAATAACACGTGTGTATCGTATCAGTAAATTAGTGTTTGTCTTAAATCTCTAAAAATGGAGAAATGATTGGAAACGATGCCACTGGGTTTATCCTGAATTAGTGAGGTCTGGGCACCTCAAGTGGGTTTGTAATGTATTTATTTATTTAAAAAATTTTTTTTTTTTTTTTTTTTTACAGTGGAGGAAATTACAAACCATTAGCGCATTTAATTTAGGTTCCCACCATAGTTTGTCTAAAAGATCTGTCAATCAAAAACAAGTGGCCATGAATAGGCCTCTAATAAGAAACATTCAGCCAGTAGAAAATCCCAAAATAAGATGCTGCAATGAATAACTTGGCATTACACGTACAATACTGCACGGAATTAGTGCTTATAAGATGAATCTTTGTCGAGTCTCTGCTTGCAAATGGTTCGAGATACGAAGAAGAAGGAAGTTTGGCAAAAATAGTAAAAACATTGTGTACCAGAATTAAGTGTTTGTTCTTTGCCCCAAATGCAAAAGAATAAATGCAAAATCTTAGTCACATGACAGGCAATACTGATATGATCAATTGACTCACTATTGAATCGTTTTTTTCATAGGGTTCTCTGTAGAAGGGCTTTTTAACAAACATCACTGGTTACATGCAATCTTGATTGCTTATTTTTTTGTACTTGTTTTCTACTTTCTCTGACGTTCTGTATGAGTCAGAGGTCTTTGTATTGATGAGTTTTGTGTATGCAGTATGATGTTTTCTTGTTTACTTTTTGTGCGAGTTTTTATTGACAAGCCGGGCTTGTTCTGTTTCTGTGTTTGATTAAAGACATAGGATAAGATTTGTCTTGTTGATTTGCATAAATTCTTTGAAAAATCAGTCAATTTTGCATTTTAAGAAGACAAAAATAAACCTTTAAAAAAGACAGAACACTTAATACAAAGGATTTATTTAAAAAAAAAAACAAAAAAAAAAACTAGCAAGCGCATTTTCAACAGAAAGTAAACATCTAAAAGAAGGAAAATACAGATTAATTTACAAGAACAGTAAAAGTAACAAGCACAAGAGATCAAGTTGAAAAAAAAAAAACACACTCCACTAATACCTGACTAACTATTTGAATGAAAATGTATAGAATCTGTAACTAACGGGATGCAATTCTGACTCTGGAAACGTAGATAATTTTTTTTCCATTGATAAAGTTAGCCTGTTTTTCAGAAGATAAATGTGTTTAATCAAGTCTTAAATAACCCTGTAGTTTAATCAGCTAGGTTTTGTTTTGACATTGGTGTTCCATCATAGTGGACTGCTTTATCATTAGCTTTTTCTCGGTTAGCATCTTTATAGTCATCTATGTCTTCAGCCTATTCAAATGTGAAATGATCAGGTGCAAAACCTACTACTTAAAAAAAAAAAACTACTTAAAAGAAAAAAAAAGGGAGGATTATAGGAAAAGTAGCCTCCAAAGCTAAGCAAGACGTTGTAGAAGTCACAGCCATTTACAGTCAAAGATAAAATTTCTTGACAATTTAATCTATCTGTAATGGCCAGAAAATCTACAGTATTAAGGACATTTATTTAAAATCACCCAAAAAAAACTTTTCAGACCTTTATGAAATTTTTAAAAGATAAATTTCAATTTTAGTATTGTTAAAAATGCTGCCGTTTATGATAGCAAGATTGATTTACAACCTATAAGGGGAAAAAAGCAATGCGTCATCATTCAATACAACCGAATCAGCACGTTAACACTGCTGAGTAAGAAATGACCAACAACAAACCATAACCATTTTACATCACACAGTAATAGACTTTGGTTAAACAACATAAGTGTGGTATTTATGTTTCTTTTATTAACAAAGACAAAACAGCTGCACCAGTAGCAAACACCGCCGTAAGCATTCTTCTGTAATAGTAATATTAGATTTGAGCACTACACAATTAATATTGTGCAGTAACTGACCAAAATTCTTTTTTTCCTCTAAAAAGGAAAAAAACTGAAATAAAGGCCATCCATGTTGAACACACATTAAATGGTATATCTGTGTACTCCAGACATTTCCAAGAATATAATAGGGAAGTGGTCATTCAGAGCTACATGAAGACCTGGACAGAGGAAGTGGTATTGTTTAGAACCAGGAATGAATTTTTTTAAAAAGGAGTTTAAAAACCCGAGAATATTGATGAAGTTTATTTAGTTCAACAAAAATACCGGTGTATTCTTGTTCACAAAAACATCGGTGCTTCTCAACACATAGCTGCAATAAAACGAAGCCAAGACAAACATCAATTTAGGACCAACTTGCAGTTTGGCGAACTACATTTCCCTAATCCCCCTCAAAAAAAAAAAAGAAACAAGAAAAAAGATGGATCAAATAGAGAAGAGTTGCTGCCGTTGCTATAAAGACTAGCTTTTAATCTTCCAAAAAAAAATAAAAAATAATAATAATAAATCCCATCGCTGTGTGAGTGTGTTCTACATAATATACAAGCGTCCAAGATTTTTATGGCAAAAGTGAAAAAAGTTTGTTAAAAAACAAACAAAAGCAAGCTAATATCTGCCACTTTACAACCCCCATGCTGCTAGATCCCGCCTATTTAGTTTTTATCGTCTTTCTTTTCCTCTTCCTCATTGGGGTACGAGTGCCATGTTAGCCGTTCCTCATAGAATGAAATAACTACTTGCGGGCATTTTACGTTTGCTTCCTTCGCTGGCACAAGATCGGCCTCATCTGAATTTTTCCTGCAACAGAGAGAAACCGTTTAGGTGCGTCAGGATACAGGTACGTCATTGAACCTACAAACGTCAGGCAAGACTTTGCACTGATGTATCAATTAAGCACATAATATTTGCAATTTAACTATCTAATTCATTAGAATCACATTTTAATCAAACATGTCTCAGCAGTGCATAAAACTATGCCTATAAGAATAAGGATTATAAACCTCAATGACTAACAACAGCATGGTTGTTGCAGCCTGATGGAAAATGAAAGCATCCGAGCATGTAAAAAACATCAGGTTTTCACATGAATGGGCTGCAGCAGTAGATTATTATATTAGGCTCTTCCTAATTAGCCAAGAATAGAAATCTAAGGCAATCAAGGGCACGGATTTACAGTATTTACTGTACGTATTTACACTTTATGCATCTTCTAATAATTACCTCAAGCATGCTAAAATGTGTCACAAAGCAGATGTCTTAAACTAAGGCTAAGTACGTTATTATTTTGAAAAGCTTCTAAATAAATGATGCAAAACATTTAAAGATACAAACAGCCAAACATGTATTCACAAAACTGTACCAAAGTATAAATACCCCTATAAAGTCATTAATGCAGAAAATTCCAACACAATTCCTACGGCTACTCGGTAAAGGATACAATCAATTAAATTTTATGAAATGTGTAGTACAGACATTTATATGACGAGAAAATGGGCAATTGTACCAGCATTATAAATACAGGCTCACTGTTGACCTTTAATATAACAATGGTTTACTAAGGAGATTGAAATCTTCACTTACCACTTCATGAGGAACATCAGCTCTCCGCTGGAATCTGTGGCTCCAATGATGCGTTCAGGATCCAATCCTCGTGCAAAGCCTCGTGGCTTCTCCTGCAAAAAAAAAAAAAAAATATATATATATATATATATTTAGATCTTACGGCCCCTAATAAAAGACCCATTTACTTAGTAGCTAAAAACCCATTTATATGACGTTTTAAATTTGTACTAGTGTCCACAGAGCAAACCCGTTCCTTACTTCGTCTTTCCTCTTTTTAGGCCTGTCTTCACTGCTCGTCTCGTTATCCAGCTCTCCCACTTTCCTCTTGCCACCCACGTCTTTTTTCTCATCCACAGCCTTTTTCTGTGAGTTCAGAAACTCTGCTATCAGGTCTGGACAGTCAAGGTTATCTTCAGGCTCCCATGTGTTGTCCTCACTAAGATATCAAATGTTTAGAATATAGAAAAAACAATAAGTAAAAATTTATATATATATATATATAAATAAAACTCAAAAAATTGCTAATTAAAAAAAACACTTAAGTAATATTAAAAAAGCTTAAATATAAGGTTCACATTAGTTTTACCACATTAGGTTCATCGGGAAAGAACAAAAGAGCTTGTTTATGTCCCCAGTCCTCATTTTCAGCAACATTCCAAGTTGTTAGGAGAAAGTTATCAAAGCAACAGTGGAGATAAAAGCTGGACTGCAGGTTTTAGAATAAAAGGCAGCTATATGATGCAGTGTTAGTGTGCCAGTAACTTAGTTCATGTTTGTGACCTGAGAAATATATTAAGTATGATGCTTTTATTCCATTTAGCTGAAATGAAGCTGGACCCAAAGCTTATTGACAGCACTATATAGTCGAATCATTTATTTACTGATAATTTGTTTATTGTACTGCTGCATCATTATTTAACTCGATGAAAGAAGTAAAACCACCCTAATTACTAGCTAGCAGTGTAGTAATACAATGTGAAACTTCAACAGTTGTTAACCTTTGTATTGTCTTTGTCAACCATGCAATTTTTGTCTTCTAATTAAACTATTTATAAAGCCCAAAACATAAAATCTCTAGATTCTGGTTTCCACCATTCTAGATAAGCTTGTTTAAACTCATTACCTTAAACTGTGCAATTGGTTCATTTTTGAAAAATAGATCTCATTAAGTAAAAGTATATGCTTTAATAAAAATTAAGCAAATTTTCCAATTATTTTAACTACAGTTAAGATCAAAGGAATATGTTTATAGATTATAAAAGACTGGTATGTGTCAACGTTTATTCAGAAAACCAAGATAAAACATTTTATTAAAAAAAAAAGTTATAAGTTGGTTTACATTTTAAGCAGTGAAATAAGTTCCTTATCCCCCATCACTCAGCAAGATTTTTTGGATCCAACATGTCCTAATCTTAGCTCATTACTCATAAAAGTTATATAGGTATAAAGGACACCTGTCCACAGAAGCAACCAATTGATCAGTTTCTAAACTCTCCACTATGACACTAAAAGCTGTCTAAGGATGCTAGGAACAAGACTGTAGATCTACACCAGGGTCTTACAAGTGGAGTTTTACCGATCACGAGAACAGTGAGTAATTAGCCCAGAACTACACTGGTGGATCTTGTCAATCTTAAGGCAGCTGGGACTATAGTCACCAAGAAAACAACTGGTAACGCATTAAGCCGTGAAAAATCTTGCAGTGCCTGAGACAAAAAAAACCCCCACCACAGTACAGGCCCGCCTAACGTTTGCCAATAAACATCTAAAAAATGTAGAGAACTGGGTTGACAGATGATACGAAAAATCAATGGTTCTTCGGCATCAATTCAACTCGCCAAGTTTGAAGGCAAAATGCTGCCCCAGGAACACCATTCCCACCATCAAACAAGGAGGTTGCTAAGCAGACAGGACAACTTTACCGCATTAAAACAGACGATCCAATCAAATCATTCAAATCAAATCCTCCTTTCCTTTGTAAATGGGTATCCCAGCATGACAATGACCCAAAATACGTGGCCAAGGCAACAAAGAACTGTCTCAAGAAGAAGCACATCTGACCCTAATCCCATAAAGAAATTTGTGAAGAGGGCTGAGGCTCAAGTTCCCAAACACTAGCCATGAAACTCCAGTAACTTGGAGAGGATTTGCAAAAAAGTCAGAACAAATCTCTCCTCTTTACCACAACCTCTCATCTTTACCACAGCGATTGGCATATACACATACGTTTTTTTGCATTTTTGACACACTTAAATGTTTCAGATCACCAAACAGACCTGAATATTAGACACAGACTACACGATTAAACAAATTTTTTAATTTCATTTATTAAGGGACAAACATTATCCAAACCTACATGGCCTTATGTGAAAACGTAATTGCCCCTTTTGTTAAATCATGAATCAAAAAGACAAGTTTAATTTCACTGGCCACACCCAGGCCTGATTACTGCTACACCCGTCAAATCAAAAGATCACTTAATTAGAACCTGTCTGACAAAAGCCAGAAGATCCCAAAAAGCAGGACATTATGTCACGATCCAAATAAATTCAGGAACAGATTGGAAACAAATTAATTGACATCTACCAGTCTGGAAAAAGTTACAAAACATTTCTAAAGCTTTAGGGCTGTAGAAGAACTGCAGGTCTCACTTGCCTCAGTTATGGTTAGTGTTTATGACTCAACCATAAGAAAGAGACTAGGCAAAAATTGCATGCATTACAAAGTTTTTAGGCGAAAGCAATGCTGAACAAAAAGAACAAAGACTTGTAATATTTTTGCCAAAAAAAACCTCTTGATGATAACCAAGACTTTTGAGAAAATATTCTGTGGACTGACGACACAAAAGTTGAACTTTTTGGAAGGTGCATGGCTAAAAACTAACAGCATTTAAAAAGTACATCATAATGGTCTGGGGCTACTTTGCAGCTTCAGGACCTAGACAACTTGCTGTGATTGTTGGAACCATGAATTCTGCCCTCTACCCAAATTCCTGAAGGAAAATGTCCAGTCATCAGTATATGACCTCAAGCTGAAGCGCACTCAAGTTCTACAGCAGGGCAATAATCTAAGCAAGCCAGCAAGTCTCCCTCTGAATGGTTAAAAAAAAAAGGTTTGGCCTAGTCAAAGTCCAGACTTGAATACAACTGAGATGTTGTGGCATGACCATGCTCAGAAACTCTCTAATGTGGCTGTATTAAAATTCTGCAAAGAAGACAGGGCCAAAATGTCTTCACAGTGATGTGACTCATTGCCAGATATTGCAATCAAGTTATTGTTTAATTGCAGTTGTTGCTGCTAAGGGTGGCACAACTATGTGTAAGGGGGCAATTACGTTTTTCACTCCCTTTTACACTTTGCATTTGACAGACATTATCTATGGCGACTTTACATGCATCTTATTTACAAGTGAACAACGCTTACTCAAAAACACAGCGATGGCAGCTTGGTGACTCAAGGATACAATTATAGTGAAGCCTAAAATTATACAATCCATAGTCCAACACCTTAACCACTACTGCTTCTTTACACGTGTACACGATTCCCTCCATATTTGCCATGTTTTGTACATCTTTTCAATTAGCTCAGAAAAACAAGTAAAAAGTGGGCTGTCATCAGCATCGGACATTGCATACCTTTATTGGTCTTTAGCTACGGGAGGGAATATACAACCAGAGCAAATTCCTATCTTTTGAACTAAATCCATCTTCTAGCTTGGCAAGTTCCTATTCCTCATTAGATGAGTCTGCCTCATTAGCCTCATCATTGTCTGCACTGTCATTCCTCTGTGACTACTTCTTATTCTACAGGTTTTTGTACTGTCAGGTACTGTGCAGTCTCAGACTAAAAATGTGTAAAATAAAACCTTGTTAAAATGGGTCAAATTTAAAATAAAAAAAACAAGTTGTGATGCTTTTACTAACTCTGTGAAGCCCTTCCATTTGAGCAGGTACTCGACTCTGCCTTTCACCACTCGCCGGTCCAGAACCTTCTCCACCACATATTCTTCCTCTTCTTCTTCTACCACCTCCTCCAGCTTCTTTTTGGTCTGCTTCTTTCCTCCGGTGGATGCCAGTTTGGCAGATGCCTGTGCAGGTTCTAGAAGCCAAAAAAAAGGAAACATTCTAGAATTGACTTAGCTTATGTCCCCCCTAAGTAGTGTAGTTACATATTTAGGAGAACAAGCAGCCTTGAAAAAGCAGAAGCTTTTAAGCAAAGATTTTTTGCACTGATCAGTCAGCAAGTCAGTATACTTATGGGCTTCTTTTACATGTAATTATTAGCTGGGGGAATAAAAACAATCCATTTTAATTTCATCTTCTAGTAATGCAAAGTTGCAGCAGGTTAAATCACATAACTGTCACTAAATGAGGAACAAAGAGTTCCAGAATCCAGGGGACTTTTTCTGCTGCCTACAAATAACAGACGCTAAACAACACTATTTACACTGGCTGTGTAGGTACAAAGTGCAATACTGCATAGAAGTTACAGCTGTCAGTGTGAATGGTTAGTTAATTGACCACATACAGTTCTAAGTAGACTCAAACTTTATCCACAATGTTTAAAAAAAAAAAATCGGCAAGCCATATACAACTTGTTTAAATTATACATAATAGCACCAGTTTCTTTAAGTGTTACTTTGTCTAACCAAGTGATGCTCGGTAAAAAGTCTAAACAGTAACCTGGAGCAGGACCTAAAAGGTTTGCTGGAACTACAACAGAAACTAAAGTCTTTTATGTGGCTCCAAATTCCTCATCAGCAAACTTCTAGGAGTGTCCTGGAACACAAGCTGTTAGGTGCTCGGTGATGTGGCAATAGTATGTGAGACTGGAACATACTGTATGTACCACTATATATATTATATATTTCTTTAGTTTTATTTCTTAAATATTTCTTTAGTTTCCCTGAATCTCTTGACGGTATGCACTGTAGATTATGAGATTAGCAAAGGCTTTGCAATTTTTGTTTTAAAAAACGTTTTAAAAACACTTTTACAGATTGGAGAGCCTCTGCCCATCTTTACTTCTGTGAGACCCCTCTGTAAGACATTGCTTTTATAGCTAATAATATCATAGACCTGATGGCAATTAACTTAATTAGCTGCTAAATGTTCTTCCAGCTAAATATTTTCAAAAGTTATTTATTTTCTGCCCTTTGTTACCCCTGTGCCAATGTTTTTGAGACCTGTAGCAGGAATCAAATTTGAAATAGTGGCTAAAAGTAGACAATTGCTCAGTTTAAACATTTGTTATATTATTTATGTTCTATTGTGAATAAAATATTAACTCTCGGATATGACATTCTTTTAGTTTTTATTTTATTCAATTAAAAAAAACGACCACATTTTCCAGGATTCGGGATGTACTTGCTAAAATAAAATTTGATAAAGAAAAAAAAAAAAACCACTTTGATCAAACTGCGATATAATAAAAAAAAGGGGTTGGGTGTATTTTTAAATTTATAAACAATTCTGAAACTGAAAATGGAAAATATCCTGACCACCATTTAGAAACGTATTTTAAAAATGGCTAAGAGCAAGCAACTATGGTCAAAGCAGAAAGCTTAGATTAGATGCCATTATAAAAAATAAAAAAAAAGCCAGCATTCAAAGCAAAGATGCATCAGTCAACAAAGTATTCATTTTTATCAATGAGAGCCCAGAAGTCTTTAGATAGATCCTAATTTATTTTTGTGGGCAGAAATGTGTAAATAGCTTTATTATTTATAATTGAGGTTTTTAAATGCATTTAATAAAAACTAATGTAAAAATATAAAGTTAAGCCGCAGAAATGGAAATCCTGACAATATAATGCATTTTGTACCAAAATTAGGCATGCACTTAAACTAAACTTCAATTTTTTTTCCTTTTTCGAGTAATGACCAGATTTGCATGTACTTTTCCCTAAAGGGACACCACTAGTGCTGACCACTGAACAAACATTTCCATACTTGTGCTTTTACTTTTCACCCACTGTGCTACAGAAGTTTGTCTGTGCAACCAACAGCACCCATTCCCAAAACACATGGCAGCATAGTGAACTTAAGCTTAACGTAATAGAAAGTTGTGCGACACCTGTAGTGACACTGGCAGCATCACTAGTGTTGTCTGTTGGCTCGCTCATAATCGTCAGGGAAGAGTCTGCGGAACCTTCTGGTTCCTTGTCAACGTCAAAAGAGCTGAACAGAGTGAAAGGGCAGATTAGGGAGGAGGAAGAGGAAAGGGGTTCATAAATGTAGGGATATTTAGGGAGAGAATAACATGGCAGAAACATATCATTGGTAAGGATTGATATTATAACAACAATGAAAAACATTTTGGTTATGTTTTTAACATATATATATATATATTGCAAATGGTACAAAGAGTCATTTTGGGGCGCTTGTATATGAACAAACATACAACATTCAACATCTGATTCTCGCAGCCTTTCACATGTTAATACTGGTCTGCACTTAACACAATACAGGTTTTTAAACCAACACCAGACTAGAAAACAGTGCAACTCCTACACCTTCATTCTCTTAACAGAGATATTCCCCTAAAGGACAGCAATTACACAAAGAATAGACAATTTCACCCTAACACGACTGCGTAATTAATTACCCAGCTCACTAATTACAGCTTTGGTCTCTAAAATCGCTTAATAGCAACAGGCTCCTGTAACACAATTATACATAGCATTTCTACTTACAAAGCACAGTGGTGACCTGCAAGGCCTTTAAATTGAACAAAATTATTGAACTTTACATTTAAAAAAAAAAAAAAATCCTACAACAAGCACAATGTTATCTTCTCTATTCTGATACAAATAGTCAATACTATGGCTATTTTCAGGCCAGCAATCAAGGATATTTTATATTAAACTTCTTTTTAAATCTTCTTTTTAATGCTTTAGCACATTTGGTGCTGTAATTTTCTGTGCCTGAAATCCTTGATCTGTGTTTTTTTTTTGGACACAGTGCTAATAGCATTTACGCACCGACGTGAAAGTATTTCCTCCACTTGTTTAACTCTCAGCAAGAAATGATTTTACTTTAAATACATGTGTATATTTGCAACTAAAAACTTTAGACAGTATAAACAGTTTGGCAAGTTAAGGTGTTGGACTGCTAATTGGAAGATCGGGGTTTGATTTCCTGCACCACCAAGCTGCCACTGCTGGCTCCCTGAGCAAGGCCCTTAACCACCACTTGCCCAAGTCGCTCTGGATAAGGGCGTCTGACAAATGCTATAAATTTAATGCACCGCACTGAATTTGATGCTGCTTTCTAAAAAGTGTATAAAAGTGCATTTTATACCAACTCAAGTTTTTCCGTCCTAAAACGTCATTACTTTTTTCATCCATCGAGAAAATCGCTTAATTTCTTTTTGTTGCAACTGTTTAATGACATTCTACAACTACTGTAATTTATTACATCATTGTTGCAACATACTGCAATAATAAAATGCAGTATATAAATATTGTGCACATTTTTCCCCTGTACATTTCCCACCTACGTTTATACCAATAAATTATATCCCACAATACCGCTCCTGTTATAGGAAGATAACTAAACATATCATTACAAAAAGTAGAATTATAGTAATTAAAACACGATTTGTTATTATTAACCTAATTTATAACATACTAATAATAATAACTGAGCTTCACTATGCTGTGCTCTACGAGCAGGAAACCGCGCCTCCGGTGCGCATGCGCGAAAAAACCACCCGACAAAAAGAAACTAACTATTAAGTATTAACCAATTTAGGGAGAATTTTTTTTTTCCATTTTAATTCAAAATATGCGACAGAATCAATGGCATGTTAAAAACACGGTTATTCAACGTCACTTAGAAAGAAGGTGTGTGTTTCTTTCTATCTAAATGGAGAAAGTGGGATGAACCAACTAAGGGCTAACTGGGTTAGATTACGCATAACAGGTACCTTAAGACAAACAAAACAAAAGCCACGTGGTTAAACATTTTTAAAATGATAATTTCTTTTAATCAACTAAAAAAAACGTGAGACGGAACGGTGTGGCCGCTAAATGACGGAAATTACTAGAAATTTCCAGGCAGAAATCGCGGCCCGAGCAAGTAGCTTAAGTGAGCTAACGTTAAACGCACACGCCTCGTCTCCATATTGATCTGCAGCCCAAAAAGACCCACGATCAAGAACAGAACATAGAATTAGTTTAACATTATAATGCGACTGCATTAAATAATATTGCCCACTTGAGAGAAGACCAATTGTTTTACATTTACACATGTACTTAATATTTGCAAGCATACGCTGCTAAACACAGCGTTCATCCTAACAGCTCGATAACGTTTTTAAAACATGGCGACAAAACAACGTGACTTACCTTTGGATGAATAAAATATCGGCGTAGCAACACCCCGAATGAGTGCTAATACAGATTTATATATATTTTTAAAATCACCTCAGGGTGTTTAAAACGCTTTTAGGGAAAGATTTTTGCAGAAATACACGCGTTACTCGGACAGACAAAAGATTTTGCGAACCGCCAATTCCGACCGAGGCTGATGACGTATGAAAGTGGAATCATGGGATTTGCAGTTTAATAAAGGCTCTATCTGCGGACAAGCCACCCGACCTTCGGCGGCTTCGTTGTAAAATAGCAAGATGACGTAATTGAGGTCGGAATAAATTTTAGCCGCAATTTAAGATGTTTAAGATATATATATTTATAATATATATACATTATTTTAGAATAATATAATAATAAACAGTGATCACACACTGAACTCTATGCACAGGAACACTTTAAGTAGCACACGGATCGACACAGTCTATTACATTATTATAACACTCAGTTTTTCTGCACAATACCTTTATATTTTTAGTAGTGTCAATATTTGTAATTTCTTTATACAAATATTACATTATGTTTACCCGTGGATAATGCTTGAAGTTGTAAATTTACCTTTTGGATGAATAAAGTGTCTATCTATCTATCTATCTATCTATCTATCTATCTATCTATCTATCTATCTATCTAGACAACTCTTTTTACACTTTTTTCTTTTCTAGATGCTCAGTGTGACACACAACACAAAGGTTGATTCTTACAGAAGCACAAGGAACAGAAAAGAAATTACAGGAGCATCACATGTTTGCTTTGGTCTAATGCGAACAAATGCAAAAAATATTTTTTTTAACAATAAAACATTTGCAACTGCAACAGTTTTGAATTGTAAGGGTGCCGAAATTTTTGGCCATGACTGTATAAGAAATAGAGATGACTTTCAGAGACAAATGAAGTAAATAATCAAATCCCCTAATTGAAACTAAAATGCATAATTTATGCTAACAAATGTAACAAGGTACTGTGTGAATATAAAAACCTGAAATCCCTCTTTTTGTATTTGGTGGTAAAACCCTTGTTGCCAATCACAGAGGTCAGATTTTTCTTGTGAAAGATGTTTCTTCTTCTTTTGTCCCACTTCTCTTTGCAGATCCTCTCCAAGTCATTAAGGTTTTAAGGGTAACAATTAGCAACTCAAGCCTTTAATTTTAATGTCCTAGCGGAGGGAAAGAGGTTCTCACCCAAGATTTGACAGTACATGGCCCCATTCATCGTACGTCCTATCCCCTTAACAGTAAAACACCCCAAAGCATAATTTTCCACCTTCATGTTTGACAGTGGAGATTGTGTTCTCCAAAGACAGAGAGTTAATGCCTAAGACCGCAACACTTTCACGCAGTTCATTGACTTCAGATGGACCCGTACATTTGCTCTCTGGAGCAGAGGACCTTGAGGGATTCACGGCATAGTGTGTTACCAATGGTTCTTGTTGACTCTGGTCCCAGCCGCCTTGAGATCATTGACAAGTATCCTGCGGTGTAGTTCTGAGCTGATTCCTCACCATTCTTATGATAATTGGAACTCCACGAGGTGAGATCATGCACAGAGCCCCAGAGCAAAAAAGACTGACATATAATAGTAATATTATTAATAATAAATATATAATATATATAATAATAATTCCACAAACTGTGCTTTTAAAGCTCCAGCCTTGTGTAGATCTACAATGTTGTCCCTGACAAGAGTGACCGTTCCACCTGCTCTTAATGCTGCATTTTTAAAATAAGTCTGTTTTTAGATAAACACCAACGTTACATTTTTACATCCCTAAACATGACACTAAACATGGAGAATTAAAACAGGTTGTGTTAGTCATTCATTTGACAGTTTCCGTTTAGCCAATAAAATAAGTGCTATAAAATTGTTTGATTTAATTCAACCAATGCAATGACAGGATAACTAGTACACACTAATGGTAGATAAACAATACAATCAACAATACATAACATGATAGCATGGACTACCACACTGGTTTTGTATTGTGATTAAAAATATACTTTAAGAGCCATGTCTCCTCATGTGTTTAATGGCTTCTGGAAAAGGCTGTTCGTGTTTCTGGCTGTATTGACACTTGGTTATTTGTAGTGCCTGCCAGAAGGAAGTTCAATTAAGGAGTGTCCAGGACGTGTGGTATTAGCAATAAATTTCCTGATGTTCCCGATGATCAGGTCCTAAAGAATGGACATGGCTGCACCAGTAATATTCTCTGCTTTCCTGACTAACCACTATAATCTAAGCCAAATCAGACTTATAGTAATAAATTAAAGAACTCAGTAATTTGTGTGCTTAGGACAGACTCAGTGTAGGCCTGTAAAACCTAATCGACAACTGAAAAATTGTACTGCATAAATTGACACAGTAAATACATTCTCAGTTGAGATAGACGTTGTATTAATCTCCCACTTCAGGTCACTTCATAGTAGTCTTGGGAGTGTTACATTAAATACAATTTACACTGAATACACAGATTACGAAATCACTATGCTCTGGACCAGGGGTGGGCAATCCTGGTCCTGGAGGGCCGGCGTCCTGCAGGGTTTAGCTTCACCTTACCTCCACACACTTACCTGTAATATTCAAGTATACCCTCCAGGACCAAGATTGCCCACCCCTGCTCTGGACTATTTTACAGCTAGGTAGATAGATAGATAGATAGATAGATAGATAGATAGATAGATAGATAGATAGATAGATGGATGGATGGATGGATGGATGGATGGATGGATGGATAGATAGATAGATAGATAGATAGATAGATAGATAGATAGATAGATAGATAGATAGACATAGTCAATCATTCATAAATGGCATAATTGATGAAATAAAAAAAACAGGTGGAATAGAAGGAATGTGTGTAACGCAAAGAAGCAGTAATAACAACATTTATCAATGAAACAAGCACCATGATTGAGTTAATTACCCCATTATTCATGTGGGTTATTCAAGTCAGTGTTAAGGGGCATAGTGATAATTAAATACTCTCTTTTTCTGGGAGCGCTCCTATAGTAACAGTAAACATTTTCATAATGACTAGTATTTGAGGTTCAGTGATACACTGCCTGTCCAAAAAAAAGGTCACACACTCTTATACTTCATTGGACCATTTTTGGCTTTGATTACAGGGGCATTTTCCACAGCATTGTTTCGATACGCAATTTGCATTGTCACAACATTTATTCCCATCCAGAGATGTGGTAATTTGAGTAAATTAAAATACTAATTTTAACTTGTTAAGAATAAACGCAAGACTGTTGCAACTTATGACCAGGAAGAAAGAGGAAGAAAGTAATTCTAATCTAATGAAAGACCTGACATCTTCACATGACACTACAACATTAAAATAGTGTAGATTAATGTACAATGTTTTATAATTTATTTAGTGTTCATGTCATTCATTTAACCTATTTAATATTGGGGGAATCCAAGTTATTTAACATATTTAAACATGTTACTTTCCCCGGTAATTAGTTACTTTAATAATAATGTGACACAGTTACTATTTGTGAAAAGTAAATTGTGACTTTTTGCCCAACAATTGCCTGTAAATACTGTCTACACTTAAAGACCTAAAGATCTTAATAACATTTAAGTTTGCTGGTCATCCCATACTAAAAGCATTGTTGTTTGTGAGTTTAGACACTGATGGTATGTGAAAAGGTGAAGTATATGTTCTGGAGCACCTTAAACTCATAAGTCTGGTTTTTATGGACCTCATTTTGTGCATAAATATATATTTTTAAATGCAAATGTCTAAACTGTGTAAAATGTTTAATGTTTTAAACTTATGGGTTATGGGGAATAAACTTTTGAGTTTATTCATCATTTAGCATGCTTTGTACCGCTCCCGCTGATGCTTGATAGTTGTGCATAGGGATGTTAAGCTTGTGTGTCAGTTCTCAGCCATTAAAAGCCTCATTATAAATCTTAGAGTTTACAGTTCTTGTATTGATGTTGCAGAGGCAGCTTGTATCATTGGAAGGGAAACAGTTATACATCTTTCAGCAGTGGACAGCCAACCTAGGTAAGTCTACACAGTCTACTGCTTTGTGGCTAGGCTGTTGTTGCTTCTAGACGTTTCCATTTGTCAAGAAAACTTAGTTGTCTGGACAGATATAGAAGAGCAGAAGTTTTGCAAACTAACTTGTTTAAGGTTATTGAGCTCTTCATTAACACCCAACTTCATCTACTGCCAATGTTTGTCAGTAGCTATATGGCTTATAGCAAACGATATGGCTGAAACATGTAAAGCAATAATTGTTTGGCTATATACCGTATCTTTACCCTAACAATTTAATTAATTAACTATATTTTAAATCACACGCCACCAGTAGGAATTAGTATAGTGTCTAACACCTTTTAGAAACCCATTAAACACCTTTTCAATAGAACACCATATTGCGACATACGTAATGAGTAATCATTACTCAAATTATTACTGAACTTAAAATATATCAAATAGTTAAGGCGCTGAGTTGCTGATCAGGAAGACGTGGGTTCGAACCCCACCACTGCTAGCTGTTGATCTGAAGACCAGAAACACCGGGGTTTAAGCCACACCACCGGCAAGGGTCCATTTGCAAGACCCTTAACCCTTCCTGCTTCAGGGGCACTGTATCATAGCTGAGCCTGCGCTCTGACCCCCAACTTACTAAGATGGAATATGCGAAAAAAGA
This sequence comes from Bagarius yarrelli, assembly GCA_005784505.1. Lineage (NCBI taxonomy): Eukaryota > Metazoa > Chordata > Actinopteri > Siluriformes > Sisoridae > Bagarius > Bagarius yarrelli. The sequence continues at coordinate 3,107,234 of VCAZ01000020.1, forward strand.
ATTTCACTGTGCTGTAAAAAAAAGTATATGTGACAAAATAAAGAAAATGGAGAGGTGGTGGCTCATGGTTAAGGTGTTGAAATACCAACCTGAAGATTGTAGGTTCAATTCCAAAGCTCCACCAAGCCACCAGTGCTGGCCCCCAAGCAAGACCCTTAACCCTTAATTGCTCAGTTGTGTAAATGAGATAAATGTAAGTCACTCTGGCTAAGAGCGTCTGCCAAATGCTGCAAATGTAAAGGCATTTACATTCTGAGTTTATTAACTCTAATAATACTCAAACTCAGTTTTTAAACAAATGGTAGACAGCTTAAAGCGATAACTTGGCGGTCTGTTTCTATTATTTTTAACTCAGCTTAATAGAGAATTTAAAAAAAGGAGCAAGTGTAACAAATACGTTATGCAAACTCATAACTGAGCAACATTACAAAATAACAGCTTGAAAATAACCAAAAACATAACGTAAATATTTAAATAAAAGCAGTTCATCATAACAGATATCTCTCAAAAATAGGAAAAGACTGGCTAAGCTACTAGTGACAACACTAAAGATGTTCTAGCATAAATTACGTGCCACTGTGCTTATTTCTTCCAAAAGAACAAACATATGCCATGTTTTATGCTATTGCAAATAAAATGCTTTACTCTGCTGCCACCTGCTGCCGACCAAGCGCATTAACGCGCACTGCGCAGACTATGAAAATAGTCCAATGGCGTCATCTTTTGGTGATAAATAAAATTTACTCAGATGTTTTTAACCCAAAAATTAACGATGCCGTTTGGCATTTAAGTGGAATTGATGAGCGGCTTAAACAGCAACGTTTGCCTCATATAGCCTTATTAAATGATAAGCGATTATACAGACTGTAGCTAATTGTCTGAATACAGTCTATAATAAGAACAGAGAAAAAAGACGAATGAACAAATTTTATGGAAAATAAAACATCCAAGTATATTTTTTGTGTGTCAAACTTAATCCACCATCACAACAAGGAGGATTAGAGTCCATGGATTTATTATATCAGGGGGAGTTCTCTATTCCATAAACTTAATAAATCTTAAGAATGTGGATCCATGGTGAATAATTTTCTATCATCTCTGGCCTGATGTTCCCGTAGAGCTGAGCGGCGTTCATACTAATAATCTACAGCATGGGCCTGAAGGGAGATGAAAATCAATATATCATCATAGCAGCCCAAGAGTGGAATCTTTGCTCAGCCTGTGTTTATCTGATGCTCGGTTCATACCACTGACTAGAATTAAACCCTGCTGTCCAATGTGAGGGTTTATGGATCTCTCCAAACGACCATATTGTGATTTCGCGGCTATTGACCACCAGGTGGCGCTTGGAAGCAGGAGCATTCTGGACATGTCTAGTTGATTTGGATTTACCAAGCGAAACAACAATACAACCACCACCAACGCCAACAAATAAACAAATTATAACAACAACAACAACAACAACATTAAATATAACAATGAGACTTAAAAATCTTGATTTAAAAAAAAAATAATCTAATTTTTCAATACGGTATGTACACATATAGTGAAATGCTTTTTACAACTTTCCGAATGTAAAGGAGTTATCAAATTAACTAAAAAATATACAGGAAAAATAGGACAAAACAATAGAACAAAATATAATAACATATAATATAGTAAAAATAGAATATAATTATAAAATAAAATATAAAATATATATAGTTGAAGTAAAGCAAACAAAACATTTTATATTATTATTATTATTTTATTAAATTGTCATCATTTATAATACTAATAATAAGGATGATAATAAAAAAATTTCTATAAAAATCTTCTCTTCTTCTTCTTCTCCTTCTTCTTCTTGTTAAAAATAACAAGATTGATAAAAGGGCCAGTAAAATGTAACCTAAAGCCTGAAAATCTCAATTTCAAAAAAAGTTAAGCAAACAAAAAAAACCCAACAACAACAATAATAATAAATAATAATAATAATAATAATAATAATAATATAACAATAATCATATAATAATAATAATTGTAATAGATTTAAAACATTTGCCAGTAAAATTGAACAATTAGGCTTAAAAAATGTATTATTATTATTATTTTTAAATTATTATTATAGACAACAAATAACAAGATCTTCGAAGACTAAAGTAAGAAGAAAATGATTAGCAAAAAAAGGCATCATCTAAATTGTTTCATATGTAAAAAAAAAACCCAAACAACAACAGTTAAAATTATAAACTAGAATAAAACATTAAACAAAAAAATTAGGAAACAAACAAACAGAAAAAAAAATACAGGAACGAAATGTGAAGTAAAGCAAATAATACATAGGAACAATTAACAAATCAAGAAGTATTTGTGGCCCAAACCAATCGACCTGTTCCTCATTACTGACAGGAATCATGTAGCTAATGTGGGGTTTTATTGTTAACTGAATAGTGTGTGGTTTTTTTTAAACACTGTGTTTATGACAACTGCCTTACACCAGTCACAATCCACACACACACTTGTTCTAAAGCAACGTCTCTATAAATTTCACCCCATGAAATATTCCACCTGAAGAATGTTTTGTGAGGCATATATCTTATGTTGTCTCCTCATCTTTCTTTCTCTGTCCTCTGTGTCCTGCTGTGTCTGCTGGTATAAAATGTCTATGCTCCATATGTGCAATGCTACTTCAAATCCTTTGCTCTGTAAAGAAGCATTGCTGGTCCTGTACCTTTCACATATATCACGTCTCACACAGAGGGAGACTCCATCAGTTTTCGGTCCTATCCCCTATCTTTGTAAAAGGTTAAAGATTGAGGTCATGCAGAGTGGCAAAGGCAACACCAAAACCCACAACGCTTTGAATCGTGTCACCTTCATCCTCTCATTTTTTTCTGCATCGCTCATTTGCCTGACATCTTTGTCTTTTCATCTTTCTTTTATTTCCATTTCAAGCTTCACTCCAAGCTTTTTTTCTCACCCATCCTTACTACCTGACCTTCCTCCCTTTCCTTTTAGCTTTCTTTTGATTTCCACTCCACCCCTTAAAAAGATCTCACCTTTATCCACCTTCAGCTTTACTTTATTAAATATAGTTTCAGATTGACAGTCGTAAGCAAATTATTTGTTATCAGCCGAACCGAGACCTAATCTTGAAGTAGGACATCAGATTAGGAGTCAGAGAAATGTAAATCAGTTGTTTATCATGACTAATTTCTAACCGAATAATATTTAGCAGTGATTATTACCCTTTAGCTGTTTAGCTTTACTGATCTTTTAAGTTCAAGCTAAATTGTATGATTAAAGCCTTTTCTTTTGGTGTCCGTCGCCTCAGGACATGGTAATATTACAAGTTTTGCCGAGACTGCGTTCACGGTCAGGTCAAACCCGTTATCGCCTCAGCTTACGCCCGAGTCAAAGGTGTTTGAGAACAAGGGAACAGAAAAGAAGGAGAAGGCATGGTGGGCAAAAGGAATAATGAAGAAAGGAAGAGCCCAGAAACTGACCTTTGCCCCTGTCTTCCTTTCCTCTTTCACTTTCTCTCCCACCCTATGTTTCCCCACTTGTTCTTTTCTGCTGAGTTACCAGAGACTCTTTGTGTCCAGGCCTGACCTGACCCTGGGCAGTGCCCTTAGTGACCTCTTAACGGGCTACTACAGCGGTGAAGGGGTCAGTCTGCGGTCTCGGGTCATCTTGCGGTCAACAGCAGTTCACTTAGCAGTCAACATCAGTGGTGTTCGTTTGGGAGCCTAAAGCAAGAAAATCCATATTTGGTTAGGATCTATTATCAAAAAGCAGCTTTGTTGTGTGAACTCTTTGCAGGTGCTTTGAAATGTGATATCTAAAATCAGGGTATTTGTCCATATATATTTCTATGTATATCAGGAGATTTATAAATGTTTTGCCGTAATATCATTCCAGATGTATACAGGTGCATCTGAATACATTTTTTTTCTATCTATCTATCTATCTATCTATCTATCTATCTATCTATCTATCTATCTATCTATCTATCTATCTATCTAGTGGTTATAATTATTAAAACCTTCTTATTTTCACCAGCTATAAGTCTATTATTCTATATTCTATATCTGATCTCATCATCATCCAATCTGTCTAGAACAACATAAAAAAACAGAACAAACTGAGACGGACTAAATCCAGAAGAACATCACTCAGGAGACTGACCTGCAAACTGTTAAATGTTTTAGGTACTTATGTAATAATGCTGTAAATTTAGAATGTCATAATTAGATTTTCTTTATCGACGACCTTCTATTAACTTAAATAATTTAAAACATTTGGTGAGCCCAAACCTAGCAATTAAAGCAGATTTTGTCCTAGGTGCACTCCCCTAATATAAAAAAAAATATATTTTTCCAATAGTTTATTTAAACATCTATGATTCTGCTCATTCTAGATCAGTGCCATCCTTAGACCTAGGTACTAAGGGCCTATTTTTTCCCATACTCAGCATTACTGACCTTGGAATAACCCCTGGCCACTTCCCGGTCAATTTCGGGTCATTTTTTGGTCATCGTCAGAGAGACACTTCTTCAGAGAGCACAGACCGGCTTTACACGTGTTGTAATTAACATTGTGGGAAATTAAAAAGTCTGCTTTGGGCCATGCCCAGGGGTCAGTCAGTAGCTGACATGAAGACATACATTCACTTGCTAAACCAAAGAAATATCGTGTTCCACAGAAATGAACCTATACGATGAAACCCCAGATGCAATCTACTGGAAGCTGTGGGTCATCCAATGGTCAACATCACACATACACACATGCACATTTGGTCAACCCTATATATAAAAGTATTAAATAAGATTTGTTGCCATTGTATTAAAGAATGTTCATATTTTTGGACTCCTCAAGCTGAATCACAGGCATCCCTGTATTATAAAAATATTTTACACTGCAAGCCCGGCACTGAGCCAAATTATGTGCTGTTTACTATGATACATTTTGTTTACAGAGCTGAAAAAAACTGTATACAAGCCAAATATTTTAACATAGTATCACAGCACATTTACATAAAAATGCAAGTACAAGCTCCTAAAGATGGAACAATATTGCAAAATCGTTTTTTTAACAGGCTTTATAAGTTTTTCATATCATATAGGAGAAATTTCTCAGATGTCTATAAATATTAATGTGACCCCAAATTCACCCCAAATCCAGGCAGGTTGTTTGGCGGTCACCGACGTGGGGTGGTGTTTGAGCTCTTCGTTACTCAACATCCTAAAAAAAAAAAAAAAAGCGAATTGACTGGATGATAGTCTGGACATGGCTATTGAAATCTATTTGAGGTGCATTTGACCCGAATCTGACCTACTGGTATCCAGGGTCACTTGGCGGTCATCTTGAGGGTGTTTTTTTTTTTTTGGTCAGTGCCCTCTAAGCCGCTTTAGGATGGCAGAGCGTCCAGGCCAGCAGACTGCCTGTCAGGTGAGCTTGCGGCCTCATTTGTCCTGCCGCTAATCATTACAAATGGGGGAGAGCGGCGTAAACAGGCATCATTAGGGCGACTCGTCACAGGCACTCACGTCCACTTTAAAGCACCATTATAACTCCAAGGGGCCATCCATAATGCACTCTCCAGGGGAATGAGAAAAAAAGAGAGGGATAGAGAAACAAAGACAAGGAAAGAGTAAGTAAGAGAGAGAGAGAATTAAGTCATTCGGAGATCTTGTGTGACTTAGTGCAGTTCGGATAGTAATTAATAAGGCTGTGTATTGGCAAGGGCCTTACGATACAATATATTACAATACATTACAATATATATAGCAATACATCGCAAAAAAAAAAAGTAAAACAAATAGCTAAAAATACAACTAATACAAAGGTGCCCTTATTTTTTCCCCCATGCTTTTTTTCTGAGACAATGACCGTATGTGTCAGCGACAACTAGAGGAGAGGAGGAGGAAGTCTTTTGACACACAGAGCATTTGAATTAAATATTAACAGAAACGTAAATCACTTTAAAACGTAATTTAAATATATATATTGATACTAGAGGTTGAAATATCGATACACAATTTCAACAAAAAAATATCATGATATTATCAATATTTTTACACAGCCCTAGTAATTATCCATGTCTGTGATTAGGATGCATCCCGATGCAACCCGAACTCTGTGTGGTCAGAAATGTGTTAAGGCCGTAATTGTTTTCAATTGTGTGTTTGCAGTTGTCCCAATTGTAGAGTGTGGAAATACAAAAAGACAATAGTGCATCCTTTCCAATACTGAATGGGACATCGAATTCTGAGTAGATTGCATCGCTGTGGGACAAAAATCACCATCATTGGCAGTTGCATATTTGATGATGCTTTTCTAAGTTTGTGTGTTGTGAGTGAGAGAGGGTGCCTGTGTGTGTGTATGTATACGTGAGAAGGAGGAGGATCTCGTACGCTACGAGTTCATCGGCAGGGCAATGACAGACTCTTCATTCTCAATCACACTGTAGTCCCCCGGGGCGCGCAATGCTGCTGCCTTGTGTGTGGGAGCGTGAGTGTTTGTGTGGGTGAGTGTAAGAAAGAGACAGAAAGGGTGAGACAGAAAGAGGAAATAAAGGAAAGAAAGAAGGGTATTAAGGAGACAAAAAGGCAAGAACAAAAAAAAAAAGAGAACAAGGATTGGAAAGAGTTCTTGAGGTGAGGTGCCCTCACAAACACTAAGGAAACATTAAAGACAGATGTATTTTGAAGGAAATTTCTTTTTGTCTCTTTGTAGTTTACTAGAAAAAAAGTGTGTGCGCTAAATTGACTTTTGTACACAAATGACATCAGAGGCACGCCATGTGGCATTGCCATGGCAATCTCCATAATCAGCAGGCAGCTATACTTTCATGAAACTCCTTATTAGCGCCTAACTAACAACCCTGCATCTCTCTCTCTCTTGCTCTCTCTCTCTCTCTCTCTCTCTCTCTCTCTCCACCTGCTCTTCACCCCATCAGTGCTGGGGTTATTTTGAGGTCAGGAGAAAAAATTAAGCACGTTCTCCATGCTGTGTAATGCTGTTGTACGCCTGCTGATGGAATTCTGTCTGTCTGTTCTCTCTCTCTTTCTCTCTCTTGTTCTATCTATTTATCTACCTCTCCCTTAGTACATTTTCTGTGCCCAATCTTCTGTCTTATCTTCTCTCTACATACCCTCAGGCTTTCATTTCTCATCCCTCCTCTTGTTCAGGAGGACAGAAGATGGACAGATGTGATAAAAGACTCAGAGAGTAAAGTACACGTTGACCATTCGGCAGCTTGATGCTGATGGGCTGATCATTAAGACAAGATGTGATTGTCTTAAGCGTCACCTTTGAACATAAAATACACAAAGCAACTATAACGTGGTGTGTGTAGAGCATATGCTGGTTTTTGGTTCGGTTAAGTCTGGATTAAGCCTTATAAATAGCCTCTGTTATTGTGGCTGACTTGTTATGCTAAGAATTTGGCAGATAAATCCAAAGGATAACATGGTTTAAGATGAAATCTGCTGTAGATTAACACATTCTTATTCGGCTCTGTAAATGTTGGCTATGCTACTGTATGTCTAATGACCTAGGAATAATATTATGAGCTAAATATGCTGCTAGTTTACCCGTCTCTGACTTGGTTAGTAATTCAGTCTTGCGAGAAAAGGAAATGTTGCCCAGCGTTCGTGCTCAGACTACAAAAACAAGCCATTCAGCACTACATGGAACATATCCCAAGGCTTTAATACACAATTCCAATAACTTAGGAACTATTTAGGGTTGTGTTCTCCTTTTAAGTAAGAAACCTTCGTTTGATTGGCTCTACAAACCTCCTGTTTAAACCTTTGCCTCTATAGGGGGTGCATCAGGAATAAATTATTTTAGACATATAGTGATGGATAAAATTATTAGAATACAAGTTCTAACTTCCACTAGCTAAAATGGGTTAAAGTTATTTATTTCTATGTTTAGAAAATATTAGTATACCTTTTTAAACAATTGTTTTGACATTAATTTGCGTCTGACAACAGCCAGTGACCCACACAGAGATCTGATCTTATTATGGCCATCATCTAATCTGTCTAGAACAACATAAAGAAACAAAACAAACTGAGACAAACTAAATCCTAAACCAAAACTGTGGAAACATCTCCAAAGCTACATAAAAAACTATGCACAGGTGCACCTAAGGCAAAAGCTGCTTTAAACGAAAAGGATGGTGACACCAAAGCATTCTCATTTTTCAGCATTAGTACACAAGAGCCTAAAACGTTTCACAGTACTAAAGGTTTGCAGGTTGGTCTCTTGAAGCATCTTGGAGACTGGAGGATGATAATAAAATCAGAGCTCAGTGTGGAGCACTGGCTGTAGTCAGACTCCTTATGCAAACAAAAATCTTACTGGATTATTACTATTAAAGGGTAAATTACTGTTAATAAATGGCAACTAATATTTTCTATTGACAAACTACATAAAAATATAGAAATTACGGATTTTATACTATTACATACATGCACGAATTTACTGTATTTAAAAAAGCTCTGGTTGGAATGACCGGTGAAATCTCTATCCCACTACCACTTTTTGGTCTCTAGATGTCAGCAGTGTTGCTGATCAAGATGATAACAGGAATCCAGAGACAAATATTTTAAAATGTTCTAGAATTGCCTCTATTGATAAGCACTATATAAACACTGCAATCTATGTCTATCTAGGAAATCTGCACTGTATTGACAAATACTGCACTGTATTTGTCAATTCATTCTCAAGTTGCTATTAATTCTTGTAGGTGTGTAAGACTCTGCACGAAGGTCATGTAAACCGAGCAAAGCATTATGTCATTACATAATAGTAATATATACCTCTATATATAGGAGAGTGGAATAATATAGTATACAATTTTTAGGTCATCATAGAAAGTTAAGTATTTTGATGATTGTCCTTAAATCAAACCTGCTTCTGGTCTAAATACAATAATTCTCAATTTCAATATTTAATAAAGCATTATATCAAAAAAAATATAGGATTTATTTATCTTCTTATACAAATGATATTTTGTTGTTTTGTATATGTTGTATTAAACTTAAAAAAAACACTTTTAGAATACTTTAGAATAAAAATCCAAATTTGTAACACCATATGCACTACATCGCCAAAAGTTTGTGGACACCTGACTGTTACAACTAACGTGATTTCAAACATCTTATTCCAGATTTATTGTCCATTATGCTGTTAGAATAGTGCTAGTGGGATCAAGGACTAAAGACAGGCTAGGGGGTCTGTGGTGCAGTTCATCCTAAAGGTGTTTAGTTGTGATCACGTCAGGGCTTTGTGCAGAACACTCAAGTTTTTCCACTCCAATAATAACAGAGCATGTCTTATCGGAACTCAGGGGCTTTGTGCACATGGGCATTGTCATGCTGGAACAGTGTTTGACAATTCTGGACAACTGTGTGCTTCCATATTTGTAGCAACATTTATTTTAGAAACAAAAAAACGCATATAGATCTAATGGTGAAGTGTCCGCAAACTTTTGGCCGTATAGTGTATGTAGAATGGATGATTTTTAAAAAATACTGTATATGTCTTTGTTAAATACATTTATACATTTTTGCCTGGCCCAAATATGCATAAGGAAGTTATCCCGATATTCAGATTTAAATACAATGATACAATGAAATATTTCTTATCAGCATACATTATTGCACACATTGTTTGTAGATTTGGTGAAATCAAAATAATACTTACAGATTTTGTAGCATTTTTTTTGGTTCCGTTGCATACAAATAAAGTGTAAATTAACGACTTTCTAAGTGGGACAAATAGATGCCTATAGTTACCTGAATTTCTATTTTCATTAAAATCTAATGTGTGTTATACGTACTGCAACTCTACTTATTACATACTAGACACTTCAATAAAAAGTGGTACAAATAAAGAGCAGTGGTGGCTCGAATGCTTAAGGCGCTGGGTTCAGGTCCCACCACTGCCAGTCAGCCACTATTGGGTCCCTTAAGACTCTTAACCCTTCCTGCTCCAGGAGCGTTGTATCATAGCTGACCTTACGTTCTGACCCCAACTTACCAAGATGGGATATGCAAAGAAACAAATTTCACTGTGCTGTAAAGTGTATGTGATAAATCAAGACATTGTTTGGTAGAAATGAGGATGAAGAATTTCGGTTGTCTAAGATATGCAAATAAACTCCAAGCTCTAGGTACAGCTGACTCGTCTGTAGTGTCTAAATGACCTGTGGTAGCTTGTGCAGTCAAGACGAAGCAGGGCTGTTTGTAAGGCCCCTTTTCATCCTGATGACTGAAATCCTTCATGATCATGAGTTTATGCTGTGCTTATCCGGTGTGCAAAGACAGTGTTGTAATTTATGCGTTCTAAAACAGCACTGCCCACTCCCAGATGGACAGACTTTGCAAATTCCAAAGCTCCCATGAGAGAAATTTAGCGGCAAAGCGTCTCAGGACTCCCAGGTGGACTTGCTGCTTATATACCGGTTATGTCCTCGTATGGTTACACTCTGCAATTGAAAACACCCCAGATTATAGATGTTTATGCAAAAAGAGATTTAGGATGATTTGATTTGTTTTTTAGTGCTCAGGGGACGGTGACGGAATGAAATATAGTAAAAATGGTTTGTAAAATGAAAGGATAGGCGTAGGACAGGAAGGTGTAACCCTAGACTAGAATGTGTTAAAGAAGATATGATATGTTTTTGGGCAGATTTGTGAGTCACAGTGATGTTCTGATATTGTCATTTGCAGCAATACAGTATATTCAAGTTGCAGAATGTATCATTTCAGCATCGTCATCGCAATGTGTGTATCTGCAATAGTCACATTACAGGATGTGCAATGTCGACTGCACTGCAGTTCAGAACACATGTGATCTGTGGATCAACCTCAAAGTTTAATAATCGAGTGATCGAGTTTAGCATTCGCACTTTGTTTTAAATACGTTACTGTGTAAACATTTCAAACAAGTTGAAAGTATTTGTGTGTAAAAACCACTTTTGTAGCTCAAATTAAAAAAATTAGGAAAGTGGTTATGATGTTGTTGGAAGTTACGTTGTGAATTGGAAGATCGGGGTTCGATTCCCAGTACCACCAAGTTCCCATTGTATAATTAAGATAAATGTAAGTCGCTCTGGATAAGGGCGTGATACTGCCAATTACTGTAAATGTAAACACTACTTGTACAGTGAAGACTACGTAGTGTGATTTTACATTTGATTATTTAATTTTTGTGTCTGGATCTCTTTTGTATTTATCTGTGCTTATAATTTGTGTATTATATTGTACACCAATGCACTTCCTTGAAAAGAAACACTCTAAGCATTCCAAAATAACGAATTCTTTTCAAATAGAGCTGTTCAACTCATCTGGGGAATTTTCTTTACCTATAAGTCGCAGAAAAATATAAAAATATATCACAATGGCAGTTCTTTCTCACTATCGTGCAGCCCTAATTCGATTGGGTTGTAAAATAGAGTCCAGATTTCCAATTCTATATCAAAATCACCACTCCTCTCTTTCTTTAATAGGGGACAGAGGGCATTTATAATGAAAGTTTGCTTTTTTTCATCTGGGAATCATATAACAGCCCTGACTCTGCATAGTCGAGCATGTTCCATCTGCTTCGGGTTCCTGAGAATAAATCAGCTCCTGTAGTGAAACTGCAGGGGATTCAGACAGAATTCGTGACATCTGGAATCAAGACTAGGGGTCCTGATCAACACACTCTGCACTTTCTCAGCACTTTGTGCATTCATATCAGATTTTTTTTTTTTTTTGGCCAACTGTGTGCTTAATGCGCATACTACATATGCTTAATGTGTGTATAGCATGCAATATGTTTGCATCTGCTCCAAAATCACTATCCTTGGATACACATCTGTGTATACTCATAGCAAGACAAGTGGCTTTGAACAGACAGTGTGTGTATCTGCGTACATGCATAATGTGTGTGCGTGTGTGTGTGTGTGAGCGATGTGTGTGTGTGGGGTGAAGACAGCTGGCATTCTTTTGCCAATTCTACAGGAAACTATGCCAACCTGGCCATCACAGCCATGGCAACCAATCATGCCCGGTCACCGAGCCACCAGTTGCCTGGACAACCTCAACCCAAAGGCCTACAAACAAAGGGTCATATTATGATTGAGCGGTGCTGAAAAATGGAAAACAGAAATGGATAAAAGATAAATAATCTGTGGTTTGAATCTAACGATCTTAAATCTATATTCTTCAGGAAATTAGTGGCAGAAATGTGTCAGTAACATAAATTATATATAGGACTGCATGATTTAACAAGATTTATTTTTTTCTCATCTAATCGAAACATTATGCAATTCATATAAAACTATTTAAGAGGCGGGGTTAATGTTCATGCTAATGACGTTTATGTCGAATAAATAAATTGAACAAATATTGCACTGTAGCATAAAGACATCTCTACACAATGTTTACACACTTTTAATTTGCTATCCAATTTGAGCTGTATTACTCATACTTAGCTACTTAATACTTGATACCACATAAAAATATTATTTATGCACACAGTATTATAGGGTTAAAGTAACGTAGTAGAATTTTTTTGCAGTATTGAACTGGAAAAGGCTGCGGAAAAGAGTAACTCCTTCAAACGTGGCCATCATTTTGCTGCCTGCACGAACACAGCGAGTTCTTCATTAGCAGAGGAAATCATCTCCCCCACCCACTCACTCCCCATCTCCAAATGTCAGGGTGTAGCGAGGTTTGTGTGAGTATGTGTGTATGTGTGTGTAAAGATGCCAGATGGATGGTGGCATGAGACACTATTTCATGTTTCACTGTGCCACACGCTGTGTGGAGGAGATGTGTGTGCGTGCCTGCGTGTGTGTGTGTGTGTGTGTGTGTCAGGAGCGTCTGTGCACAGCAAGAGATTAATTCTGCTAAATTAATTGGGCTGAGATTGAAAATGAGAGAGCGAGCAGGTCGCAGCTGAGTGCGCGAGCCACCCGCCTCGCCCTGCGAGCGCAACACGCACATGCTTATTTGCACGACGCCCCTGTTTGTTTGCCTGTGTGAGTGTGTGCGTGCACAAACACACTCATTGCTAGATGGAATGTATATATGCACAAGCTGCTGCACTCCGAATTGTATTCAAACTCTTTTTGCCCTCACACACACTTGCACACACGTGATAATGGTGCGCAGGGGGACATTGTGCTGCTTTTGCAAAGGAAACCTTTAGCTATAAATCTCTCTCTCTATAGAGAGGAACGTAGCCTTTACTGCGAGGGAAAGGAAAACAGTCTGGAGTAAGAGATGGATGGATGGATGGATGGATGGATGGATGGAGGGATAGATAGATAGACAGATAGACAGACAGATAGATAGATAGATAGATAGATAGATAGATAGATAGATAGATAGATAGATAGATAGATAGATAGATAGATAGGGCGGGTGGTTTGTGGGTAGATAGATAAATCTTCAATTATTAAAGTTTTGTTTTTTAACTCAGCTTCTGTTGTAGATTCAGTCCATGCAACTAAGAAAGACTGGAACTCAACAAGAAGAAAAGACAGACATATAACGAAGAAAGTCAGGAAAAGTGAGGAGACAGCGGCAGCTTTTACCAGTCTGACTGCATGTATCTTTACAGAGCTCTGTTGCACTTGAATGAGCAACTCAATTACCCCCGTTAATACCGCCTCAGTCTCGAACACCGATCCCATTACGCGAGAACACATCGCCTCTAGGCTACACACACACACACTGCTGTAGTGACTACAGGACCTTGTCTACACATGCCCACATCCACACACACACACACACTTGTTCGTAATGAAGTGAGGTTTTATTTAATCAGGAAAAATACAAGCATTTTATATGCTAGAATAATAAATCTATGCAAAATAAACACACAACATTTACTGACTGGTATATAGAATCCGGGAGTCGGAAGCATAGAAAAACAGAACACACAACTTCTTTTTATATAATTAGCATTCTTCTGTTATTTTCTTCACATTTTGTGTTTACATTTTAAAATACTTTCACTTAGTCTTTAAACTTAATAAAATGTCTGTAAAACTTTACTCGCTTGAGAAATATAAGTTTTCAGATGCAGATCATAACAACAATCATGACAATCTGCTGTTGATTAAAATTATGATCCGGAGATGCTAATGTAACATAAAGTATTTAGCTGAGTATGTAGTAGTATGAGTAGCCTTTGTGTTGCTGCTGCTTCTGCACACAACAAGTTTACACAGTTTTGAGGATTCTTAGGTGATCCATGTCAACCTGGTAGCCACATCCTTCCAGCACCACCACAAGTTGTTTTTATTTTATGCATATTATAAATTAAGTAATAATGTGAAACCACAGCGTTGGCAGCACTGTGTTTTTTTTATACAGCTACAGGTCCATTTGTCCATCTCAAGATTAGTACAAGGCTTTTGCTATGGGTTTCCATTGGGTAGCTTGGTTTCTGCTCACCTGACTGGCACTCCATACTGGGTGTATTTTCACTTCACTACCAGTGTTTTAGGATAGGTGACCGGATCCTTATGTTGAACAACAATTCACAGTTTAGGTCAGTGTCACTGCTTTTTTTCAATCCTTGCCACTGTTGGGCCCCTGAGCGGGCCCCTAACCCCCAAGTGCTCATTTGAATGAAATAGATCAAATGTAAGTCGGTCTGGATAAAGGCGTCTACCAAAATGCTGTAAATGTAAATAATTACAACACAAAAATGTTTTAATTTACTCTTTCTAAGCGAGTACATTGTCGAATTATGCCAGAGTCTTAAACAAAATCGAATATAATTGTGAGTCTGTGAGTGCAGACAGATTGATGCATCTCTCATCTCTAGCCTGACTACACATAGCTCATCATTATTGTCAACTGCAGTGCAGAGCGGACGAGTGAATGAAAGAGATTGCGATAGAGAGAGAGAGAGAGAGAGAGAGGAGAGAGAGAGAGAGAGAGAGAATGACAAAAACAGAGACTGTGCACATCTGCATATTAGAAAATATAAAGAGAATATAAAAAACAGAACATGTGCTAGAAATAGGAGCACATGAGGGCATTTAAAGATAACAACAGGCATATGGTTCAAATAAAGGAGGACCATAAAAGGAAAGTAGTGGTTTAGGGACATGTGGAATTAAATATTATAGAACAAAAATGTAATTGGGTCTGATTGACAGACGTTTGGTGGTAGCCTAGGAAAAAAATAAAATCACATGCGTAAGTACATTCAATTCATTGTGCAAGGTACATGTACAGAGCCAATGAAATGCATTTTTCACATATCCCATCTTAGTAAGTTGGGGTCAGAGCGCAGGGTCAGCTATGATACAGCGCCCCTGGAGCAGGAGGGGTTAAGGGTCTTGCTCAAGGACCCAACAGTGGTTGTCTTGCCGGAGCTTGAACCCAGGTGTTTCTGGTCTTCAGATTATCAACTCAGCACCTTAACCATTTGAGCCACCCATTTAGGTGACCTTAAATGGAAATTTTATTACATAAATTTGTAAAAACTGCCATTATTTCAGCTATTATAGTAGAAATCAAAAATTGCCATGATTAAAAATGCCATTTATCACTAAGTTTTCCTAATTTTCCTATTAGTTCTTAGGTTGCTTTACTAATCTTGAAAATGTGTATGTTTATTGTAAACCTAATTAACTATAAAACATTAGTAATAAAATAAATGTAAAAAGACTTAAATTTAAATCCTAAATCAAATTCTAATTTTTATTTGTCACATACATAGTCAGACAGAGTATATCTTGCGGTGAAATGCTTTTCACATATAAACAAAAAATTATAATAAAATAGATATAATAAGTGTAAGTAAAAGTATAAAATATAATTATAAAGTTTAGGATATGTAGTATAAAATTAAATAATTCCATAAAGTATATGCACATGAATAACAGAATTATAGATATGTATACACAGATGTTAATAAAATCTAAAGTGTTATTGTGCTCAATTAGAAGTGTTAAGTGACTCAATGTCAATTTTAATTATATGTGCTTTATGAATGAAAGGTTTAGGAATAAAAACATTATACATGTAAAACAGGGGTCACTGCATATGAAAATAAAGTTAAGTAACTTTAAATATCACCCTTTTATTAGTGTAACATATCAGTTGACTCCAATGCCATTAAACTAGTGATTTAGTTTAAGGATCCTCTTAAGTATCATCAACTCCTGTTAGTCTCAGATTGTTATTTTTAACTACATCAAATCTAAACAGAAATGGTAACGGAAGACGAATAAAAGTCTGGACATGCTGACAGGTCCTGAAAGTTGAAGCGGGGTTACACATTATAGATTCTAGGTAAACTACCAGGAACTTTACTATTGTAGTCAGGAATAAGTCAGAAATGTAATGAGGCAAAGTGTAAGTCGGACGCTATAACACTCAGACATGAAGGTCACTGCACGTGATTGCTTTGAAACTGAATGGATAGAACTTCCTGTTCAAATGATTAAAGTCGGTCTTGTGATTATCTTGTGATTAATTGTTGTTAATAAAAACAATTTGCATATTTACACAAAATAAACTTAAATAATGATAATAACAAGAAGAATAAAATAGCAGTTTTTTTTATTATGATGTACAACCAAAGTTATTGATGTAGTCATAAAATTATGATTTATTGTTGTAGCCATTTTCTTGTTGATTTAGTTCAATAAGATCGATATTATACTAAATATACTAATACTAAACTTTTTTTTTGTGCCACTTGCCATAATAAGTATAAGATCTGTTGCTTACTACTTTTAGTGACATTATAAAATAAATAAATAAAAAAACGCCGACATCAAAATGTTACTTTCCTGATTACTAATTTATATAAATGGCTGTAAAGAAATATTCAGTATTATGTTGGTATATTGTTTAATTGTATAACTTACATTTGTAAGTGTATAGTGTACAGCAGCCTCTTTAATTAGGAATCGCAGAAACTAAAAATAAATATTTCTCATTTGTAGTTATAATCAGTAACATTTCAATATTTGGAGAAGACACTGTTTTGTGTATCTTTGATAACAATGTATAAACTGGATAGCAGATTTATGTTAACATCAGTAGAACATATTTATATTATCCGAGAGTCAGTGTTACCCACTAATTCTCTATTCCATGTGTATAGACCTTGGATGTTCCATGCTGCGGGCTTCTATAAATATTTGGAGAGGAAGAGGGAATGAAATGAAACACAAAACTCCAACAGACTAATGCAAGGAAAACAAAAGGTTCCAATTCGACAGGAAAGTAAGTGTTGGCTGGTTCCATGGAGAAAACAACTGCAACAGCAGCAGAAATGCATTGAGATGACCTCATCCGTTTCCACGCCTGTCTGTCAGAAGTTAGTCGAAGATTTACGGCTCAGACGGTGCGCTTGAATGATGTCAGGATTCCTACTAGAGCTAAAACAAGGAAGCAGAACTGTGTTTTTGTTTCTGAAACAAGCACCCGTACATTCAGGAAATAGTGTCATGCATAATACTTCAATCATGCTACATATTAATGCTTGAATTTAATGAAGATAAACAGTTTCACCTGTATCTATGTTAAAAATTATATTTCTTTGCATTGTCACACTTCACAGTAGTGCTGAATGACTTATATAAAAAGATACACTTAGAAGTACAACTTGTTTCATATATATTTCTGTTTTTATCTAGCCTAACATAGAGCAATATATATTTATTATTAAGTTTTAAATCAATTTTGCTGCTATTTGCTGCTGTCTTTTGTTGTTTGTCATAAGCAGCTTAAAGTAAAAATGTTCTCTTCAGCTACTTCATCTGGTCAGAGCTAAAAATATCATTTCACTAAAAACTAGGGCTGTGTATTGGCAAGGGCCTCACGATATGCTACTTATCATGATACATGGGTCACGATACAATATATCACGATATACTGCAAAAAACATATATAGCATCATGTTATGATACAAAACAAATATCTAAAAAGACAACAAATACAAAGCCAGAGGAACCCTTATTTTTTCTTCTATGTTTGCTTCTGAGACAATGATTGTATGTGTCAGCGACAACTACAGGAGCGGAGGAGGAAGTCGATTGTTACGCACTGAGGGTTTTAATTAAAATTCAATGTAAACGTAAATCAGTTTAAAAAATAATTTAAATATGTATCAATACTAGAGGTTAAAATATCAATACAGTATCATGACAATAAAAATCGCAATAGTTAGACAGCTTTAATAAAAATACAAAGGTGTCTTGACTAATTTTATATCAGAGTTGGAATAATAAAATAATGTATTTGTTTTATACTGATTAACATTTTTTTAATTAAAATAATAAGTAATAATAAAGAGAATCCAATCTTCTACTGTTAGACATCAAATACATTTACACAAGACTGAATTCTTTAACTCCAATGTCTGAGTTGTGGCTGTGTGTTTTGCCTTATGTCTGGATAGAAGATGTCCTGGTTGAATGGCCCAGACTGTCGAGTCAAAGAGAAAGTGATAAAGCGATATAGACAGTCCCCAATATTTGGTCCATACAGTGTCTCCCAGCCCTCTTTTAATGAGTGCAGCAGTAAACAGGAAGCCATGGACAGAGTGCACCTCATCGATTCAAGATCCGAAGTGGTGCATCTTAAAGGGAATTTGTTTGAGCGTGCACGTGTAGAATATGGGTAGGATAGACGGTTTATTGTTGCATTATGCGTCTGAGGTTGCAGGAGCCGTTTCTAAGTGTGCTTGGAGCCAGACAAAGTTAATCAAGACTATTTGGAATTGCGCTGCTGGCTGCAGAACTTCATATATATGGCAGCCAAAAGGAAGCATAAGCTGCACAAGCTGCTTGAGTATATAACTGTATGATTTGTTTTGTCTAATGATGCTGAATTCTAAAGGGAGTCATACTGGTGGATGCAAGTGCATTAGAGTCTAGGCTAAGAGTCGTTCAGGAACCAGTGTTATTTGGAAGCAAGCAAAATGTGAAAAAAAAACACTAAGTAGCGAGATAAAGCACAGAGAAAAAGAAAAGGGGAAAGCTACAAAGCAGGGGGTATGCACTATTTTAAAACCCCCAGAAATGCACATGCTCTCCACACATGGACTGTGCTAAGGTGAGAACCGGAAGTGTAGAGCGCTTGATGCGTCCCTACTGTCTGCCCTCTCTGTCCTTCAAATAACAAACCAGCACGCTCTCTGAGGACAGCCGAGGCCGCTGCCTGGATGGTTGGTTCGCACGCTACAGTGACAAGAACCAAAAACAACATCCGTGTCAGATTTATGATCTGGGAATGGTCAGAGCCCCCCATCATGCAGCCACAGGTGAACGCTGGAGAACAACAGCAGGGATTCAGGGCCAGTCCGCATTGAGCAAGCCCAGTTGCTCAGGAAATATGCATCTGGGAAACAGAAAGCGACCTAGAAGGCTGTGTGGGAAGTGACCTGATGACGTAGAGGATGACCTCTGGCACAGACACTGTTTAAGGCACTGAAGGAATGTGGGAGTGGAAAGGAACTGGATGGAAGTAGCAAAGAGAGAAGATTAAAGTCCCGCCGCACCCTGGAGGTTTTTGCAGACATCGATGCAAAATTCTTAACCATGTTCTTTCTTTCCATCAGAGAAATCTGTTTAAATGTAGCACTGTGATGAGTGAAGTGACTAAAGAAAACAGCAGGACCTTCCTTCCAAATGTAGGGGTGAATGTGTGTACTTTAGTTATATTCAAAGATTTTTTGTGGCATTTTGCCTTTTTATGTATAGGACAGACAGAGTTGAAATGATGTAGATAGAGAGAGAGAGAGAGAGAGAGAGAGAGAGAGAGGTGGGAATGGAAAGGACTTGAGCCGAAACGCAACATGTGGGAGCCTTAACTATAACCTTTTAGTTATATTTTTAAAAAAAAATTACTAATACATGGGCTTGATACTTTGAGTAAATGTGTGTGTGTGTGTGTGTGTGTGTGTGTGTGTGTGTGTGTGTGTGTGTGTGTGTGTGTGTGTGTGTGTGTGTGTGTGTGAATGGGTGTACATGAGCATAAAGGAAATACATTTACTTCCCAGCTACACTGAACTTCCTGTCTAAGGAGCTCCTCTGCTTCCTCTGAACACACAGAGCTGGTATATCCTCATGGATACTTGTATAGATACAAACAAACACTAAGCATAGACTTGAATAATGTCCTAAACAACAGAAGACACAAATGTACAGAAAAGTCTAACATATGACATACATAAAAAACATTTTATTAGCATCCCTCCCTGTGCTTGACAATATAGTATAAATTTATATGCGTGGTCACTTTTCTTTAGGTTGGCTACTTACTGAGCTGAAACATTAAGCATGTGAATGAGCACATTAGCATTTTATTTCTGTTTAATTCTATTGCCTGTGGTCACTGCTACCCTGCTGGCTAACTATAGACGAAGCAGCATAGTTCAAGCATGAAGAGGTGCTTATCATGATAACACTTATTTGATTTTTACAAGATTGCTTTGATATTATCCCTAAGATCTGTTAGCTTAAAAATTTTAGTGTATTAAAAATTTAGTTGTGGTATATTTGTATAAAAGTATTTTATATATATATAATTAATAAATAATAATAATAATAATAAAAAAATAATCTGGTCTAATAATACATAGTAATAACATAGTAATAACATAGTAATTAATTAATATAATTAATATTATACTTATTAGCATTATGAATACAATTTATTGTATTTATTTATAATTATATTGTATACAGAAATTGTAAATGAGAAAAGTCCCTCTAGTATAAGAAATCTCTCACATTTGCTTGGATTTAAAAAGGCAAACTCTTATCCATAACTGTACTTTAAACATATAACTCATAACTTCCCTGAACTTTAGTACAATATCAAGACCCACCTTATATTAAAAACACGTGTTACTGTGTGTAAGAATAATTAAACTTAGGAAATTGATTTTATAAACAAGCAAGGTTTCCTTTTTGCCCAGGTTTTATCTTATCCCAAGAAAGATTAATTAATATCATATAGTTATAAGAGTGCTGGCATGTGCAGCAGTAATGCCCTTGTTGCATAATTTGTGAGTAGTCAGGTCTGGAAATCGCCATAACTTATAGATTCTATTCTGTTAATCATAAGTGATGTCATGTTGGTGTTTCATACAGTGGCCTGTACCTGTCACTCACCTAGTTTATGGCTCCAGGGAATTGTTGTATCGATCTGTCACTAATTAGGCTTGGATTAAGAGGCGCACTAGTGTGAAGTAAACCTTAGTAGAGAGCTCTATTTTATCACAGTGCATTGATTTCTGCTAATGCTTTATTGAGGCCATCCACAAAGCCAGTGAATGATGGTGTGACACAAAGGAGGTCTGTGGTTTGGTAGAAATTACCCTCACCTAGTGGTCTGATCTACTTATGCAGTTTCTGTGATGATGCAAGCAAATCTAACTATTGAAGGCAGTAAGGAACTGAATCAGCAACATTTTAAATCTGTTTCATATTCGGTTTTATATGCAATATAAGGACAAGGAATGTGTTAATAATATAGTATGTAGTATTAATCCTTTGTGGTATTGAGGTAATGCATTAAACTGCAATGCTTAAAAAAGAGAGTAAAAGACAGACCTGGAACTAGTATACAGTAGAAAGCTCTCGTGTCCAGACAAATTTCTTTTTTTCTTCACCTTGAGGTTTGTAATTGAAATAAATGTAATGCGTGTTAAATATTTAATTTTATGGCATATTTCCTTTAATACATGACAATGACAATAAATTCTTATGAGTGGATACAGTTTTATTTCATCTCTGCCTGTAGATTAGATTAGACGTTTCATTTTGTTATTAGACATTAAATTGCCACGTTATGTTAAATGCCACTAGAGAGTCTTTCAGTGAGGTACTTACCAACAAACAGCTCCTGCAAAAGTAGTTGACAGAGATAGTGAAAGTTAAATGCGAATCTGTGCTTTGCAAAAGGGTAGACCACAAGCCTGGGATTTTCCTGTAAAATGAATTACTCATTTTTACATCTACAACGCAGTTTTACCCTTGATTAAGGTAAAGAACATCATGAGGCATGCTAAAATACAAAAGAGTCAATGATGTAGCGGTGTGAAGCAACCAGATAGAAAATGGCAGGACATTATCGGTTAGATTTCATGTAGAACATCTCTAAAACGTGTTTTCTTTCTTATTATCAGTTATATTATTGTAGTGCATGCTGATATTTTTTTTCTAGCTTTGTTTGAATGTTGACAAAAACTGCCAAGCCCTGTACCTGTGTATAAAAAAACCTGCAAGGAACATTATTACCTTATTAACTGATAGACAATGTCTACAACTGAAAATTGCTATGAAAATTATCTAAAATTTACAGTTTTAAGATAAATATTTCCAAATCTTTTAAATATAAGCATCCTTAATCTAGTTCCATTAAGGTTTTCTTCATAATATCATGTCAGAAAGCTTTTCCTAGCCAGCGTTGTCTTAGGGTTTAAATAGAAATAAAATATATTTAAGTTGCCATTATTGTTTATTGATTTTAAACAAAAGCCTTATTAGCATCATATTCAATTGTCGTGATCTTATTAAGATATAAACCAAATTGGTCATTAGCCATTTTATCCGTACGTTTCTACACTCCTCTGTTTTGAGAGCTGCCGAGAGATTAAATGGCCGTTTCTTTTTTTTCTCCTGGCACTATGAGG
Organism: Bagarius yarrelli; assembly: GCA_005784505.1. Taxonomy (NCBI): domain Eukaryota; kingdom Metazoa; phylum Chordata; class Actinopteri; order Siluriformes; family Sisoridae; genus Bagarius; species Bagarius yarrelli. The sequence goes on from VCAZ01000020.1 coordinate 3,129,896, forward strand.
CAGATGGTTCGTTTACAGTTGGTGGGAACAGAGGGACTCTCTAATGCCCATCGTGGGGGAGGCATTGAACCAGCTTCCCTCAGTGAGTGATTTACTGGCTTAGATCTGAATCGCTTAACACCAAAAGCTGGAGAAGGCACTGGCGTTTGCTTTCTTTTGTGTCACACTATCCACTATTGTGTGAATTTTGTATACTAAAGCTGACCTTGAGGAAAGACAGAATTGGGACCGTAATGTGTGCGAAAAACTAGAGAATGACTGGGCAGCTTGTGTAGACTCGGTTTGGAATGGGTGGAATGCCAAATAACCAAGAATCTGGCCAGACGTTGATAGTGTGTGTGTATTAAAGGAACAGACAGAAAGTGAATGTTTGTGCATATGTGTATGTATGTGCGTGTGTGTGTGTAGGTTTGTGGTGGAGGAGTACAGGCTGATTGTTTCAATGAAGCAATTTGATTCAATTTTCCACTCAATAAAATTAGCCATCAGGACTGGGGCCGTTTGGCTGTCCGCACTCACTCATTTCCAGATTCCGCTCCTAATTGAACGAGTTTATGTACTTGTCTCTGGGAAATTGGAAAAATTCATCACCTGGAAAATGTTATATTTTTCTCCCTGCCGGCTGTGCACAGCTTGTCCCCCTATAACCCCCCCCCCCTCCCCCAAGCCCTCTCTTTCTTAACTTCATCTCAGTGATGAGCAGCTATGAAATTAATTTGTTAGTATATAACAGGAGGTGCCTTCCAGAATGCTGTGTGTGTGTGTGTGTGCGTGCAAGTGTGTGTTATAAAACTATTGGATAATACATTGCAGGTTAATCGGCATTAAAATGGTGGCCCTAGCAGTACAAGAATCGTAGGAAGCTTTTTTCTTTGCATTTAGAAGATGGTTTGGTGAATTAAAATCCAGCATTTTTGGTTATTACAGCGTTAATGCTGTCAGCCATTAGCACTCTAACAATGCATGCAATTCTGTTGATGTTCTGCATGTCAGTCGAGCGTTTTCCTGGATTCCAGGTATTCAAGTGGAAAGCACTTACAAAGAATATAATTATCTTTTTTCTTATAAATATTCAATCAAGTCTTACATTTATAATGTTGAAATTAATGGCTTCATTTTATGTACAATTAAAAATACGTGTGGCATGTATTATTATTATTACATTTTTGTGTGTCTTTTTTTATGCAATTCCCTCCTCATTTCATATTAAAAACATACTACAATTTAAGTATTTAATAGTTTTAAAAATTCTATTGTGATTTTTTATTTTACAGCATGTCCACTGTTGTCAACCGTAGAATCATTTTGTTTTAAAATTCCTTTCCATAAAAGTGCTTGTTTCTATGGCGGCCATTTTGAATGCAGTGTTACTAGATTTTAGAATCAAAGCTAATCAAATTACTAGAACGCCCAGGATGTCATCTGTACAGTACAGAAGAAATTGATAGAGTAGTTCAAAATTGTAAAACAAAATTATTAAAACATAAGGTCCACAACAGAGGACACAAGTCCTGACACAAGGGCCAAACTTGAGGAAGTTTCATCACATCTAAATATATAAAAACATATAAATATATACAGTAAAGTCTTTATGGAATACCAGCCCTTGAATTTTACATGTGTAATTATTTGAAGGTCAGTATCCTGTTACATCTGCCGAGATTTATTAGCATATGTACACAAGCTTAAACAGACATTGTTAGTTACCACTGCAAGCCATCTTTCAATCAGCATTTGCATTTATAACTATGTGTAATGGGGCAGGTATTAGAAATGATATACACAGGGAGTAAATTCGTAAAAAGAATCTAAAAAAAAATGCTTAAATGTTGATATTTAATGCTAAGAAAGAGACACACCAGAGAGAGGAAAGATGATGTAAGATGATGATAAAAGCGACTGAATTTTGTTTAATAGTAATAGTGCTGTCTTGGAAACATGAACAATATTAGGCAAGTAATAGTAAAAGTGTTTGAGAGAGAGAGAGAGAGAGAGAGAGAGATGGAAGAGAAAATGTTGTGTGATCTGCCATCTGTGTAGAAGGTCTTGCTACCGCGCCCCATATGGCCTGGTGTTATGAGTTCTCTCTCTCTCTCTGTCTCTCTCTCTCTCTCTTTCTCTCATGCACATACACAGACATGGTGAACTAATTCAGTCAGGCACACATATGCAAAGACACGCCTGAAACTCAACGGGCTCATTTCAGAACGCGATGATCCCATCTGTGTTCTATATAAGATAGATATGAAGTTGATTGATCAATTCCTGATTATTATAACAGCCCTGAAGTAATTAAATTACAAACCATGATTTGGCGGTTATGGTTTCAGTGACGACAGTCAGACCTTCTTTTGTCATTCCACATTAAAAATGCTGTAATGAATAGCAGAACAATAATTTAAAAAATGCAGAAACATAGGTATGTACATACATGCACTGCAGATGCATTATGGTGTTGGTGACGGACAGGCACCTCGAGGTCTGCCAACATAAAATGAGCACCATTAGCTACAGGGGCAGCAAAGCCTGTGCCACATTAAATGACTTAGCCGAGCAGAAACTGGGATAAATTTGAGTGCCGCTTCCCATGGGAACACCAAATGCTGCAGCTACCAGTGATGACATAACCTAAAAATGTTATACCAAACTACTGAGCCTAATTCTTATATACTACCATCAAAACACAAGACAATTACAACATTAACGTTCTATACCATTATCTAGAACTGAGCTTTAGGAAGAAGCAAACTTAGGATATGATTACTCGAATTCATCGGTGTAAACAGGCTGAATATGTAAGATAATTAGTTTTGATTGATTCGCCGCAATTAATTATTTAGAATTGGGTGTCTGAACATACCCAGACGGGGAGACGGCGAGAGCAAGAGTACGAGTGAAAATGAGAAATGGCCGCTGATTGAGCTGGTCTGCGGTGAAGTCACGGATCGATGGAAGAGAGGAAGAGCCGAGGTTTTGCTTATACACTTCCAGTAATAGTGAAGCACATTACTGTGAGGCGGTGGCTCTCGCTTCATATTAGTGTATCATAAGACGGATCTTGAGGTTTTGTACAAAAACATGCATGAACAGCAAAATAGATGATATGTACAGTGTATATATCGCATGTTATTCACAAAAGTATCATCCGTATGTGGGTTTAAAACATCCGAATCAATTGCGTTCTTACTACCATAATAACTTCAAAACTTTTCTTAACTAGATATTGAGGCATAGCTCTAAGAAGTTGATCATTTAGCCACTATAGTATTACTGAGTTCTGGTGCTAATGTTGGATGAGGGCAGTTGGTTTTTCAGTCCATTGGGGTTGAAGTCAGGGCTTTGTGAAAGACACTCAAGTTCTTCCACACCAACTTCAGCAAACCATGTCTTGCATGGAGCTCAGGGGCAGTGTACAGGGGCAGTGTCAGGCTGGAAGGGTGTTTGGGCCTCTAAGTTTCAGTAAAAGAGTAAAATGTAATACTTCAACCTACAAAGACATTCTGGACAACTGGGGGCTTGTAACAGTTTGTGAAGGACACTAACAATTTTGGTGATATTGTGTATATGATAGCGATCTGTCCAATTTCTTGTGTGGGTGTGTATTGAACAGTAATTTTAAGACACACGCACAAAAGTTTAATACCAAAATCAATCTATTGCTTCAATCTTGCATGACACCAAATTTTATGCCGGAAATAACATCAACAACATTTTTTTACAATTATTTAACTATAACTATGCTTAATTACTTATTTTACCTCTATAAACAAACAACGTGAATGGCTCTTATAGTTTATTCGCCTTTTTTGGCTGATGAAAAAATAAACTTAATTTTAGAATTCTACAGGTAACTTTAACTCTTGCGTGTTGTTTGGGTCTGTGGGACCAGTTTGTTTAAAGAGCAATGGTGCTGATAATAATTTTTTTTAGCCCCAGACTCATTGGCCTTGGCCCTCTCTCCATGTACAACATACAATAGAACATATTTTCCATAATATTTATGTTTTTACATGTGATCCAATTGGGTAAATGGCACATATTAACCATAAATGATGTCTATAGTGCTTGTACAGTAAGTGAGCTAAAGTAACCACTTTCTATAAATGTTGAGTAAAAACACAGGGTCCACCAGACCCTTGAAAGTAGGTAAAATATGAGGGGTTAGAGCTAAAGAAAAACATTTTGCACTAGCAACACTAATATGGTTTAAACCTTAAAAAAACAAACTTTGAAACTTTGCAAATGTCTATGGTAGAGTAAGGAAGCACCTACTGATTCTACCCATTGCACTTTGAACACACTCTGACTGTTTCACTGAATTTATGGAAAGAGTTCCTAGAAGGAAGTTGATTCTTAACTTCCACTTTCTAGATTAAGTTTTAAAGTTATTCCTCTCATGGTCTATGCGCATATCTCCTGGCTCATTCATCTGATTCGCAGGACACACAGGCGGATGGAAACGCTTAATTATTAATTGGCTTGTTGTGTTTGTGCCAAGAGGCAATAAATAACGCTCTCGTCTAATGAATAATGGGGTTGGTTAGTGGGCCCGGCTCAAGCACGGATCCCCACAGTGAGACGTTAATGGTTTACAGTGTCTCCAGCGCTTGGAGCGAGCCAGTTTCTGGCCAGCCCATTAACCCAGCACTGCGGAGGCGGTGATTGGACCTGCTTTAAGCCAACATGGCCAAGTCTAGTGGCTCCAGAGGACATGCTTAGCCTTTGGGGTCAGCTACAGGCCGTTGGAGGGGAACAAGAGGGTGTGCGGGTGGCTGCTCAGAGGTTTTATGCCACAGTTAGCAGTTAGGACTAGTAATGGCAGTATTTGCAATGCCACAGGGTTACAAGCTCTGTTAGGTTTGGACTGATGTCAGAATTTCAAAGAAGTTATCAGGAACATGAGCACAGACTGTCCATCAATAAGTCAAAGTAGTTTGAGCATGTAAACAGAATGAAGGAAATGTTAGTAGACACATGCTAACCTACGTGCGATATGACGTGGGTTACGCTTATGTCGAAATATTATTTTTTTCTCCGAACTTACACATACACTGGAACACCGCTGCCAAAATATAACTCACTTCTAAACACATATAAAACACACGGATAAATCAAGTATAAAACATTCTGTACGTGTACATAGTACATGCAGCTTATACGTGTGCTTTTCTTCATGTCACTTGATCTCCTGTAAAAGGCTCTAAGAGGCCATTAGTCAGTCAGCATGAGAGAAACCCATTCTGAGATTAGATCGATTTCCCCCAAAACTTCACAGAGATCCAGCAAGAAACCTCACAAATCAACACTGCCTTCCCTCCTGCTGAAAGACCTTCGCTGTCTGTTTGTAGGCATGTGTCGGCGTGTGGATGTACTTGAGCCTAAAATAAAAAGGAAATTTAAAAGCTTTCTTATGTCTGTTTAAGACAAAGGTTTGAGAAGGAATTAATCAGTGGAACAGATAGACTGTAGTCGGGCATTTATAAATCCATCATGCAACTTGTGTATGTATGACAAATTAAATAATTTGTATAACTTTTGTATAACTTTTCGTATCTCTGTCTGTCTGTCTGTCTCTCTCTCTCTCTCTTTCTCTCTCTCTCTTTCTCTTTCTCTGTCTCTCTCTCTCTCTCTCTCTCTCTCTTTCTTGCTCAGTCTGTCTTTCTGTCTTTCTCTCTTTGTCCCGCTCTCTCCCTCTCTCTCTCTCTCTCTCTCTCTCTCTCTCTCTCTCTCTTTCTCTTCATTAGTATGCATGCTGTGGCCTAATAGACCCATGGGGGGAGAGCTAGGGTGCGACATGCATGGCTTTCCTGCAATTTCCCTCCATTTGAGAACATTAGGCCTGACAGAGATGAGGAGGAGGGGCCTATGCCAACAAACAAAGACAGAAAAGGAGAGATGGAAAAGGAGGAGAGTGTGGTAAAGAGCAGATTGATGGAAACAAGGTGGGTATGGAGAGAGAGAAAGAGAGAGAGAGAGAGAAAGAGAGAGAAAGAGAGAGAGAGAGAAAGAGAGAGAGGGAAAGCAACAAGACACAAACTGAACAAATAAATGTTGTTTTTACAATCCTGGATTTGTCACTCTTAAAAAGTCTTCGAAAGCCTCTAACATGAAAACAGTTTTTATTCGGATAAACAATTTTACATTGGGGAAGTGGATTATTTATGATGGCAATTTTTGGCCAACTTTAAGCTTGGGCATTTCTGCCGGAAATTGAATTTATGAAATAATAATTATTTTATGCTTGCACCATTTTCCTACAACGACAAATAATCACACTAATAATTCTTTATGTATTTATGTCAGACAAGTATACAAAAACAAAGACTGTAATAGATTTACATAGCTATATAAACGATGAATTCAAATATTATTTCTCTGTCGCGCTTGCATCATGACCCGCACAGTTCTCTAAAACTCACAGTTCATTGTTGACCTTTTACAGTATCAGCACAAATGCTCTCCATGCTGTCGGATTGTGTTGGAATTGGTTAACCGGCTCCAATGTCTAAAAAAAATAACAAATGAGGACCTCAGACTGAGATCAGAGGCTTAACCCATGGTTGTTGCCACATGCTTTGCGTGCCGGCTCACCTCAATTCTTACAACTCGCTGAGTAAAAGGCATTCGAAACGTTCCTCCTTTCCCCGGAGAGCACTGAAGATGGTCCAACAACAAGGCTGTGAAACTTCCAGGGAGCCAGAACAAGTCTTTGAAGCAGTGAGGAAAAACAAGCAGTTCGCACTGTGTGTTCACACCCCAGCATACACTCCCAGCAAGAGAGACAGACACTGACAAGGAGAGCAAATTCGAGGACATTAGTGTGTTTTTATTCTTTCCACACAGGTGAGTAAATATATATAGTGCCGAGCAGTGTGCCACCGAAACAGATGACAGTCTATAGTCTTGTTTTACATAATGTACACACATGTAACACACACAAGTACACACACAGTCCACAATTCTCTCAGCGTGTCTCTAAGTGCATCAGGGCCAAGTGGAGTTTGGGGATGCAGTCCATCATCAACACCACCAAGTGTTTTTGGTGTGTGTGTGTGTGTGTGTGTGTGTGTGTGTGTGACTATGTTGTTATGAAAAACTGTCCTGTTTGAACTACACAGTGTTCTGTTTTATGTCATGAGTTTTAGGTAATGCAAAAAAAATGAGCATATTTTTTAAAGCATTTATATGTTGAATCTAAAAGAAATACTGACACTTATAACGAAATAACAAAAAATAATAATAAAATTGTTTTTCAGATTTTTATTTTGACTGTAATAATTGCTTTTTCTCTCTGTTTTTATTCTCAAATGAGTATTTTAAACCATATGCACATATTTATAGCTACTATGACACTTAGATGCTTTAACTCAAAATTCTAAAAACTAAACAATATACAGAATATTCACAAAAAATAAGTTTAATTAGTTCTGGTATTTGGTAAAACTAGCTGGTTGACATGATGGATAAATAATTAGAATGACCTCTCACCTCTATGATGTCACTGCCAGGCTGGTCTTTATTGTAGTAGGGATGACTTCATGAGGCCTTGTAACCATGAGATGACTGCTTTGAAACTTTTCCTCTGTCTCTTTAAGGAACTCGACTCTGTTGCTTTTTATAATCTCTCTGATCTCAGTTTCCAGCCCAGAGCTCTGAACTCATGTAGTCTGGGGCTTTGTTGATCCCCTTTACAGTATGTGTTAGCTTTCTTTTTAGAGTCTAAAAAGGTCAAAGATCAGTCTTTAAGGTTGCACACATTAGAATTTATTAAATGGAAAAAAAAATTATGTTGAATGAATATGTACTGTATATTTTTAAAGTTTGGTGTATATTATTATATATAATACAAGGAGTTTTTATTACAAAGAAATGTAATATTTGTATATAAGCACAGGAAGCAGGTGTAATACGAATACACAAACATAAAAAAACAATATAAAGGAATGACAGCTTTATCTTCGATTTATATAGAGACAAATATATCCTAGCATATCCGAGCACAAAAACATATCTTAAATTAAGGCAAATTTAACTCACAGTTGTCTTTGTTAGAATTGTCTCTTAAGGATTTTTTATTAATATATTTTGTTACTACTTTTTAGCTTAAAGTTGTTCTAATCAATTGCCACATTTATTTATTTATTTATATAGCAGTTTAATTATTTATAACTAGGCATCAAATTCTGTGGAATTAAAAAATCTGTTGAGAAATAGAATTAATTAATTAATTAATTTATTTATTATATTCCTTATACTATGGAACTTCTCTTTAGTTGCATACCTAACATACATTAGATATATGACTTATCTGCCATATTTATCTGTGACCAAACAAAATATTGCATAAAACTTAAACAAAAAAATCTGCTTGGATCTTTTTGATAAAAAAATTTATAGCCTAATGTCCGTAAGCAGATGGTTTTTTTTTAAACCTTACATTTAATTACTAAATCGTTGTTATTATATGATAAAAATTGTTTTTGTGGAGGAATAATGCAAGTGCGTTTTTGCATTAAGCTTTATAAAAGCAACATGAGGAACTGTTGAAAGTTAAAGTCACAGATGATTGGTTGGTTAAAGAATGCCCTTGTCTTTCCTCACATCAACTATTTAAAGCTGCTCCTATCAGGATGTACAAATGCTACCACTAACAAGGAGTATTGATGGGGAATTAAACAGGAAAGGAACGAAGACCCTCGTTCCTTTTTTTTTGCTAAATGGTTTTACGTTTGTCTTTCAGCATAGCTGCATTGTGTGGCTCAGTGTGCAGCTTGTACATCGGTGTTAGGCAGGGAGGTGGGTTCCGTCATCGTCTGTGGGACGTGGATGTCCATCTATTAACACCTCATCCAGCCTTGGCCTCCTCTCTACCTTGTAGTCCCGTCTCCTCAGATCACGGGGAAACCACTAATCATTCGTCATCGCAGTAAAGAGCCCATTATTAGCCTTGACTGCGCCAGTCGCCTCCAAAATGGAGTTCCACCTTCCCACTTTTAAAGGCATCCATCCAGCAGGATGAATGGAGGGAGGAAAGAAAGATGATAGAGGGATAGAGGAAAAGAGATGGTGGCTGAGTACAGATGGGAGGATAAGAGGAAAAATTCCAATGTAGTAAAATCTTTTGTCACCACACTGTCTGCCGGTGAGAATGAGTTATGTGGCAGGATTAAGGCAGTCGCAGAATATAGAAAGCTTTTTCAATCCGCACTTTTTCTAATTGAGGTTTTGTTTAAATTTATAACATAGCAACCCTAATAATAATCATACTCACTTACTCACTCACTCACTCACTCACTTACATGCTTGGTCATTAAGTCATAATTCATAAAAAAATTCTAAGTAAATAGAAAAAGAATTTGTAACATCCATACCAGTAAAACTGACAACAAAGCCAAGCATACAAGGGAGGTGGAGCGATTACGTTTCCTTATTCTGACTGATTGTTGAAGGAGAAGCAATCAGACTCTTCCTCAATAGGGGCCACCTCATATGTGGGTGGAGCTTATACAATCCTTGAGAAAAAGTAGAACAGGAAACTGTGCAATTGAGCGAACTGGGTTGGTGGTGCTGGTGGTGGTGGTGGTGTATGTCATTATAGGGCTGATAAATGAAAGAGCGGAGAGGTAAAGGGGGGGTAGAGGTGGAAGTCAAATCAAGGACATGTTCAGGTTTATTTGAACTCTGCTTGGGGTCGAGAGGAGGGCACGCTTCGTTGATTCATAGGGTAGATTATAGATGATAAAAGGAGAAGGAGAGAGGAAGGGAGGTGAAGAGATGCAGACAGAAAACAGAAGGTGAATACTATGTCTGAAAGAGGTAAACAAAAACAGTAAAAATAAATAAATAATAGCTTGTCATAGCGCCATTTGAATGATTTCGGGCTGGTATTTAAACTACCCCTTTTCTAAATGACACAGTGATTACTAAGCCACCACTATGATTCTAAATAGATTAAAATAATTAATCTATGGGTTTAGGAAACCGAATTAACCCCATTTCCTGCAACTTCCTTCTTCTTTCTCCTTTGACACAGAGGCAAGTTAAAAGTAACGATGTCTCACGTCTTGAAATGACACTCGCTGTGTTCATTAGTAAAGTTTATTGAGTTTATTGAGTGTGTGCAATTTCACCGAGGCCCCTGTGGATATAGTAATCACTGCTGCAGAGCAGACTGACACGAGGAACACGGCAAATATGACTCCCAACAATAAAGTTAAGCCGAACTGAACAGACAAAGTCAGACGAACGCAATAAAGAAAGCTGTTTCGTGCCATGGCGCAGGGGGTCAGATTTTTGCATCTTGCTCTTGGTAAATATGTGCCATAACTCACACCGGGTAGCAGCGCTGGTGTTTAAGCGTTCATGTGTATAATTATTTTCGAGTATGTCTCCATTTTCTCTGTTTCGCTTCAAATCAATTTTTATGGCAGCTGAGTTTTATGGCACTCATCAGGGTGGCTCAGAGACGGTCTGCTTCTGCTTCGGGGGGAACACACTGTCGAAATGAGAGTTATAAATATGAACGCTTTTTCTTCTGCCTTCTGGCGGGATTCTGAGCAGATTTTATGTTTGTTCTGTGTGTATGAGTACAGCTGTGTGTATATATGTGTGGGTGTGGGTGTGTTTGTAGTATAGGTAGAGGAAGCTGATGTTTCCTCAAACTGACCCTTGACCCCATCCCTTATCATCCTTCCTTGGGTGACTCTTATTGTTTTGGAAGCCAGGGTTATAATACGACTTTGGGGCACTGTAAATTCTATAAAGTTACCGTTAAGATTATGATGAATAAATGAATAAGAGAATTTAGGACTCTCTGGATAGTTAACATGTGCAGATCATATCCTTTCCAAGCTTTAGAGAAAATAATATATTTCAGAAAAAATTTTTTCAGTGGAGTTATATAAATTTACTTATATATACAAAGTGATTAAATGCCGCATCATGTGAATATAAAGCAATAAAATGAACTGCAACTAAATGTGACGTGAATGTATGTGTTTGTTATTAATATTTAAATGAAGATAATCGGTTGTTTGTTAAATGACAAGTTACTTTTGACTTTAGTTAAACTTGTCCCTTTTATCCATCATAGTACTGAAGGTAGCGTGATTAGTTACCTTTTTCTGATGGTCCTGAATCCGGTGATCTTGTCAATTCTCCTTTTTAAATGCACCTTTAATTTGTTTCTTCATCATCATTTATTTTATTTCATTTTATAAGTGGATTCATTGTTACAAAATGTCAGATTACATGTTTACCTAGCGAGCAGCCATGTTTAATTAATAAGATCAATCAAATCTATCATAATAAAACAGTCCCCTTAACCTGGCCCCTATATACATATATACATATATATAAAAAGGAAAGTGTTTAATGTTTGTATTGTTTTAAGAATTAAAAAAAACAATCAATAGTTCTTTTCTATCAAACTTTTTGCAGACTATATTTAATTTTTTTGCATTTGTTTTTGCATATATTTATATTTATATCCATATGTAATTCATTTTTGCAATGACACAAACCCACAGAAACGTTGTTGTAGCTGTTGTTGAAACTTGATATAGGCTTATATGAAACCTTTACAAATTCTTGATTTATATTTTTATTGAAATGATGATTAATGCAAGTAATACATGCCACATCAAGACTTAAATCCTACCCTTAATAACCTTAATCCCAGGAAACATTGGGCCTCTTTTAGGTTTATAAATCAAAGATTCTTCCTTTAATGTCGCCACAAGGTCGATAAAACAACTTCTCTTATTTACAAGTAAATATATAATTTTTAGTATTATTATATTTTTTTATTTTATTTGAATACATTTACTTTCTTGAAAAATCTTATATTTTATCTGCTTTAATATTATCATTTTATTTGAATACATCATATATTATATATTTATAAAAAATAACACATCTAATTAATTGATCTAATTAATGGTTAAGTATAATAACAATAATTTTTTTTTTGTTTTATTAGATTTTTTAAATTTGTCCTTCGTTTGGTTCCCCCTTCACTGGGCCTCCCATTATCCCTCTCCAGAGTGTCAGAACCCTCTCCATCGCCCGTGATAAGACCAAGCACGAGTGTCAGCCTGATGCATGGCAGGATTAGTACTGTACAAACACACCGGGCTACACTTTAAAGGGGCTGAGGAGAGGGCACAGGCCGGCTCTCTTCAAAGCTGAAGCAACCCATTCTGCATGAAGGGTTTGGAGGAATTAATGAGGGTAAATATTAACACCTGCCCTTGTGTAAATATTAGCCCATGTCTTTTAGGTACAGGCAGCGGTGCAGGCTTTGCTTTGAGACTTGAAGCCACTGAAGTGGATAAAGAGAGGTGAGATATCCTCCTTCCGCTTAACTGTTGAGAAAGGAAATGCGGTTTGAAATCTATCCAGCATCAATGAATTTTTTATAGTAACGCAAAGCAGCCATACATTACGTTTAAAATGCAATGAGAAATCTTAAGAGCCGAGCTGCATTTCCATCTAACTGGGCAGATGGCAGCGTCACAAACGCTGGCTTTTCGCGACATTGAACATCTCCCAGCCAAATAGGGCTACTTTACAAGCAGGTTATAGTTTATAAAGGTCATAAGGAAGTGTTTTAAACCCAACATTGATTTTTTTCTTTGCTTCAGAACAAAAGCTTCTTGCATTCTGCCTTAGCGGCACCAATTCACTGATTCTTCCATCCTTAATCATGGCATAGCTGACACATCACTCTGCCATCTGCTGTACACATCGAGTACTGCATTTTCTTCTTTTTACTTCCTGATTTTAGGAGCATGTTTCCATGGTAATAGTCTCTCTATGGCTCCATGGCCCTGTCATGACAGGTTGTTCAACTGTTTTTATTTGTATCCAGAGCTGCACAATAAACTGTGAGTTGTGCAAATAAGACTGTCGCCGCTCAGCTTCAGATGTTCCTGACGTATTGATGATGTTCCCTTGATCCTGACCAGATCTGCATGGTAAAGAATTCACTTGAAGGCTCTGTAATTAGAATGCATCTCAGACCTTTAATGCCCACTCAGGATTGGAAACAGTAATATATCTTAGCTTAACCTGTGGACGTTTGTGTGTTTAGGATGTCTTTGACATTTACAGCCACACAAGTATACAAGAAATGATATAATGAATAAAATAATTAATACCATTAACTTCTTCTTTTTTTCTTTAAGGTCACTCCAAGACCAGCATAGCGGAACACATCATCTGAGATTTCAGCTGTCACTGAGGAGCCAAGTCTTTAATTAAGCCTCCATTCAGGAAATACATAAATATCCGACAGATAGAGAACACACCGAAACCAATTTTGCTCCAAAAGACATAATGATGATTAATAGAGACATTAATTCAGGTGGAGTTTTGTCCCAAAACCTTACTCATCTTTCCTCATAATAATGGATAATTACAATATATGGGTATTGTCAGAGACTGATTGCACATTAAACCTTCCATGCTGAAAATGAAATGGTGGGAAAAAAAAGTAAGCAGCGTTTATAGATAGTGATTCGCCCTGTATATTGCACCTGGTCATCAGGACAAAGGACATCTAGGAAACATGCAGGAGGCAGGATGGGGTCTGATTATTTTCAATTAACAAAGAAACACTTATTACTAAATGTAGGTAATGGTAACATTGCAGATGGAACCATTTTAACCAGGAAATTCAGAGATTGGCATATGACAAGAGTGTTTGTGGCCGATAAGGTACCAGTGCCGATGTCCTTTTGCACCACATCTGGGACTTTTATAGGGGTTGTTTAACCACTAATTGCTCTATTTACATTTACATTTATGGCATTTGGCAGGCTCTCTAATCCAGAGTGACTTAAATTGATCTAATTTGATACTGAGAAGTTAAGGGCCTTGCCAGCAGTGGCCACTTTGTGGTACTGGGATTTGAACTCTCAACCTTTTGACTTAGAGTCCATCAGTCCAGCTAAATATATATATTGACCCTTAATTCTGAACCTCTAATTCTTTTTCCTAGATTACAGAAGGCATTATTATAAAGAAAAAAACAGAGCTCCAATTTTATTATATTCAGTAATATTATGTTCAATAAGATAACTTAAAATTAGGGCTGTGTAAATGTATCAATACAGCTAAGTATTACGATATTTTTTTACTATAGTGTACCGATACTCTAATTTCTAGCACTGATACATATTTAAAACGGATTTACATTAATGTTAATATTTCATTAAACCCCTACTGAGCGTTTTAATAAAACCACTCAAGGGGTTAATATGTCGAACGACTTCCTCCTCCACTCCTGTAGTCGTCGCTGACACGTGTTCATTTTTTTTAGAGAAGAGCATGGCCGAATAAATAAATCTATCTTTACTTTTTATTATTATTTTTATTTATTAAAGTATTTCTCTGTATTTAAATAGGTATTATATTGCAATATATCAGGATATATTGTATCCCATGTATCGTGATGTCTATATGTATCATACTTTTACCAATACACAACCTTACTTAATTTTCTGCATAGACACTGTCAACTAAAAGGATTTTTAATCACACATGCAATTAGTTTTACAAAATATCCTACAGATAAACCTGCACCATTATTTGTCATGTTTTTGTTAATTTCACTCCTAAATTAATTGTAGATTTTAGATCGTTTAGTATCTAACAATGTAAAGTGTTTTTTAGTTCGTCAGTTAGTTTTTTCAGTAGCGAGAATGTTCTATGTATAACCCTCCAAAAGAAAAACATCACACCAAGTAGATCCCCTTTAGGATGTCCAGACGCCCTGAGATACTAGTAAGCGTTTATAGATTGAATTTACAAACTGAGTTTATGATGTCCATTAATTTATGGTGTTTTAACACATAAACAGCTACAATCTATTCAAAGGCTAAACTGTTTCAAGGATGCATTCTGGAAGTTCTCCACAGGATAGCACTGTAGGCTCAATTTTGATATGGAATCACTCTGTCCCAACCCCCACCTCCAAGTTCTATCAGTCTCCGCCTATACTTCCTTCCTCCTTTTTTTTCGATGGCTCCTCCTCTGTGTGTGAATATTCATCTTGGTGTACTTCTAATTTCCATGCAGGTAATTAGATGATCCAACCCCTGCTCTTTGGCTCGTCCACTTAACATCTTGTTGGTTGGGTTCAGAGTAGTTTTGGACAAATTTGCATGCCTATGTAAGAGAAGAATGATGATCGTTAACTCATTTGAACTCCCATTTCCTTTGTGTAACATGATTAATAGCTTATTTGAACTGCTGTTTTCATAGTGTATCATAAAGAATACCCTGATGCAGTTAAAGTCTCTGTGAAAATATCCAGTACCTGCCTGCAAACCTTACATCATACTTTTAACAGTTAAGAAATCACTTTCCAGAAATTGGAGAAGTGAACATTCTAACGATAATCCCAGTGTCTGTAAAACAGAGCAGTAGCTTGGCTTCTGTGTATCTTTGTTTCTGTGTGGGATTTGTCCTAGGACCTTATTGATGTCCGTGTCTAGTCATTTAGAACGGTTTATCAGCCTAGCACTCACAAAGCACTCATGAGACACAAGCAATGGAGAACCCTTTTCAGATAAGAGTGAGAGGCAGAGAAAGAGCGATTGCTTCCTGTTCCCCCGTCTCACCGTAGAACTACTAGCCAAGTTTTCCAGACCCCAAATCACACCTTGTTTTAAACTAGGAGGAGATTTTTTTTTTTTTTTTGCAGAAAATGACCAGTGACAGTGTGATTCATTTTAGGAAAAGGTTTCATTTGTGTCCGGAAGGCCTGTCCCTGAAGTGAGAGATGAAATGCCTTTCGTCTACATTTAGAAGAGCGAAGCACAGTGACAAATTTTGTTTTCGTTTTCATATCATTCAAAGAGGTTGAACTTTGGCCGTAATGTCATCTTTTTACTTTTGTTCAGTCTTGGAAATATAATGGCTCGACATGCCTTAATAGTAAATTGTAGACCTTCTTGTCACTTTTATGCCTTACATGTTTATTAACTAAAGCTTAGCTAACTTTTTGTCACTGGTGATGCCCAAAAACAGGGGGGTGGTCACCCAACTCTAATCAATTTATCTCCAACCCTAATCAAACACAGCTGAACAAGCTAATCAAGGTCCTGCTAGATTTTACCTTAAAATTACAGGCAAGCGTCTTGATGCAAGTTGGAACTATACTATGCAGGACTAAGTCTGGTGACCCCTGCCTAAAGCCACTGATTCTCTTTGTTTGAAATTTTATGTAATTATACAACTGGGAACCTGATTAAATAAACAATATTTCAATTTAATAAACATGATTATAACCCAGAGGTTAAAATAATAAAACACGGTCCAATTTCTATCCAGTCCAACATGCGAATTTACAGTAAATATTGACGATTGCAGTAGGCACTGTGTGGGCGTTTGGCCCAAACACACATTCATTTACGCCAATGCATCCGTCAACTCTGAATGATGTCCAGCACGAGACAGAGTGTCATTATTTATCCCGGTGTCTTAGCCAGCACCCTGATGTAACATTGCTCATCAGTTAGCAGCTCAACAGCCTCTTAAACTTAATTTGGCTTGATTTGTGCTGTTTGCAAGTCAAGCCTCCACATTGATTACAGTGTCACAGGATAGCTCTCATGCATACATGGTGTTTCTTTACTGTGTGTAGTATTCGGTGGACAGTTGCTAAGCATATATCTTGGAGTGTGTGTTGCAGAAAAATGGTTAGGTGCTTTATCTGCTGCAGATGTGTGAATGTGTTTTATATTCATGTTTCGTGTTGTAATAAATAGCATGTTTACTTGTTTCCTAAGTTTGACCTGTGACCTTAGTTGACTTGAATGAGACTTAAATGTGTAGTTATTATAGTCTACACATTATAGCCATTATAGTCCATCTCATCAGGTTATTACTAAACTCACAATATTCCCCAAATATTTCAATTGAAAAAATTTAAGCCAAACAACAGGATAGGTTTAATTATTAGCTAGAAAAATGTGGATATGTTTGAATGGATTTAAAAGCTTTTGCTCATTTAAATTATCTCTGTATAAGAAGAAGATTTATTTTATTCATATCTGCATCTCAAAGTTAAACAAAACCAATACCAATATGTTCTAACGGAAATAAGGGTTTTAGCAGAGTAGCAATTAGTAAGCTAGCAACATGCCTAGTGAGCAGCGTTATCATCATTGCTAATATACTCTATTTTTTCTCTTTGGAACAGATTACATTATATGATGTCAGCTCTGCGCGTCTGAATCTTCATAAACATACAAAGTAAAAGCATAAAATATGACTGTCATTTTGGCTATAAAGCAGAGCAAAAACAAAAACTAGCTTACTGAGAGTTTGCTAGCTAGCAAAATAAAATGTAACATTAATTTTAACTGTAAACATCGCAATGTTTGGGGTAATGCTTTGGACTTGATTTTGGCAAATAACATTAAAAATTAAGAAATAAACCCCCCCCACAAAATAGTCTATATATTTATTCGCTCATTAGCTTTCTTTAATAAACATACATGTATTTCATTATTGCAAACAAAACTATAAATATAACCAAATAAAGCCACTCACCAGAAAAATGCATATATGTACATATGGAAACGTCACCCCTGCCTTAAGGACGCGGACGTTGTGTGAGACATTACAGCATCAGCCATTAAAAAATACACCCCATCAAATTTAAACTGCTAAAAACACAGTTACTAACTGTGTACATTTGGAAACGTTTTCTCCAGTGCTGATGAACTGTCACTGACTAAAAAGTCTTATATCTGTGGACAGTCCAGCCCTGATCGTCTCTGCCAAAATAAAATGAGTGGACAAACTTGTGTGTTTATGTTTCCAAGCCTCCACATCATCGAATTTGTAAATGTGTGAGTCTGTTTGCGTGCATTTCTATCAATGCCAGCCTGTGTATGTGGCCAAGATTTATTCAGCTTGTCCAGGGCTCCTTCATTATTGTGGTGCGTTTTAAGAGTGGGGGATCTCCAAACAATTTATGACAGACACCTTTATTAGTCCCTATAAAAAAAGAGCGGCGAAGATGGATCATCTCTCTTCCCTGTGCGTCTGTCCTATGGGCTTGGCACGGCCCATTAAAAAGGGATCTCTGCTTTACAGCGTTTTAAACGGGCATATGTCTGGTCACCACTGGTGTTCAGATGTAAGGGCAGTTTTAGGACCCAGTTTTAGAATTATCTTTCCTATCTTAATGGAAAGTCTGTTGTTTCTGCTGCTTGAGTTTACAGTGATGTGCATTTTTTAATTGTGACACTAAATAACAGCCATGTATTATTTAATAGGCACCTATTGGCTTGTTTAATTAGAAGGTTCCACAATCATTTAAACAGCACAAAAATAGCATGCTTGCTAGGTAGTTGTGTGTGTGTAGGGGGGGGGGGTGTTCCACAGTATACCATTAAGATTGACTACATATAAATGTCAATCAGCTGCACAACTAAAACATTTTCTAACTACTTACTAATATTTAACATGTGAGTGTTTTATTGATGCTGAACATTTTTTCGCAAATCCAGATGTAGATTGCTTTGATGAAGCACAATTGTGTATTAAGCCACTTCTTCAATTACGTCCAAAATCATTAAACTACTTTGATTATAATGTCAATCAGCACAGTTATTTATTTTTCCTCCATCTTCAATTTTATACTCTTTCTTTGGCCTTTGAAATAAATAAGTAGATCATAATCATATGATCATAAAAACTGTGTGCTTAATGTGTAAGGTTTTTTATGACATGTATAATTGATACGCATTAACACATACCTTTGGGTTAGTTGCAGATTTTGGTTCAGCTCCTCTGGTTTCTTCTCTACTTTTGTGGCTTTTCTGAATGTAACCGGCCTATTAATCACCCTGAAAATACGTGGAATGGGAAATACAATTCCACATTAACTATAATGACCACCAGAACTATGAAAATTGTTTGATGAAGAATGACCCGGCGAAGGCTTCAGAATTCAGGATTCATTTATAATATTAATGATAATAAAATGTTTATCGATTGTACTGGGAAAATAGGTTCAGCCAAATCTTAACGCAAACATCCTTCCTTACACACATACACATATGGACAGTATGGTTTTTTTTACATGCATGCATACCTGGACAGCCAGCAGACCTATTAATGGGTTCATTGTAGGACACAAAAAAGATTAGCTGAAGCCTCCCCCGCCACACACACACACTCAAACTCGCACATCTGTCAAGTGGGTTCTGTGCATGTGCACCTAGGCCTAATTAAACTGCATGTGTCATGTGATCTGTGCGCGCGTGGGCACTGCTGTCAGCATGTGAGCCAGTAATTTACATAAGAGTGCTCAGGGGACTAAATGCATCGTCCCTAATTGAGACTCAAGTCAATCAGCGATCTCGCTAGTAGCTAAGCGAAGCCTCCACGTACATTTGTATCAAAGCCCAGAGCCCTAATAGGCTTTTCTGAACTGAAAAAAGATACTTTGATTATTTGGGGTTTTTTTTCCTTTATTCTCTCTTTAACCGGTGATCTTTTTATGATGAGAAAATAAAAAAACTAAGTAGCTACAGATGGTAGCGATTTAAAGCAGTGTGTTTAGACTGACAATAAATTTATACAGAACTCAAAAGACGCAATAAAAACTAGGGAACAACATAAAAAGGGAAATTACTGAAACCTGTAAAAATGAAGATAAAATCCTGCTGGGCTGCTGATACCAAGAGGACTGAGTACACTAGAAAAAACACAGACAGAACAGAGCAGTGTTGTTGTACACCTTGCCTTATGCTTGACAAGTGAGTTGGGGAACATCTGCAAAAGAACAGTGTTTTCAATTTAACCTTTTTACGCATTTTTATATTCTTTGCAATGTTTTTTTTAAAATTATTTTTCATTAGCACATTCTGTATACGTACAGTAGGTAAATAACTGTCAGGCAACACCTTGGCACTGATTATTTGGTGGTCTCTAGAGCATTGCTTGAAAGATAAATGCCATTTTTCCATAGGATATTTCCTCAGTTGGTATATTAATGGTGGTATTGGCAGTATTTGAATGAGTATACAGCCTTACGATGATATGAATCACTCAATCAGAAAGAAAACATTCCCATTAAGATTGAAATACTAAATATAGGATAAAGGTGATCAGTCATAGGAATTCAAAAGATTGAAGTGATCCTTCCGCTTAGAGGAACCACATAATGGAACCACGTGACCAAACAAGGATCTAGAATTTAAGGTATTTCTGTTCTTTTTTATTGTATGCAACACATACAACTTATTACTTTACAGCACTCCTGCTTCACATTTCTGGCATTTCTTGGTGGTGATAGGAATCTTCTGGTTAGCAGTCCAACACCTTAACTTTAATTTTTATTAAAAAAAATTATTGAATCTAAAATAATAGACAGATAATAATCCTTTTATTAGGGTAGAAAAACATCATTCCGTTGAATCGCACTAGGTTATGAGAGTTTCTCATCCCTGGTAATGCCACAGAGGCGCTGATGTATGAAAGTAGATCGCAACAGAGGTTAATGCGGCATATAATGAAGAAATGCTTTGGTCTGTTGAAAGTGGGTCTCTGGGAAAGTAAAATTTTAAAAATATTTTTATACTAAAATGACTGAGATCATTTTGAAGAACTTTTTGCGTTTGATTGGCAACCAGGATCAAAAATATTGAGACTGTCACGAAGCCAACTCATTTCTGACTCCTATTTAGAAGAAAAATCTCTTGATGCAGTTTTATAATTTAGAATTTTTTGTCGTTTATATTTTAATTTATAATTTGTGAGGCACATTTTTGAATTGTATGGCATATGCAGGTGTGTGCTGATGCTGTGTGTGGTTACATGATGAAGTGGGTGAGCAGGAAGAATGAGGTCTATGGCGTCTGAGCGGCTTCTGTGCTTCCTCACAAAAAAAACTCATCTGTCCTGCCATACTCCGCCTCATGAAGGTCATCCTGGGGTCACCCAGGCAGAGCGGTCATGGCAAGGTCATGAACACACAGTATCACAGAGGATGCCAATGCAGCAAACACGCACAGTCAAGAAAAAATGTAGTTCATATAGTCCACATTCATCCATTAAGTTTATCTTGTAATCAGTTATAAAGCAGTCATAAACAGTATAATGTAGCCTTCTTAATGCAGGAAAAATATATATTGTAATAAACTCTCGGAGAAACACTATTATTTTAGATTCTCTTATTATAGGATATGCTAAGAAATGGTGGCTTACTGATTAAGATGTTGGACTGCCAATTGGAAGACCGGGGTTTGATTCCCAGCCCCACTGAGCTACCACCGATGGGCCCTTTAGCAAGGCCCTAAACACCTAATTGCTCAGGTGTATAAAAAGGAATCAAAATGTAAGTCGCTCTGAATAAGGGCATCTGCCAAATGTTGTAAATGTATTAACACAATTCTGTCGCTTTTTTTGTTTGTTTTAATTAGAAATATTGCAAGTAAAGCTTTTTATTGTATTCATTATTTTCTAGTCATGTCTTCATTCCATCCTAAAACATATAAATATGTAACAAAACCAGCTAAAATCTTCCTGAATAATACTTAGACTCTGTGCATGTGTGGTGTTCGATACATACTCAATATTGTCCCAGAACACCACTGGCATTGTGGAGCACCTCAGACTACGATTAGTTTGTCTGAATGCTTGCTGCTCAGGTCTGTCCATCACACTGCCTCTGGGCTTCTATCTCGAAGGAGTGCAATTGATTTTAGGTAACCCTGCAGGCCCGTAGTGCATTTTCATCAAAACTGCAAAATCAATGCTAAGCAGATTTAGACCCTCGTCACGAGTCATATTTCAGCCATCGCCCTTGCTAATGCTGACGCGTCCACTGCGACCATTATTACCCACCATTAGCATTACTGTCGCCGCCGTTACAAATTCAGCTGTTCCACCTCATTTACATTCACCACGCAAAGGACTGTGTGAATGTGTGCATGTGTGTGTGTGTTGGAGCGCCACTAATTTCGGATAAAGGAAAACTGAAGAGTGGCAAAGGGAGTGTTAGCATAGCATTGATTGCCTAATCGAAGTTACACCGTGAAAACAGCTTTGCGTTTCATTCAGAGCGATGGAAATGTAGTTCCAATGTATATATCAATTTATCTGTTATTGTGGGAACAAATAGGAAAGCGAATAACAGGTTTGGTTGTCATCTTTACTGTTATTTACAAAAGTGTTAATATGCAGATCTTAGATTTAGTAGCTTGATTTGCATTTTGGTGTGGAAATAGACACACTTGCAGTCAGTTTTATTAGTTACTTTTACCTACTGTTCTTTTTTGGTTTATTTCCTGGTATCAGTCATCTGAATATGCTGGAATGCTGGTCTGTCTGTCTGTCTGTCTGTCTGTCTATAGACTAAGGAAAGTGTTGCCTGGGGTCATGACCCCATGCTGAACTCTGCAGAATGAGAGGGATCAACAGAGGGCACTGCCTGTATATATATATATCATATGTAATTCTATAATCAATAATTCTATTATTATATATATATATATATATATATATATATATATATATATATATATATATATATATATATATCTATATATATATATTATATATCTATATATATATATATATATAGTGTGCATATTAAAAACCACACACACACACACACACACACGTATGATTGGTTATGTATTGACATTTAGGATTATGCATTAGATACATATTTACTTTTATTACCTAAACCGATACATGGAATTTGTGAGCATTTTTTTTGTAAATACTGACAAACGGTTTTTCCTTCCTTATGCCAGCAATGTAAGATAACGGATTTAAGATTTTTTTTGCAATGAAATGATACGTCGGTCGTCTGTAAACTAAACGACAGGGTTCAGCTTTGAAATGATCTTAATCGTAATAAATTCATAAAATTATTAGGTTATCAGAGCAAACGGGTTGAACCGGGACATTTGTAAACTAGTACAGTGTATGTAACAGATCTTTATTGAATTTGTTGTGTGGTTCCCAGGGCAGGCCAGGCAGTGCGGCATGTCAAAAAGCAGACATCATTCTTTCTTTCTTTCTTTCTCTCTTTCTCTCTCTCTCTCTTTCTCTCTCTCTTTCTCTCTCTGTAATGGAAACAGAAAACCAAATCAGTATACACTTGCACTTTAAATGAAGTGTCTCCATAATTGAATTGAAGCTAGACTCGCTCTGTATCTGATCAATAAAAAGTCCTGATACCTAGAAATCACACAACAGAGGATTTACAACATCAACCACCAGTTAACTCACGACATGTCCAAAATACACATTCTTCTTGTTTTTTCATCTCTAAATAAATAACACTAAAAAGGGCCTGCAGGTTCTATTTAAATTAGCATTCTGCTAACTTCCAGAGTGTAAAATATAAGACAAAAAGTATAATGATGTGTAATAAATCCTAAAATTTATTTCATTGTTTTGTCATTCAAATAAATTATTAAATTAAAATGTTTATATAAATAAATTATGAAGCTATGTGTGCATGTGTTCATCCAGGCATGTCCGCATATCTTTCTGTATCTGTGTGTGTGTGTTTTTGTGTGTGTGTGTATGAGAGAGAGAGAGAGAGAGAGAGAGAGAGAGAGAGAGAGAGAGAGAGAGAGAGAAAAGAAGCTCCCATTGAACCACTGGGACGAATGCTCTCTACATCGTCCTGCAGATTTACAGCGGCTCTGTTCACATCAGTAACTAACAACACAATTGCTATCTTACTCACACTGCCTCACAGCTGCACACACACACACACATGCACAGAAGTTAGCTGATGTTGAAACTATTAACACACACACACACTCTCTCTCTCTTTTTCTCTCTTTTATTTTATCTGCCTTTGTGTCACAGTGAACATCTTGTAGCCACAACAGATAAATAAATATATAAAAACACGATTTATTCAAAATGTACAATTTTGATGCAATTAAACGATCATTCTTACAATTCTATATTTAAGAACTGATTTATTATTTACACGGATATTTTTATTTTGATTAATTTTAGACAGAGAGTTTAGGTACAGATCCAGTTCTGCTTTTGAAACCAGAATTCACATGATTACCAAGGATGGTTTTAAAGCCCAGATGTGCAGTATATCCCTATATAAAAATTGTTTTGAGTATCGAAAGATGAATATAATATTAATAATCAGTTACTAATCTGGTCTAAATGAAAAAAAGCAAGCGTGTTAAGATTTTTTAAATTAACCCTTTCAGTGCTATTGGCAGTAAATATCTGCCTTATACTTTGTTTTTGTTTTTCTTTTTAAAAAAAAAAAAAAAAGAAATTGATATTCTAATTGCTATCTTACGTCACTGTCCTGTTTTATTAGTGTATGCGCACACGAAAATAAAGTCAATTTGACCTTCGAGCAGCTTGTACGATTTTGGTTCTCCAGCTGATTGAATCAAAAAATGTGTGCTTGTGTTTAGTTAAACCAGCTTTCCATCTGTTGCATGGATAATGTCACACCTTTGCTCTGTGACAGATTTCCACAAACACCCTGCTGAGCTCACTTCCAAATAACCATGCACCTAATCAACCAGACCTTAAATAGCTGACCGTTTACAAGCTACAAAAAACAACAACAACTGACCGTCAGGATGCAACGTCCCTCCCCCATGTATCCTCCTAACACTGTCGTAAAAATTCCTTTTTCTTTCCGGGCTGTCCTCTGCTTCTTTCTATCTGTCTCACATATTCAGGAATCCTTGTTGCTGTTTCACATAAAGGCCAGAGTTTGTTCACAAAAGCCTTAAGTAAAGAATGAAGTCGCTTTACTCCGTTGACATGTACAAGCCCAGCGAACTTTGTGGCAATTCCAAACTTTACACCGATATAAATTTCTTTTTCCTCTTCTAAAAACAATTCTGCAACTTTTATATAAACCCGCGAGCTGCCGTGAACCAAAAAGCTTGACACTGACATGATTTATAGGTGTGCAATCATTTATAAGTGTGGGGTCGTTTATATGTGGAGTTTCTTCTTGAATGCGCAATTTAAAAGGGCCTCTTGTGTAAAAAGCGCAGTGAATGTAGCAGTGTGTAACAGGAAAACAGAACTTTTCCATGGCGAAATCAGCCTGGATGTAATTTGCACTCTGCATTTGTATGTGTGTGTGTGTGTGTGTGTGTATGTGGAAACTCATTTGGCCTACTCTTTTATGGAGGCGAAATGACAACAGCAGAATGGTTTTCTGAGGGAATCTGTGGCGTAATTAGGCTTTGCCAAGACACAAACATTTCATCATATCAGACAGTTTCTTCCTTATATTGTCTCTGGGTAGCTCTCCTTCATGTGCCCATTTACACACACATGCTTTCACTTTACTTTGGACCTGCTGGATTGCACACCCAAAACTCATTGGGCTGGGCTTTCTGAAAACAGATTAAGCCTAGTCTTGGGATAAATGATGCTGTCAGTGGTGATTTTTCCATTGAACAGTGGCCAGTAGTAATGATGACATTCTTTATCTTTCTTTAATCACTCTATCTCTCATTATTTCTTTCATTGGCTTCATTTGTTTTAGTCTTTTATTCATTTCCCAAATGTGCCGTAACCACAAACATGTTCTACATGAAACCGACTGACTACGAACTGCAATCTCACACAAACACACACACATACACACACACACACACACAAACTAGCAAGGTTATTTTTCCCATTAGGACTGAGTCATGTGAAGCCTGGCCAGCACACAGTCTATTTGGTATGGTGTATTGTGCATGTGCTGTTGTGAGAAGGTTGTCGTTGGCAGAAAGCTGTGTTTGACTTGGCTTGGGAAAAGGTCTGACTTTACTAAACCAGAGGATAGATGGGATGGTAACCTCCAGCCTAGACCTGTTTTCCTGTCTGCCACTACAGGAGAGACACAGGAAGTGGAGATAATGTACCTTTTTATGCGTAACACATGCAGAAAGTGTGCAGTGTGAGGAAGATGGAAGATGACAAGAGTGCATGACAAGGAAGGAAAGTGGTGGGATAAATTACAGCTAAATAAAGATGAGGAACTGAGGTAAAATTTGCACAACAGATTAAAATATAAACCTAATATAGATTTTTTTTACCTCAATTTAGAATAATCCACTCTTTCAGTTAAAGAAAGGGGAAAATGAAATATCAAATTACATAAAACATAATAATTCAATCGAAAATCAAGTATTTTATATTCGAAAAACAATTTTTTGCAATATTTTTTATATATGTTATGTTATAATGACAAATTCTTCAAAAGCAATTTATCAATTTGAGATTTGTCTAATAACATTAACTTCGATATTTATAACTGTCTTGGAAAAATATTCACTTCAAAACAAATTAAGGAAAAATCTTGTGTGTTTAAATATTAGACTAGTATTTACGATCGTCCCATTATGTTGGCACCCTTAACTAAAGTCAAGCAGGTCATTTTATTACTTGGCTCTGGGATGCTTAATTAAAGATTCTGTATGAATGAAGCACTAATGACAATAACCAGAAGCAAATAATGATCTTGAAAAAGTGAATGAGTAACAGAAAGATGTTGGACCCACAGCCAGTGGCCCATTCCAGTGGCACAGATGTTCGCACAACCTTTCCCTCACTTTTGGTGGATAATTAAACCGCACTCTCAGGTGGGAACATGCCACTTTTTGTGGAGAAAGACGAACGTGGGTATTTTCGGTATTATTTTGTGGTTACTGGCAAGGTGCCACTCTTTGCTTAGAGTTTTAAGCCTATTAAAATAACGTTTGAAATTAAAGGCAGATTCGAATTATTATTTCACGTCTGCCACTCAAATATTTCCCATGTGAAGACAAACAGATTTTTCTTTATAAAGTAAAAAAACAAACAAAAAAAAAACAAGTTCACACCAGAACATTTTTGCTAAGGTTTATTGACTTAGGTTTGTTTGTGAGTTAACACAGAAACACCAGACTTGGCAAAAATGCAAATCAGTTCCTGATCATCCTCGTAGGTACCATGCGTTCCTGCTGCTTGACATCTCAAGGGCACAAATAAATGTGCTTATATTCAAGAGAAGGAGCCCTAATGCACTCTTAGTAATGTCCAAGTAGTCTCTGTAGAGCATTGTTGGTCTCCGCTGTACCATGCATAAAGCTAATCTGAACTGAGAACGAGTTACAGAATAACGTCAATCACTTAGTTAAGATGATGTCAAAGCTAATAGAATGCAGATGAAGCAGTCCTGATGAAGCTTTACTTCGAGTCTTAGTTGCATTGTTCTATGGTTCGGATGCAGTCAGGCAGGTGATAGCTAAATTCTTTAAAGAACAAAACTAATACAGGGTTTATTTTTAACTTACATATTGATATTGAAAAGAAAAAAAAATATGTGACCTTGGTATAGTTTTGCGTCCATTGAAAACCTGTTCAAGTTTATTAGATTGTACAGACATTTTTATGAGCACTTCTTCTGCAGTTTGGAAACAAAGTACGCACAGTTAGCAGTGCGAAAGGTAAGTAAAACAAAGAAAGTGAGATGAACAAAAGAAACGGTGACACCACCATTCTATATCAATAAAAATGTGAATATGACTGTTATAAGAATATTATATTTATATGTACAAAAAGTTATGTAAAAGCCTTATTGGAAAAATAATAATATACATGTTGTATGCACTATGAACTATTAAAAAAACATATTTTACAGGCAAGGTTCTACTGGATGTACAGTACAATAGAATGTTAGTTAGAGTTGATCAGATATGAAAACATATTTTGTACAAATTACACAAAAATGACTACTTGAAATAAAATTTACATTCATTAGTCAGATGGGATCCCATACTGAGAATTTATAATAATAATAATAAATAATAATATATGATCACATGGATATAATTTCCCAGAAACTAACATATTAAAGTAAATATTTCTCAGACTTAAAAAAATAATAATTTATTTAATTTAGGGATTTTCTACATCGCCGTTGTAGACGAAGAAGAATAAAACCTCCAGCTGCACTTTATCCAAGTTTATTTCTTTATTTTCTAATGTGGGATGATTCATTTACATATACATTCAATAGTGTTAATAAACTTCAGCTTTCACTTCGCGTTCTAGTCGATCCTATAGCAGGATTAGATTTCGAAAGTTTTAGTCCACACACGCATGACAGATCACAACTTACCCGAGCAACTTCACTTTCCTTTGTTAAAATAAAACCTCGAGGGGAAACCAAACGACGCAGGAAGTCGATTAAGGCTCCTACTATTTTCCCCTTCTCTGTTTTCGCCGTTATGGAGCTCACGATCGTTAGACTATGTAACTTTTTTTATCGTATCGGTAAGAATGACAGAGAAGATAAATCGTTTGGTTAGAGAATCCTGTCGCACTGACTTTTATTAAAGCCTGCAGAGGCGCTCTCGTAGATTAGCGCAAACACACGCGCACACGCGCACAAACGCACACGCAAACACACACACACACACACACGCGCGCGCGCGCTTGTTTCTGTACATAGAAGTGCAATTTTTCCCATTAAAAAAATCCCTATTGCCATCCTAATTGTATTAGCAGTTGGTTTTAGGGTATTTGCATGATTTTTAATATACGGGTACAGATGTGTTATTTTTAAGCAATTAAACTTTAATCATTTTTGTGGAATTTTCATCGTTTTTTAATAACACGATTCTATCTAATCGTTATTATATTTCATAACGGATTGTAAAATAAATCTAAGGATTTAAGTAGGAAATTTTTTTTTAAAAAATGGTTCAGCAAACAGAAGTTAATTTTAAGGGATATTGTATAAAAGTGCAAACATTTAAAAGTAGATAAAGTTTGGAATGCAGCAACATGTGCAAATATTTAGATTTGGGAAGCTGCATTGTAATAAAAAAAATTATAAACTTTACGTCCAGCTGTTACATTTGTGTATGTAAATATATTTAATCCAAATATTGTTTTGGAGTCTTTAATGTGGTCGTATTAAAGATTTCCCCCTAATTTATATCAGAAACATTAAAATAAAATCCCAGAAAAAACAGACACTGGACATTTTCATATTTATTTTTTATCAATGGAACATGCAAGCTGTTTGTTATTAGATTGAAAATTAATATTTACGAATTTAATGAAAATTAAGCGCATAACATCAAAATGAAGTCCAAATAATTTGCTTCATCTTAGATTTTATCTTATTGTTAGTTTTGTTCAGTCTTATTTTAGTTCGCCGGGAAGCGGATATGTCATAAATTATGATTCATGACTTTTTAGAAAAATGTCTAAAAAGAAATAATTTTAATTTTTATTAAGTATATGCCGTTTCTATCACTGACTGATTATATTCAGTGGAATAATTCACTGGGGCCTATAATAGTAATAGTAATAAAAGTCTACCAAAAGGGAGCAACTGGAAACTCATCATTTTCCCCATGAAACCTAATAGTTAAACGTAGCCAAACCTCTGCATTTTTATTATTTACATTCGACATAATTATTGTTCTACATGAGCAGGATCACATACTGTACATCCGAACACCCAGGATGAAATGGGTTCCTAAAATTGACGTTTTTTGTATTACTTGATTTTTAATTTGCTGCAGGTGGATGCAAGCCTCCAACTACAAATTCACAAATCAAAGCTCGACAACATCTTACAAACAGCACGTGGGAATAATCACACATTCAACTCAAACTACTGAGGACTTGAAGATTTGTCTGTGTGGATTAATTCCAGAACACAGAAAGACCAAGTTCCACATAGAGCCAATGACTGAATTATAAGTTATAGAATAAATGAATGCAAATTAAGCGTACAGTTTTATTATAGGGCTTTATAACTTCGTAATAAATACATATAACAAAAACAATGCACTGCCTTAATGTTTTTATGGGTTTAAAGAAATAAGGAGGATGGGGATATAATACGTCAGTGATGGATGGAGGTCTTATCTAGTGTGGATTCCGACTATATTTTTTCGAGTATATTTTCTTGATAGACTTTAGATTCAAATAGGTAATAAAGATGAATGAAGGAACAAACGAACGAATGAACGAATGAATGAATGAGAGAAGGTGGGTTGGTTATAATAAAATGAATTATTGTTTATGTAGAAAAGCAATTCATAAATAAAGGACATAAAGGTCTTAAGTTTGTTTTAAATAATTTATATTTATAAAGAGTGGATTAATAAAGAAAATCGCGAGAAAAAAAATAGGTGTGTGTGTGTGTGTGTGTGTATGCACGCACTTTTATCAAATATCTAAATATTATTGAATCACTATGATGAAAATAAGTCATCATAAACGTATATGATGCAGTCACATGATGCACGTGACTTGCGGAGTTTCAATCCTTTTTTTTTTACGTGATCACATAATACTTATATACTAAAAATGCTCAAATTTTTCAAGGAAGCAGAACAAGTTTGAATAGAAGTAACATTTGCGAATATTTGATTTTTCCAACAAAGTTTATCTTTAGTGAGGAAGTGATGCTGCGAGGAGCTGCTTATATAATTTAAAAGCAAAAAATGTTTTAGATAAAATGTTTTAGATGTAATGCTCACAGTATAAACACACGGCTTAGCATACAGTGTAAATACATATTTATAGTTATGCCAATCATCGAGGAAGATACACGTGGCGTATGTCGGAAACAATAAATCTCCGTCGTGTCTCAGTGATAATTCCGGGACATTAAAAAGAGGAATGCAGAGACTCCTGCTACAGCTGATCAGTTTACAGAACAGATTTCTGCAGGCTCAATCAAAGCTCGAATTATTTATGGCCACACAATGACCTCAGTGTATCTGGGTGTATTTTGGCTGCTCATCACCTTTATTTCAACAAATAACAAAAGACAAAGCTGTTTATGAAAAATAACATTTCTACTTCATCATGTAGGAATGGACTAATTTATCACAGTAAATGCGTCACCACAATGCAAGTGAATCAGGTTAGGACGTTTCTGAAAACAAACAGCAGGTGGCGCAAAACTGTTCCCATCGCGCCTGTACTTTGTTCTGTTCACACAAAATGAAACTGCGTTAAACGGAATAAAACATGACGCAAAAGTGTAAAGTAATGAATATTGTTATCGTCTAGAAATTAAACACAAAAAATATACAACAAATTTGTATTATTATTTTTTTTATAAAGTCTGTGTATATGTTTATATAACGAAAAAAATAATAAATGCCCTCGAGAAATTATATGCTGGTTTATTTAACTGTATCTGGTATTTTGTTTTTTCCCCTGTTTTATAATTATTACATCATTTTTTTTCCTGCTGTAGCTTTTATTCAATTCTTATGTCAGCTCGTTTATAACGAAAGAATACTATCAGTCTCCACGATGTTTCTTTTACCTGGGCTAACTATAGATTCTTAATAAAATTCAGTATAAAATATCGTCATACAATCTTTATTCTTTTTAAGACAAAAAAAAATAACAATATATACAATAATACAATGTTTTATAATAAGAAGCATTTCAGAATATTGAAATAAAGTGGGCAAATATTAAAAGCAAAAAGCTGCAGATTAAAGCTGCATTAAAAAAACCCCGATCCGTTCATGAGATTTCTCTCTGGATCCTTTAAATAAAAATAACAGCTTTAAATACTTACATTCTGCTCTCCTTATTTTCAATAGAAATTTTCCGTAATCAAATTTATTAAGTCATGAATTAAGCATAAAACATTACAATTATTATTATTGTTGAATGTATAGAATTTAGAAACAGGACTTTAATAAATAATAATATTATTTCCGTTATTAGGGAATTTCCGATATTAGGGAAAAGTTTGCATTTTTAATATGACAGTCTACATATTTCGACAGGTAAAAATTATAGTCTTAAAAGAAATACATCAATACATATATTTATATGCCTTAAAATAGTTGCTCGACGTGTCGCATTATAAATTTATACATGTATAAGTACATTTCCTTACAGCCACGGAAATGTAGTCTCTCTCTCTCTCTCTCTCTCTCTCTCTCTCTCTCTCTCTCTCCTCTCTCTTCTCTCTCTCCTCTCTCTCTCTCTCTCTCGTCTCTCTCTCCTCTCTCTCTCTCTCTCTCTCTCTCCTCTCTCTCTCTCTCTCTCCTCTCTCTCCTCTCTCTCCCTCTCTCCCCTCTCTTCTCTCCTCTCTCTCTCTCTCCTCTCTCGTCTTCCTCTCTCTCTCCCTCTCTTCCTCTCTCCTCTCTCCTCTCCTCGCTCTCTCTCCCCCTCTCTCTCCCCTCTCTCTCTCCCTCGTCTCTCCCTCTCTCTCTCCCCTCTCGTCCTGTCTCACTCCCCTCCTCTCTCCCCCTCTCCCCGTCCTCTCCTCCTCTCTCTCTCTCTCTCTCTCTCTCTCTCTCTCTCTCTCCTCTGTCTGTCTGTCCGTAGTAAGATGATTTGCGCGGGATGAGCTTAAATGGTCAAATGAGCACAATTTGCTAACTCTAACAATCCTACAGGGTTAATAAATAACGAAAGAATTAAAATAAGAAACAAACAGAAAAAAAATGAACGCACAAATAATAAATAATTCTAAAATGAATAAATACAATAATGAAGCAATTTGTCTTATTTGAAGGTAGAAAAGTAAAGCAGTAGTTTTAAAAACATTTAACATGGACTGTAAATATGTAAAAAGTGTAAAAAAAAAAAAAAATAAGAATAAAAAATACACACACAATAAAACAAATTGTACTTCTAAATTCTGCTATGTGTTTTTCCCCACCATTTTTGCCTCAGAACTATCTTATCTGAGTCATAAATAACTGTAAATATATTACAATTTATTTATATAAACGTTTATATATATATATATATATATATATATATATATATATATATATATATATATATATATATATATATATATATATATATATATCAGGACCCTTTAAAACAAATGCTGAGATGTATTTATCACTGTAAGTCAAGCATTATGCTGTAGGGAGTATCATAAAGTTAAAGCTACCTATTCAGGATTTTTCAGTCCAGCACTGTGGGGATTTCCTCTTTAAACCTGGAGACATAAGTCACTGTCACTGAACAGACAAATCACCGACCCACCCTGTGATTCAAATAATCTCCAACTGAAAAAAATATGCATACAACTATATAATCCCATAACAATCATAACATCTAGTAAGTGTTTATGTTTAGCTTTGTGTGTCTTCTAGCTCAGAGACTGGTTGCTATTATCGGTGTGTAAGCTCGGAGGACTGGGTGAACATGTTGGTTCAAGGTGCAGTAAGTCTGGCTCCTGTGTGTCTGGTTATTTTTGCGCTTGTGTGTGCAGGATTTATCTCATGGATATGATACACACAGGTTGGGTGAAAGGAAACTACTCCTGTGTGTCTGTCTGTCTGCTTGAAATCTAGCCACCTTCCACATAACCTGCTAATTTACACACAGAAAAGCTGGAAAACTACCGGTTTATTTAACCCAGGTCTCTTTTCCTCTCTTCATTATTCCAAAAAGACCAATTGCAGACGTGTGTGTGTGTGTGTGTGTGTGTGTGAAGGGGTTGGAGAGTGATTTAGCTAATAGTAGCAAACACAAACACAATTGTGAGTGATAGACTACTGGCAGACACACAGAGCTGAGACAGATCAATTAGTGCTGAGGAAATAGGCGCAGTAAATATAATTAGCGTGTTTAAAGGTGAAGCTCTTGTCTGCTTCTCCTTTAGTTTCTTTTTTTTTAAACCATCTTTCACATTTTCTCTTTTTTTCTTTTTTTTACTTTTTTGCTTTGGCAATTCCATGTTTTCAATCTAAAAATCTCCTTAGACTTATATTTATATAAATCTCTCCTTTCAGTCTTAACTTCCTGCTCACATTATGATTAGCAGCCAGTAATGTTTATTTGATACATAATAGTGTTGCCCATGTGATATGCAAGATCACATGATCTCTAGATGACATGTAGATATTTTTGCATATGCACTACACTGATATCATGTCATTAAGCAATATAATCAAGCCAAGCTTTTACTAGCATTCGAATAATATATGACTGCTTCTAGAATAAACTGGTAGCCCCTTCTTTATAATATGCACACAACATGGCATGGCACACTCTCGTCTCTTTAGCTATAGGAGAAAAAAAAGAGGGACAAAGGAAGAAAGAGACGGCGAAGACAGGATACATCTTTTGGGTCAAAGGTCAGATCATTTTTCGGCAATAGCAGTGTGAGGCTAGGTGTAAGGGACAGTCAGAGTTTTCTTCTGTGTGGCATTTAGAGATCTACAAGAAGTCTTTGTGCATTCGTATCAAATCATGAAGGGTCCTAGTTGTCTATTCGTTTAAGAAAAGAGGCTGCTTTTTTTGGTGTGTAGATACACGAAGAAGCAGGACTCACACTAGTTTTAGGTTCCTGTTCTAACTAAATATATAAAGAGGAAATGGTCTTCTAGTGAAGCGGAATGTTGAGTTTGCAGAGTGAGAGCATGGTTTTGTCTGTGTGTGTGTGTGTGTGTGTTGTATTTGACCGTGTTCTGACCTCCCCTGGGTGCCCCCTTACCTCCCCTTCACCCTATCCTCCCATCCCTCACCTCTGAGGCCTTCTCTTCATTCCTCCTTCCACAACAGACTGATGGGCAAAGGGCCTCTCACATTCTTCTGCCGAAGACACACACACACACACACACACACACAAAAGGGCATCAGTGACCTCACACTAACCCTTCTTAACCTAGCCGTGACCCTTATTGAATCAGTGCAAATATATACAAACAAATGACTCAGTTTATTAAATATATTCTTTAAAAAAACTACATTAAACAGTTATTCAGGATCCATAAATGAATCATTACGTGTGTCTGTCATGGCTATAATGTGATTTTTGTTATATTGCTAATATCAAACACTTGATTTTAATATCGAAAGCTGGAAAGGACACAGATTAGCTGTCCAGTACAGCTAACCTAAGCTTCAGTTAATAGAGACTTGTGGTTGTTATGTAAGCATTTTTTCATGTGTGAGGTAAACATGTGTTGTTTAGTAGGATAACTATTGTTTTGGAAGCGATGGCTTACTGTTACTTTTTACAATAACAGGAAAAGGCATGTATTATCATTTCAAAAGTGGTCCGGCATGTAAACACACCCCTCACTGACTCTCTCTTTCTCTCTCTCTCTCTCTCTCTCTCTCTCTCTCACAAACACACAAGAGAAGGTCTACCCTTACGCTGATCACTGTCAGAAGTTGGGGAGTGTGTACAGTGACCTCTCAGTCTGGTATTTATGGTAGATTTATTAGGGGGTTGGTGGCCAGTTTGGAAAATTAAACTGACTGCTTACATGGTAACAGACACCACTAGCACAATGAACTATTGCATTCATAATAGACACAGAGAGGATATGAATGCATGCATACAGGATGCATGTCAGTATTGCTGTATTTTAAAGGACTTTATATTTACAGCGAATTTAATAATGTACTGAAGTAGGTTAACATGCCACTGGTGTTTGCCCCTCCACCCCCTAAGCCGGCACAAGACATAATGGCCCCCAGGAGTTCATAAAAACCCAGATTTATTTACAGCATTTGGCAGATGTCCTTATCCAGAGCAACATACATTCACCTCTTTTATACAACTGAGGGTTAAGGGCCTTGCTCAGGGGCAGTGTCTTGGTGGAGCTGGGAATCAAACCCACAATCTTAAGGGTGGTAATCCAACACCTTAACCACGAGCCACCACTTCCCACTATTTATTAGTTCAATGCACAGTAGTAATTATACAAAAATGTGATATTAAATAAAAAACAAAAATGTTTATGTGGCCTAGTTTTGTAAAAGGAAACCCCAAACTCCAAAAAATAGACCATAACTATACCCAGTGAGGCAGTTGGATAAAGGGTTTCTGTAATTTGCAAAAGATGATAAAAGTTTTTGTTCACCAACTCTTAAATCAAGAAATAAAACTGCATCTTTATGCCAGTAAATCATTTGGAGATCATTTTACATTATTACCAGAAGATGCTCAAAGTGGGTTTTGCAAAAAGGGAAGGATGGTTATTTTATATACATAAAGTGATAATAAACGTAGCTGTTTCTGTGAAGTATTTGTAATGTTGTGTGGGTTTTTTTTTTCTCAAGACATTGAAAAGCTTAATTGCATACATGGCATCAGGGAAAATCACCTGGCAAATCATTTACTCATCTGCCTGCTTTACCAAGAAGATACTGCATTGATGTGTAAGCTTAACTTAAATATGCGACACCTTCCAATTTCTAAAGTACCACAGGAGAAAATCCATTGCAAAAGGGGTTGCACATATTAATAATGTGTCAATAGTTACTGTTTAATTTTTAAATATAAATGTTAATTAGGCAGGGTAATTATAATAAAAGCGGCAAGTTGTTACCTTTCTGCTCTGTTCAACTGTTTTTGTGGGATGTTACATTTTGTTTTGTGATCAAGTATCGATCTGGTAAATGATGAGACTCTTTCGATGATGAGCGCTTTTGTACGTTGCTCTGGATGAAGAGCGTTTGCCAAATGATGTAAATGTAAATTCTTAAAAATGCAACAAAAGCTGTACATTTGTTCCCTCAAACAACAATGAAAGTGATGTTGTTGAAGATATTGTACATTTTTTGACCTGCTCTAAAATAAAAGCACATTTACTTAATACTCTGCCTGCTGTCCGGTCAGTTTTGAGTCTTCAAAAATATTTGTGGTCACTTAAAGATATAATTGACGATTTATTTCAAAAACATTGTTTTGTTCTGCTGGTTGAAAGTCTGCAGTTGTTTTGGTAATTAGTCTGAGTGTATTTTTATGTATTTGTATATACTGTGAAAAGCAAAGGACCAAAAAATGTTCGTCACATATGTACACACTGTTTACGCAGACAGTGTCTAAAAGATGATGCCATAGTTACAGTATTACTTTTGAACAGGAAGGAATATGGTGTTGATTTACTGGCTGCTATCAGGCCACAGCTAGCATTTTTTACTCTTATATTCCAGTGTATATTCAGGGTTTCCAATAGGAATAGATTTGCTGCTTGCTTGAAACATATAATGCACCGCATGTTAAAGAATGTCAGTCAGTAAATCCTAAATTCATTCATTCAATCCTTCATCTTTTATAACCGCTTATTTCCTAGTCTATCCCAGCCGTCTCTGAAAGGGCAAAAGGCAGGAGGGGTAGACTCTGGACAGGTCCCGTCTATCACAGGGCCATACACAAACCCATACCTATGGGCAATTTAGAATCAACAATCAACATGATTTTAGACTGTATAAGGAAATCAGAGTACCCGGAGTGCACCCACAGGGAGAACATGCAAACTTCACACAGAAAGGCCCCTGCCCAGGAATTGAACCTGGGCTTTCTTGCTATGAGGACACAGAGCTAACAACTTTGCCATTGTGCTACCCTAAATCATAAAATCCATCATGAAACCAAATTCAATACCCATCATTGTTTTTCTTAAGTTTAACAGTACGAGCCATATTTCCAATAAATGTGCATTTATTTACTATTATATCCTGCAATAATAAAGATATTTCTATTTGAGTCATAATAAAAATAAAATATGAAATCTTTATTCTATATACTATGTGTTCCTGTTCCAGTTACTGAGTGATGGCTTGCAGTATCTGGAAACCTGCTGAGTCTATACAATGTTTAGAGTTTTTAAAGTTTTTCCTTTTCGGACTAATTAAAACTCCACTTAAAATGTCTGCTTTTAAACGTAAATGTAAAACACTTTTTAGCCTAAATAGATCTTTAAAGAAAGCAGACACGAGACAAAAAAAGGTAAGGTTGTTTTTCCACATCAGTAGTGTTTTCTCTATTATCCTACCTAAGCACAGTATCTTCTCTCATCCAGTCTGGGGACTGCTAATTTTAAACTCGCTTACCAATGAGTTCTGTATATTACCCATTGATGAGCTGTATACATAGTGTAATTGAATAATTCTTTTAGGCTCATTTAATTTTTTTGTTGTTTCACAGCATGTACATCAGTTCAGTTAATGCTACTGAGAGCAATTAACCATTTAAAACGTACACTTTGGTCTGCTGCCCCAAAACCTATGCTTGCATGCAGCACTGAATTCAATTTCTGACTGAATTCCTGCTGGAGCTAAAGATTATTTCATAAGCATGCCAGACTTATGGAACATTCTTCATTTTTTTCAATTCAAACATCCCTCCGTGTCCTGTTGGCAATTAGAATAATAACAGCCTGAAAGATTACTCTGATATTGTGGTACTTTATCATACACAAGTGTGGAAGTAAATTGAAGTCATTTAATTTCGAATTACCCAGTGAAACCATGAGTCTTTGGTTTGACTCCTTTGAGAGGGAAAGGAAATGGAATATAAATGTAATCATCGTCTTATTTCTAACCCTAGGGGTCATTAGTAATTCCTCGATCAGATCGAAGATACTTTTTGTATCCTAGCAACACATTTGAGCAGAGAGAATTGTAACCTTTCAATATCCACCTGTTTTCAATATAGCTTTTAAATGGGGTTTACAGTGATAATCAAAATAATTATCAAATAATGTATGCTGGTATCGTAGCACCAGTGGTTAACTGAGAACTAAACTCCGTAGACCTGCTAATTGCACTGATTATTTTTATCATGTACAGTAATATTTTGTCTTTGAGTTATTAGACTCATAAAACTGTTTATTTTTAAAATAAATCAGATTTGGTTTAAAATATTTTAATTTAATGTCGAGACATTTTTACCAGCACACCCACATATGTGAGTCTTTTCCAGACTCTTGTCACAAGTCGAAAGCAAACACCTGCCACATTACCGAATGTCTGTATAAGTCGAACACTCAGCATGTCAATCAGAGCCGGCTCTAGGCATGGGTAGGGGTGGGCTGAGCCCACCGAAACGTCTGTCTTGCCCACTCAATCAAAATTTGGTAAAGACAGCGGTATACAAATATGTTTATATTTTCTTTTATATGATTTGTGCTTTGATAAAAGCAGTCTGAGGTGGGCTCTGTGTTAAGAAGTTCAATAAATGGGTCTAGAAAACCCCGGCCAATCACAACGCAAAACCACACCATTTCCTGTATCTATAGTATCTCCTCAACCCCACCTCATACCTGGGATATCTGTCTGCCCACCCTTTTATGGCTGGAAAGAACCGGACCTGATGTCAATGCCTCTGTATAAATTTATATAAAAAATTCACAAATAAAACAAAAATGCTTTCATCCACATGACAGGATAGTTTTATATCAGATTATTACTATATAAGGCATAACATGCTTTGTAGAGAAGGTCATACAATACCATCTATTTATTTTCTGACCCTCTTATCCAACACTGGGTCATGAGGGGGACCTACAGATGTGGGGAATAAAGCCCAGAACACTTTTGTAGGAGAAGCAGGTATTAAACCCCTAACACTTGGGGGGACCGGAGGGAAAAACCACTAAGTTGCCATGCTTCTTTAAAAATCCGCTAGCTACAAAAAAATAAGTCAAAATCTGAGAATAAAGAAATGTTAAAGGAAATTAAACACAATAAGTTTATGAATGACGAAAATCAAATAAAACAGTAACTCAAGGTTTAATTGGTTATTCATAAAAAAAGATTTAGCATTAGAACTCTTTTAAGCTGGGTTCTGTAATAAAGCCTTGGTAGCACTTAATAAAACCTTGGCAGCACTTTTTTGTAAAATACAAATAAATAAATAAGTAAAAAAAATACACAAAAAAAAGGAAAGGATAAGACATATAAGAGTGTGTGTTCACACAAAAGAACACTTTGTAGGTTAAGGGTAAAAATGCTCACCATATGTGATTGGACATGTGAGAAAAAAAGACAGCTCATCTCTCTTCCTTTGTTTCATCACAGTTTTTTTCCCTCCTCCCTTTGATTTATATCTTTCTTTTAATACTCCACCAGAGTTTTGAACCTGGCCCAAGTATGTCGTCCATTCAGTGTATATGTGTGTGTGTGTGTGTGTTTATATAAAATGAGTGTGAGAGATTATGGAGGAGAGACTTGAATGCTTTGTCTCTTTGATTTCATGCAGCATACACACACACACATTAATGTTTTCACTATGGATAGATTTATTAATAGGGAGTAAACATCAGTATGCATGTTTTTTAGGAATAATTATTAAGCAATAAAAAACCCTAAAATAA
Source organism: Bagarius yarrelli (assembly GCA_005784505.1). Taxonomy (NCBI): domain Eukaryota; kingdom Metazoa; phylum Chordata; class Actinopteri; order Siluriformes; family Sisoridae; genus Bagarius; species Bagarius yarrelli. The sequence goes on from VCAZ01000020.1 coordinate 3,169,993, forward strand.
AGAATTGATGGAATGGGAATATCTGAACCAGTGAAAGGATTTTCCTATAACCTTTTGTAACTGTAAATAAATGATCGGTGGCACCGTTTCAAAAGATTTCTAACAAAACCATGTGGGTAGCATCTCAGCTCCTCTGAGAGCTTTTACAGATCACCTGCCAGCATGTTGAGATGGGACTGATTGGTGGGCCCTTTGTTTCCGTGCATTCTAACACACCCACCGACATTCACACACGGGACATTGATTTCATTAACACTTTTGCACATATGGATTGGGCATACTGTTGAAGGTTATCTGTGGTTAGGCCTTAACGCAGATCCTAAAAAAAGGAAAACAGTATGAAAAGGTAAAAGACACAAAAGCCCGCCAATAATCACGTGGTTACACATTTTCTGCCATGAACATGTGAGACCTTATTGCTTTAAGACATACTGCCATTCCAAACTGTCTTTATATACTACACACATGGATATAATCAATGTAAATTGTTGCCATACCCGCTGTTTCTCTCACTCCTTTGTCTTTCATTCTCTGTGGGCAAATTCACTACTGGTGGGACGTTAGGGTGATAATGAAACCTCCCGTGGTTAAATTAATTTATTCGAAGATAAAAAGCCTCTGTTCCGCAGTTTCTTCCTGCATTTGGATCTTCCTTAGTCTCTCTCTTGCTTACACTGAAGCATTAAGAGCCAATTAGCCATTTCGTTATGGTTTATTCTGGTTTTATCTTGGTGTTTTTGTAGAGATAATCTTCTGTAGTAGGAGTGGATGAAACATAGATTTTACACATGCAAACACTAAAGTAATCATAGGACTAAAAATCTTAGCTGAATTTTTGTTTAGTTAATATAAAAAAGGTTTTCTTTACATTCCATTTTTAAATGACAAAATAGGCTGGGATGCTTCTAATAAAAATACAAAGGATAAAAAAAATAAATAAACACCATGGTCTTAAATGTTAAAGTGCGTAATATACATTTATTTATATTTATTTAATTACTATCAAAAAAGTATTATGTTACTTCCCTGTAAGCAGATACTAATTAAAGGGTTTATGCAGATATTGAAATGAATCAATCCAACAATTGTAAATCGATTATTATAATTTTTTGTTATTGATTATAATTGATTACTGATATATAGATGGCTGAAGAGATAAAGGGGTGTACAGATGGACACACAAATGGATGACTGTATTGATCTCTAAAGGGGTCATTTTGGTGCCACAGGACCTGAAGACATTTATTGTAAATTAGCAGATAACTGATGTGTAACAATAATATGTTAAAAGTGTTGGTGAATCAATAAATAAAACACTAAAAACAGAATTGTATATTTAAGCATAACTGCACGCTTACAGTATTGCCAATTGCAATGATAACAAGCAAAAAATACTAGTTGATGGTAACAATGATGAAAATACTTCAGTTGTGTAAAACTGTTGTAAATTTGGTTACTGAGTACAACTGAGCACTTTGACTGGGGCCAATAGGATTATGGTTATAATATGGCCCCTACTGGAAATTCCGAAGCATCCTATAGAAAATCTGTGTATGTGGACAATAAAGTGATGAGCATACTGTCCAAAAAGAAGAGATATTTTATTTGTTATGCAAATTTCAACCATCCATGCTCCTCTTTACCACCGAAGAATCATAGCATCTGGGTGGAATGCAGAATGACTTATTAAAAGCCTCCTGTCTAATTAGCGTTAATCTTTGCTGCCTTTAAATCAAAACGTACTTAAATCTGCCACAGCAGCCAGACTTCCCTATAGGGGTACTGATGAAATGGTGGGGTCTTTAGTGGAGATTTTTTTGCACTGGTTTCACCCTCCTGCATCATCAATTTAAATCCTCATCATCATATCCGCCCAGTGCCCATGTAAATGCAAGTTTTTTTATTGCAATTTATTAAAATCCACAAAAGATTAAACAGATAGGATTGAGTGTTGCTTCTGCTTGATAAGAATAAAAAAGCTGCACCCACACTGGCCTTTTGCTAATACGATTGGACACCCTGATTTTAACATTAAAACCGTTTAAGAGATATTTAACAATTGTTAAGAACATAAGCATTGTATTGCCTTTTATCAGATTTAACGATATATAAAGCATAAAATAGTAAAACTATCCCTTTCTGTTAGGTAACACTATTATTATTTTCGGCAATTACTTAAATTAAATACTAAAACAATATTTATAATAGGACTGCACAATATTGAAGATATCAAAATATTTAGTTTTTCCATTATATATATTGCGATATGATAAATTCACCAGATGACGTGAATAGCTCAATTTGGAAAGTATTCATTATTTTAGAATGATTGGGGTGATTTTGTAGGTAAGTGTTCTTTTGTATTTATCTATAAGTATAATTTCTATATTATATTTTACACACATGCACTTACTTACAAATGAAATAAACAGTGTTTTATGTTTTACTAGACATTCAGATACAGGAATTTAATAATTAAATGTAAAATCACACTGCAGAGTCTTCATCATATCAATTAAGCACAATTCATCTTTGTTAAAGCTACAAAAATGGTTGTTTCTTGCATCCAAATGTTTTAAACGTGTTTGTAATGTTTACATAGTAACAAATCCTAAAACAGTGCGCGAATGCTAAACTTTCACTCGATTATTACTTTAAATAAATTAATTCATAAATCACACGTGTTCTCAATTGTTTTGCAGTCTACTGTAATACCCCACTTGACATTAAACATCCTGTAACTAGACTATTGCAGATACACACATCATTGTCGATGCTAAAACGATATATAGTGCAGCTCTAATTAGTAAAGTACAACCATTGAAAATGGGTCAGAAACGACCCGAACCCCGTCAGCAGGAATGTTCAAAATACAATTTGTTCAATAATGTAGACACATTTGTATGTGTATATTTATCAGGAAGAAATGAATTATGAAACCGACACATTTCAACAGGTTCCATGTATTAAAAAAATACCTACCCTAAAATATTATATTTACTGTTTGATTAAAGATAAATAGGCGTCAAATAATAAAGACAAATGTATCTGTCGTGTAACTGATAAATGGATTACGCTTTTTGCTGCTGTAGAAATTCGACATTGCTTTCCTATATGTGGTACATCATGCTTAAAGACAAAATGTTGGCTGTATATGAAAAATTTTACTTGTGTGCATGAGAGTGGCAGCGAGAAGGAAAATTAGACATTGGTTGAAAAATGATGCTTCAAATGTCAAATGTACTGATGTTCAACCTATGTTGCTGTGACCAACACTTCACCTCAAATTCTCTCTCTCTGTATCCCTCTCTCTCGCTCTCTCTCCCCTTATCTCTTTCTCGTCCTTTCTTTTTCACTATCTTTTTCTTTCTCTCTCTCTCTCTCTCTCTCTCTCACACACACACACTATCTCTGTCTCTTTTTCTCTTTCCCTCTCTCTCTCTCTCTTTGAATGCCAAGTTTGAGTAAGTAGGGCACTGATGGGACACGACCGGGTCAGACTGCCAAACATACTTTTTTTCTCTCTCTCTCTCTCTCTCTCTCTCTCTCTCTTTCTCTCTAACTATCCTTGCTCCTGATATGAAATAAAATGGAAAGAATAATTTGAAGGGTGCTGATATACTGCGCAAGGATAAAACCTACATGTTGAGCCAACAGAGTCAGTTCTGTGCTTCCAGATAAACTAAGGTTAGGGTTTCGTCTGAGGTCAGCAGAATGATGTAAAGATCAAAAACATCACCCTCACTCTTTTAGATTTTTGATCTGGTTGCTTTTTTTTAATAAATAAATTAGATCAATTATAAAAAGCCGTAAAGACGTTAAAAAGTGCCAAAAAAAGGGATAGGATCAGGAAACTAAAATGTGAAACATGAAAATGAACAAGCTTAAAAACCCACGGGACACACGCAAATAGATAAAGATATGATCTTCCGTCTTGTCTTTTGTGGGGCTTGGTAGAAGGGGAGTACTTCCTGGTGTTGTGAGAGAACAGGAAATTCATTTGTCATTGGTGTGACATTCTGTAGCCCGCCTTCCCATTGTTAAGAAGGGGAGAGAGTCAGCAAGGACATAAATAGTACAGAAAAATACACACAGTACAACACAGAAAAAGATGATACGTGCGTGTTCATGCTGTGCAACATATTTCCATTTGGTTTTAATATAGTCAGCGGTTGGTGGAGTAGCCAAAAAATTCCACTTAAGTACAAGTACGACTTCTTATAAAAATAATGATGCAAATACAAAGTAAAAGTATTAATGTTTTAGGTTACTTGAAATGAAGGAAAAATACAAAAAAACAAAAAAAATACTAACAATCGACTACATCAAATACATTTAAAAAAAGACGAAAAAAGAGGTAAAAAGTGTTATAGTAACTTACGATAAGGTTAAATCCCTCTAAAATAACCATTATCATGAAACTCACCGCAATATGTTGGAGCATCAACATCAACTTGTTTTGGTGAAAATAGAAAAAATTGCATGATGTTACTGTTCGTTGTACCCTTTGGAGTAAATAATTTATTGAATGTGAGGTCATGGGTGGCTTGTCTCCACTCTTTTTTCGTCTTTGACCATTATTTTCCAAACTGAGCGTGATTGAAAAATGAGCGGGTTTTACGTACGTAATGCAGCCGATCGCCATCTCATTATACTTAAGATCCATCCATACATCCATCCATCCATCCATCCACGTGTCACGTGTATCTTCTGGAGACTATCCCAGCTGTCATTGGGCAAAAGGCAGGGGTACACCCTGGACAGGTCATCACATACAGGGAGACAAACAATAACACACACTCACACTTATGGGCATTTTAGAATCACCAGTCAACCCATAGCATCCATGTTTTTGGACTGTGGGAGAAAAGCGGAGTACCCGGAGTAAAGCTACGCAAACAAGGGTAAAACACAGAAAGACACCTGCCAGAGATATGACCTTCTTGCTGTAAGTCAATTGTGCTAACCACTAAGCCCACGGTGCTGCCCTGTACATAACATGATGGAAACTAATTAGTTAAAACATTTTCTAAAAGTAACATTTAATAGTAATGGCATAAAATGTAGTAAAGTAAAAGTAATATTCAATGACTAAAAATAAATTTTGGTCAGTCAAACCTTCTTTAAAAAGTACCTTTTGTTCCAATACTACAAATACTACTAAAGTAAATATAACAAATATAATGTATAATGAAGTAAATATAACATGTTACTATCCACCGCTGACTATAAACTGTGTTGTTATAAACTCAGCTTATTATAATGTCTATAGCAAAATTCAGTAGGTTTTCTGGACAGTGTTGAAAGTTGGGTCTTGAACTTAAACTCATGCTGGAGTCATTAAGCAGGGGGGCCTGTATAACGGATGCTGTGTTTGTTTAAACTGGTAGGTCATTGTCATGATTAGCCTGTGGGCGGAAGGCATGCACAGACACACACACACACACACACACACACACACAAACACACCTCCCTTGGCAGAGAAAAATAGAATAGCTAAATGTTTCCATAATAGGCTGCAGCGCTCTCTGCTTCTTCTTCTGTGTACCGTCATCATTTTTCTTACAGGACACTTACACTGTATTAGAAATACTAAACATATCAGATTATTTAAAACGTAATATTTTAACAAAATATATATAGATTTTAAGTGACTCTCTGGTTTCCTTCTTTGTTTTTATTTCCATACATGCCACATGTTGAAGTAAATCTATGGTATTGTAAGATTTTTGAATGTTTATTGAAGGATGTACTGGTTTTAAAATGCGATCTTATAGTACATTTCTACTAGTGCTCGAGATTATATTAAGCAAATATTTCCATGGATTATAAAATACCAGTCAAACTTAATCAAACTCAATCACTTTCCAAAATTTGGGTCTATTAAGTATTAATTTATTAATTCCTAGAAAATCCTTAGTATGAAAAAATATATGTATATTTTTATACATATTTTCTATGTTGCCCTTTATCTATGTTGTTCTTTGTCAACGGTTTTTGTGAGTTGTTACACTTTATTTTGTTATTTGTTCAGTAATGAGACTTTTGTACGTCGCTCTGGATAAGGGCGTCTGCTAAATGACGTAAATGTAAATGTAAAAAGTTTTTGTTTTCTTCTGAAACCAGGCTTTACGTGCATTTTGCCTGACATTTGCACCTGTTTTGGTGCAGCTAATGCAAATTTGGAATCCGGCTGAAATAATGGTAAAGCTACAGTAGAAATCTACCTGATATTTTCTCTATTGGCATCATAAATCCTTCATGTTAACGAATATTTTTTTTGTTACCGAACTTTGTAACCTGAGGTAAGATGTTCGAAATATACTTTCAGCATGCATTAACTTTTTAGCGTCTATTTGTACGCCCAAAAGATTCTGAGAAATCCGGCAGCTTAACTGGAGCTAGGAAACCTTGTCTCTGTTTATGGGTTCTGAAGGTTATGTGTTCTGCATTTTGTGGAGGCTTTTCTCATTCATTTCCCTAACAAAGCAGCAGGGGCACCTGGCTCTCGCATCCAAACTTCATCCATCTCTCTAGCACAGACTGATGCACAGAAAAATCAAATTCTCATTTGCTTGCTGAGGGAAAGAGAGAGAGAGGGAGAGGGAGAGAAGAGGGAGAGGAGGGGTACCTGGGCAGACTGACCTCCCGGTGAACCCGCAGCCGCTCTCTGTTTAGTCATTCATCTGCAGTGGAGACAGCAAGCAGGCCTGATTGGAAACCGCTGGGCTGACATTTTTCTAGGCTTGCAGATGGAGGAGTGTGTGTGCGAGCAAGCGTGCTTGTGTGTGCCTGATTTGCTCTGCCCACTGCGACGTGCCATGAGTCTCTTTATACTCAGCAGACAGCAGAAGGCCAATGTAAACGAGATGGCATCTCATTTCGGAGTTTAAAGCCACGGTGAATATTCTTTAAGGTATCCCATCATGCACTGCTTAATGATGAAAACGCCGCTATCTAGCCTGAAATGTAGAAGTAGAACAATCCAATTGTGTGATATTGGAATATCTCAGAGGGCATGACCTTCACCAGTTTCAGTCCATGATTTCATCTGATGCCATCCTAAATCAGGAAATGTTAAATTACAAAAAACACAAAAGAAAAATTTAAGCAAGTTTTTAAAACGTGTGTGTGTGTGTGTGTGTGTGTGTGTGTGCGTTTGTGTGTGTGTATGTGTGTGCTTGCGCTGTGTAAAATTTTTCATGTGTTGCTGATGTTGTGCTATTCACATTTACATATAAAGCAGCAAACAGTGAATTGTAATTTATAGCGTAGTCTTAAGAGGCAAACCCACCAGCACTCCATATAAAGATGTTTATTTCTATTTTCTGTTGCTTTTTTTTTAACTTCATTTCAAATCATTTTGAAGCTGCAGGACTTTCCAAGTGAATGGTAGAGTGTATGATTAAGCCACAGTAGGTTTTTCTGTTTAAATTTGTTCAGCTTAAACAACAGAGGAACAAAGTACATCTGATTTATATTTTCTATGTATAGCCTCATTTTTCAGCAGGGATTTAATTGTCCTCTGCAGCACCTTTCTTTCACTCCATCCCACATCCCCCTGAGAGCCGTCGTACCCGAGTCCTATTTTTTTTTTTTGTAAATGCTGTATAAGAACAATATATTGTGCATTTCTGCACTTTGTCTGCTTGGTGTCTTATTCTTTTGTACATTTCTTAATAATTTTAAAATCACTTCTTGGGTGCAATTTTATGTCTTTTTTGAAACTGTAACTGAATTTGCATATTCGGTCTCTGTGCAGACGTTTGCATCTTCTTTCTCGGTCTATTTTCTATCAAAGATCGATCATCCTACTTCCTTATTTACTCGATCTGCTGGTGACAGCTGTGGCTTAGAACTTTTTCTTTATAATGTCTTTTCCGTCTCTTTTAGACGACCATATGAACACCCTTTTTACTGAATAACAGTTTAAAGCATCTTTATAAACATTAATATTATTTAGCTGGGATTGCAATTTGATTTAAAAAATGCCAAAAATAAGGCACATCTTAATAATAATGTTTCGGTTCTTTAATCCCTTCATAATATAGAAGGGAGGTTTTTTTGTGATCATGATTCACAATACATGCTTACATTAAAATTAATTATACATCAAAATATTTCTGTTATATTGATACCAATTATTGATTTATGGACTGACACATTGGATTGGATGATCCAATAACCAGTCGATTAATTAATATTATCCATATGTTTTTAACTTTCTCTGTTTTTTATTTGTTAGATAGTTAGAAGTTAGAAGGATGTGTTGTTATAGGCGAGAAAGTTAATGATTAATAAAAATTCCATAGTATCTAATTAGCCAGTGTGATATTCACATTTTTTGTTTTATGTCGTTGTGATGTTTGGTCTGTAAGACAAATAATTATTTAAGATGTAAGTAGATTTAAAATAGTAACAATTTTAAAGTTTTTAAATTACATTTGTACGGATGACTTCAGTATCACAGTTTCATATTTTCCAGTTGGTGCAGCCCTAAACTATACACTTCAGACTTGTCATCCTGTGATTTAATGGAAAAAACCCACTACTACGGCTGTGGGCAAACATCACATTGTGAAGAAACTAGAACAAAAATACTCATGAGATTATAGAACTATAATTTTAGTCAATGGTAACAATGTGGATCATACAGTATATGCAGTTAAAAAATTAACACTGTAAAAACATACATATTTTATCAAAATGTACTCTTTTATAAATCCATACATAAATCTCTGGATAGCCAGGAAATTTTTAATAATGGTTGAAATCCACGACCAACCATTATTTCTTCTATCCTTTCAAATTGCTTGGAAAAAGTTGATGTTAAAATTTTTGTCATAATGAAAATCATTTTGTTCTATTTAATTAACCCTTTTACTAAAACAAACCTATTTATTGTAATATACTGTATGTGGCATATTGCAGAAATTGCAATAATATTAATATTATGATAAATTGTGTTTTTCTTAGATCTCTTTAATTTCCACATAATCTTTTATTACAAAATGACTAGACGTTTGTTTGCTGTTAAAATGTTCTCCTATTTAGTGTTATTTCTTAAGTGACTTTTGCAACTATAAAATAAAGCACTTTTATTTTTGTAAACACTACCTATCTAGTGTTTTATTAATTTCGATTTTTTTGTTGCAACATTGCATTGCATTGCATTGTGGAAGCAAATTCATGTATTAAGTTGAACAGAAATGTCACCGTATTATAATATTTAATCACATCCCCCACCCCTCTATTGCTTTGATCATCCTACTTATAAGGTAGAATAAAACAGAATTTCAACTAAAAAAATGTTGCAATTTTACAACTTTTGTCTGTATGTACTTTTCATTATTGATCTCTTCTACAATCTCGCATTATCTCTGCTGAGGCCAGCGAGAACAGAAGGGAAAGAACTGAGGCAGAGAAACAAAGCTTACAGTAATAAGACAGGCAGAGTGGGTAAAAAATGAAGCCCAGTGAGGTTGAGCAAGTAAAGTAAAGGGGGAGAGTGAAGAGTAACAAGAGAAGGAGTGTAGGTGTCGATATCAGTGGCCTATCTGTGCCCGTGAGGCGCTGAGTGAACTTTTGACCCGGGTCACGTCGAGTGGGCGCTGCACGATGAGACTAATCAAGTCTTTGTACTCTTTTCTTTCCGTTCATTAAGCCGGGGAAACAGAACCAAGAGAGCGATTGCAGGAGAGAGCCAGACAGAGGAAAGAAAGAGGTGAAATAAGAGGGCAACATCAGACAAAAAGCACCAGGCCGTTCGCCTCCCTCCATGTGCTTGGTGGTTAAACGGATGCTACCTTTTCATTGTTATTGGATCTCCACACTCATGTGCTTATTGGAATATTTATCACCTCTCTCTCGCTTTCTTTTTTTGGCCGCTTCGATGAAGCAAATTAAATGTTGATTAAAAGGAGAGAACAGGAGTAAAGCAAAAAATAACAATAAATAAATAAACACGCCAGAAGCTGAGAATTCATAACTCAGCGTTTTCTAATTGGCTCTTTTCTGTCAAGATTATTGTTTATTAGTCTTTGTCTGTGGCTTAAGTGATACTTAATGATTACTTATAATTTCCTCTGAGTATCGAGCACACACACACACACACACACACACACCACACACACACACCATACTATATATATATATATATATATATATATATATATATATATATATATATATATATATATATATATTATATATATACACACACACACACACACACACAAAACGCATATGTGTACAAGCTTAATTAAGTGATCTAATTAATTTAGAATTATTCATGATATTATATGCAAATATTCCAAGTCCATTAGCCAACTGGAAGATCTTTGAAATATTAATATGGCTAATGATAAACTGAGACAAAAACACATCATTCACAATAACTATTTAACCTCTAAAATACAAGAAAGCCTAAAGACATGACCTGTTTTCGTTTACTTGATGCAACGTAATCACGATGGTGACTTTTTCCTTTATTCTTTTTTCTTTTTCTTCTTTATTTTTTTTTGTATGTTTGCTTTGTATGCACATTTGCACAATTTTTATGTGCTACCTGAAAACCTACATCTTTTCTTCCTCACCGGCCCACGATCTATCCCTATTTCACCATATTTAAACGATCCACTGCTCAATATCTCAATGTCATTTAACGAATTCCTGAATCTTAACTCCAAGTTAGCCTAATGACGCACACATCTGTTCAGGCACTAATCGGAGAAACATTAGCCAAATTTTCCTCTCCAATTTTCATTTCTTTTTGTCCAGGAGAAAAATGTTGTGAGTTTGTCACTGCCTGTGTGAGATCTGTACAGTATAATTCTACTCCCTAGGAAAGAGTCTTTCTCCTCTGGACAGATTTTATGGCACTCCAGATGTAGAAATCTTGCTTAGTCGCAGAGTTGGAAAATCTTAACAAATTGACAACATTCGTCTGGAAATTCACACAATCCAAATTCTTTTTAGTAAGACAGTATATCATTCCTAAGGTGTAATCAGAGAAACAGACTTCAAGAAACACCTGACTGAGCTTTTTACGCATTTAAATATTGACTCTCTCTTTCTTTCTCTTGTCTTATTTGCATGCATGTGAATAAAATCAGGTGTAATTAAGCAATACTCATATCAACTTAATATTGGTGTTTTTAGTACAAATTCTATTTTCATTATTATATTTATAAATTCTTCATTATGTATCACTACAGATTAATATAGTTTGTACTGCTTTGTGATTTAAATGCAACATTTTTTTCTACAAGCTTTGGATGTGTAGCATTTAATACTGTTGTCTCTTTCAACTGGTGGAAACCGGTGGATCAATTTGGATAATAAAGTACCAGACGCAATTTGCCACGGAGTCTGTTTTAAAAAAAGTTTTAAAGAATTTTTCATTTATTAACAAAGGTTTTTAATGTTAAAATATGTCCAGTAACCAATTTATTAATGTTTATTGTGTAAGGTTCCTCACCTCACCTAATTTTTGTCCTCTTCTGGAAATCCTATAGCTTTTTCTGTAACTGATACAAAGGGAAGAGTTTGGAGTCTCCTGTCTAAAATAAATAAACAAACATCAACATAAAACTAGCAACAATTTGAAGATGTCAGTTATACATTTTTATTGGTGTAAAATGTCTGTTATGTAAGTATCTATATAAGTTTTTGCTATAGAAAGAATAATGTACTGTAAACAACCTCGATTCTATAAAACTTACAGTCCGCACTATAGTCAAAGCCGCTCTTACAGACAACATATCTGACCAGCTAAAGTCCACAGAATTAATTTGTGCATTTAACAAAATGACATAAAATGGTGCTCATGGGATTGATTTCTTTTATTACCCGATGTAATTTATTATCTCATATTTGTCTTTGTAATACACTCTGATTTATCTGCGAGCAGCTGTGCTAAAAAAATATTTTCTGCCAATCCAAGATGCACTGTGATATTAATATAATAAGCAGTCAGTAAACGCGCAAAATGATTTTCATACTTTCCTAATGAAGCGTGCTGTTCGTGCTGTTCTGCAATGTCTTGTATGTCTTTCCAACGGTAGGCTAAGATGTCTGGAAAATGACCGAACCGCACATTTATCAAGCAAGAAGCACAAATAAGACTTTATAAGGGTAGATTTACTGATTAATAGATTCGACAATAAAAAACAGCACCCCGGTCACCCACGGGAGCTCGTAAGTGTCGTAACACAACATATTTTAACAGACCTTACATCTTTTCTCTCCCCCCCCACTATGTGCACTCCAACTAATGGCCCTCTTGCGCGAGCTAGCGACTCCAATTACAAATGTGCACGCTGGACAGTGTCCAGCCAAAAGCGAATAAATAAAAGCTGAATGTGGGTGTTGGGTGAGTAAACCACTAGAAACCATTCAGGCCTGTGCTCTGAGGTATAGATGTCCGGCTTGTCTCCTGCTTGTCTTTTTAATCTGAAAGGAGCAGTGCAGGTTGTCCTAATGGCCTGCCTGAGTGGATTTTTGGTCTGTGCCGAACAGCAAATCAGTGTGTCATGTCCGGATTGAATGCACCTCCTGAGTAGGATGGCCTGCCAATATTTACACCTCGTGCCTCATGTGCCGTGTTTTGGAGGTCCATCACTGTAATAGGAGTTTAAACTAGCCGTCAGGAAGCTAAGCGTTCAACAGCTATAACCCTGAATATTAGAATAACACCTGTTAATATAGGTGAGCATTAACAAGAATAACATGGGAATAATCATTTGGAGCACATTGAGGTGTAAACTGACAGAAATTCAGATAAAGAAAATTCTAAAGCAAAAATGGACCACTTCTATTTCATATTAATATGTAGTAATATATAAGTATATAAGTATCTTCCTCAGCAAGACATCAAAATTGCTTTAAACTGCAAATAACTAAAATTCTCCTTAGTTAAAGGCAAAGAAAATGAGCTTTTTCATTCTCTTTAGTCTGATGTTTGTTGTAAAATTTAACCATAATATACTTATATTATAATATATTATAATAACTTATATATTTTAAAAAATATATTCTTCTTTTTTCTGAATATTATATCCATGCAATTAATTTTTACTATTATATCTCTACATAATATATAATAATACACAGTATTGTTTAATTTAATAAATAATATCTAACTGCACAAAGGTTAAACAAAGGTTCCTTCACTATTTACTTCATAGACTAATAAAAGACCAGACCAACAGGTCCCAGAAAAGAAAACTGATGCTTTAAATGATGTGAATTTGGGGGTTTGAGGTCCTATGACACTTGAGCCAATATCCTCTTAAATTTAGACGTAAATTGCTCATGTTCATAAGTCCAAGCTCCCATTTGATGAGTGAGTGTGAACTGAAACTTCTAGCATGTCAGTTTCTAGTCATAACAGCCAGTGTTAGGAGAAAGCTGTAATGCCCCTTTGACAGACCTGTGCATGTGTGTGTGTGTGAGAGAGAGAGAGAGAGAGAGAGAGAGAGAGAGAGAGGGAGAGAATATGTATTTCATGTATCCATGCCTTAACATTTTAATGTATAAATATCTTTTGTGGCCACACACACATACTTTACACTCGCACACACATTCATAGGCTAGGGGTGGTTTTGGCCCCAGATTGCCCTATTATCCTTCATCACCTTAAGACAGCACTCTAAAGTCTATTAACACAATCCACGGACAATGAGTGAGGCAGGACACATGTTTCTTTCCGTTTCTACTCTTTTCTTTTTAAATCTTACCTTCTTTTTACCTTATGTTTAATTTTACTTATTTTTTCTATTATTTTGTTAGTTTATTTATGTCGTTGGTAGAACATATAAACAGTAAAAATGACATTTCGAAAATATATATTTATCTATAGGTTTAATTTTTACGTTTATTAATTCTATGTCATTGCAGTGTCTTTCCAAAAAAACATCTTTTGTTTTGTTTAATTCTTACTTTTCAATATTTCAACAAACAATAATTTATCGTTTAATTTAAAAACCTCTTCGCTTTCTATTCTATTTTCACACAAGAGGAGCGTCAACGTTGTCGATGGATAGCAACATGGAGCTCAGGAAACGCAGTGTGAGAGGGAAACGAGCGAGAGCCCTAAGAATTCCCCTAGCCAAAAGAGTCTCTCACTCTCCACTCAATTTGACCTCCGGGCTTATGGTGTCATGGCAACAAGGTCAGCCATGTAGACAGGTCACACCAGCCAGGGGTCAGACAGGTCAGGTCACGACCCTGGTCAAAAGTTCAGCAGCAGAGTGAGTCCTCCAGTGCTCTTGCTTGATGCTGTTAACTGGTCAAAAATTACATTTCAAAGCTATGCTACAAAGGCTTCTTAGCATAATTTTGTGAACTCTCAGTGGTGCACAGATAATGGTATAAAAATATTGACAAAAATAATTGGATCATAACGAACAATAACGACATTAGGCTTCGCAGCTTGATTTAGTGCAATGATTCTTTATTTTATTAGTGGGTTTTGCCAGATTTCAGTTCATATGATTTATTATGATCTGTTTTTGGGTCTCCTTATTTTTGCTATTTATGCAATGTTTGAATTTCTAAATAACTTACAAATTAGTAAAATAATGCGCTTCTTCTGTTTTATTTTTCTGTAATATTCTTAAGCACAGTTAATTAAATTCATTTTAAATGTTGCAAATAATAGATCTTTTAGCATACATATCAATTCTAAACTTATTCAATAATGGTGATAATTATTATAGTAATAATCATGAAACAATGAATTATCATATGTGTAGAAAACATTTAGGGTCAGTAGCAAATTTTGTCTGAGTTCGAACATTTATTAAATCACCGGTTAATGTTAATTAAATATCATAATCGGAATTTTTCAGTAATGCTTTGAAAATAATAAATAAAAAATAATATAAAGCATATTATTTGAAAGTGCAGGACATTATTTGGTCTTGTCTAATGATATTATTAACAGTAATAAATCTAACAATAAAAGATTAAAAATTATGCTGAATTGAGGTTACCAAAGAAACTACATGCAAACTGAAAAAAAGCAGAGAAATTAGTCTCTAAAAGCTGCACAGCCTTAAATTATACAATATTAAATACAATTTACATAATTTTTCAGCCTTTTACTGGTTCATTTTTAACATATACACAACACAATAACGTTGTTTAAATTCAATTGAATTATTATGCCATAAAATATTTGTTTTGCAATCTGAGAGAGTTTATATACAGTACAGTTCATGATAGATTTCTTTATATTACAATATGTAAATTCAAGCTAGTTTTTAAGGGGTTGTGCATATGAGCTATGTATTTACTATAACTAATTATACTAAAGGCTTTTAAATATTATGTTGTAAATCTTGAGGAATTTCAGAAAATTTACCATATGGATTTTTTTTTCCCAGCCTACATGGTTATTAGTTTATTTCCAAAGGGTTAATTAAGATGTGAGACAAATAAAAAGGAAAAGGGAAAGAAATGATGATCACTAATCTGACTACATAAGCGATCAACAAAAAAGTGTTGATGGGTGTTGATGGGTGGATTTCAGGCCAGACGCTGTAGCAAAGTGAACATAGTGTTAAAGACACACTAATAATTTGAAAATTCAACTCTTGAGAAAGGTGATTAACCCCGAATTGTTTAATTCACAGGTTTAAATTGTATTTCAGCTTGTCAAAATGTAATCTAATTTAAAAAGTAAATGGCTTTTTTAATTAGGGAGAAAAATAAATGCAAAAATAAAACAAATACGATAAATGTGTTATATAGTGTTATTATATATTTGTTCGTTATGTTTTTTCCCCCTCTAATGATCGGAGATGTTTAAAAAATGATGCAGTTTCACTGGGAATAATCACATTGTGAGCAGAGTTAAGCACAGGAAAGTCTTATTGATCCATTTTTTGGTTCTCTAATATTCTATATTCTATACACATTTTTTTTAGCATAATATATAACCTTTTTATGTATAGGTTAACAAACAAAATAAGGCTGCTTTTGTCGTTAGCAGCTACTATGTAAATAATGTAGCAAACTTTAGTTTTAAAGGCATGACAACACAGTCATGGCAGGCTTTATTATGATGTTAGTAATGGTGGAGAGCTATGCAGCGACTGCTCTGTACTGGAAAATTCCACACCCAGCTGCACTTCCTATACCACTTCAGCGCTACATTCATCTGCTAACACTTGTTAGCTCATGTTCTTAGCCTAATATTGGTAGCACATCACTGACAGTACAGTCGCACTCTCTTTAAAAAAGATGTCATAGTTAATTGAGCTGACTAACAGATTTTAACACCCACTCCGCATAACAATACAAATACTGTGAAGCTAGTATATAGTATCACACATGTTGAAAACTGAAAACTTTTATTATCTATTACAAAATTAAAGCCTGCAATCCACTAGGTACATTTTCTAAAAATTAAATGTGTATAAATGTCTATAAATTCTAAAAATATAAAGGATATAAATATATAGAATAGTTTAGCTTCTGCATCTTTTTCACACTTCCTGTGTTTCTAAGCAGCAGTCCACCAATGTCACCACTTGGGGGAAACAATACACCTCGGCTTAATAACCTGTACACGCTGCCAGACTGATGCACAGTTCAAGACATAAAACCCAGAATCCTACAGGCGGTCAGCATTAACAAATCAACACAGCAATCTCTCTTTTACATCCACCGGTAGCTAACGAACCAAATTGGTTGTCCCCTTCAAACCTATTGTGCACTTGGCATGTCTGTAGTTTACCTTTGACATGTGTGATGTGTGCGAGGGAGTGTGCAAAGGCACCCTATTATACTGCCCCATTTATTTATTTACCACCCCTCCTTTTTTCTCCAGTGCACTTTTTATCATTCCACTACCCTGCCTCAATTTTTAACCTCAATTCTTTTTGCATCTTTGTGAGGCCAAGAACTTCCTTGTCTATTCTTCCCACAGGAATATGTGGGTATTTTTTTTTTTATAGTCACCGGCGGCCTATGTGTGTAATCCTGTACAGTAAGCTTACAGCTAAGTGATCAATACAGTATATAAACACACACCTGCAGCATGTTGAGTGGTAAGTGTGTGTTCAGATCCTGAAGGATGCTATCTAAATCCCAGTGTGAGTGTGATGGTCAGGTCAGAGATGGCAGGGTGCAGGTGAAGTGGAGTTCACATTAGCATACGGCGCCATGCGCTACAGGCCCCGTCTCCGAGCCACAATGGCGGCTCCATCTGTTCCCGTCGCCTGTTACAAATCTGGTGTCACTCGGCTGGGTGAAGCCGGCGTTACTGCGCCATTAGTGCAGTTAATAAAATGGCGGCTGCTTTTTTGGATTGACATGCTGGATATAAGGTGTGGTGCACCTATGCATCGATTTTCAAGCTGGCATTAATCATAGTCACCCCACTACATTAAGAAATGCACATGTACATATAATCAGGTATTTATATGCAAGATAAGTGATGTGCAGGAGGAGATTTGGGGAGCCCATGAACTGTGTTTACCCTCCATCACCATTTTCGGTCTTTTCATGAGCGAGTCGATCTTTTCCCACCTTGTCATTGGTGTAACAAATAATTGAATTTTCTGAATGATTAGTTTTGTGTTTTTTTCCCTGTCCTTCCTAATAGCCAAATTGAGTAATTTGATCGAAAATCTGTTTATCTGAAGTATAATAAACTTAAATATTAAATGCTAGGTAGGAAATTTTTTTTTTTTTTACAATTTTACATGATATGTTATTGCATTCTACGATAACATGCAGAATTTCAGTGTCATTTATATTAAAATGAGTAAATTGTTTTTCAGTATTGCTGATTTAGGCAGCTTTTCTGATCGAGCAGGATGTGTCAGTTACTCTTTTTTTTTTTTTTGAATGAACACAGTAGGACCTGACGAACTGAACTTGAACCGGCCGGGCCACCGTTCAGCTATCAAAGCCAGGTCAACACCACTCACATTCATGCATGCAAGCCAACTAACTCGTCTTCATCGTCACAACCTCTATGCTGGCTCCTACACTTTGAACAAAAAAGGAAGATTGTTAACCTTGTTGCCCTTGTGCCATATTTCAAGACTTTCTGAGTGCCTATCATTGTATAGGATTGTTGAACCGAGTGCAGCACAACAGATCTATGATCCCATGATGGAGTCATTATAGTGTTTTGTGTTGTCAGATTCATATTCTAGTTACGTTTTGTCTGTTCATTTCTAACTTGAGGGATATTTTTTCTCCTCGACCCCTTCTGCGTCTCCTTGTGTATAGGCTGTAATGAGACACCTTGGGTTGGGGGGTTAAACACAGTGGATCAGTCATTTGCTGAGGGTGGTGAACAACAAATGAACTCTGAACTTTTTTTGCCCTCTATGGAAGGGAGTGTGTTTGATTGGGGTGGTAGGCGTCCTAATGATGCTATCTTTCCTGCATGCTTTTTTGTGAATTGGATTTGCTTGGAGGAGGGAAATGAGAAAGAGATGGGAGGGAATGACTGAGAGAGAGATAGGAAGAGAGAGAACGGGAGCTGGGGTAACGATGTGTTGCATGACTCGGACGTCAGGTGGCAGTATAGGGATGGTTTGGGTGTTGGCCACCACTGCGGAAATCGAAGCTGTGTATCTGTATGTTTGTTGGAGGTGGGAACGGGGTGGGGTGCCACATCTCTGCCTTTGCAACAAACGTCAACGCAAATGTCATATGAAATGTGATTGGCTGATGAGGCACCTCGCCTGTTCTTACTTCAACGTCGCCCTCCAAGTCTGATGGGCCAATAGCAACTCAAGGAAATTTGAACAAGTGTCGCACATGCATCAATCCACCCACCTTTGTTTCCTCTATGTCACCTTCCTTTAACATGTATCACACACGTGCAAACTTATTCAGACAAGAAGCCTATACTGGTTAAACAGTGGAGCACAAAGCGTCTTTGTTTTTCTTGGGCCATGTTCAAACACACTTTTAGAGGTGGAGGTGTTGATGTTTGGTGACTATATTCGCTGGCATGTTTTGTACTGCATCACTAGTGTATTCACTCTGTAATAGTAGCTCATTTATCTGTGAATGAGAACATTTAGAGTGATTCTATTTTCGGGCTGGATATTTAGATTTTCTTTAGCTTACACTTTGAGTATTGCATCTTTAAAGTATCCTATATTTAAAGTAAATCAAATTTATACTGTACAGGTTTCCAAATAAAAAATAAACGAAGTGTAAAACTGCTGAAATTTTTTTTTATAACAAAAAAAGAAAAGTATTATAATGTATTTATTACAAAATAAATCACACTGTGTTGTGAATTCCCAGTGTCATGTTTTGATAAGCATGATTGAGGATGATGGAGCATATAAAATAATAGATATTATCACTTATTTTTTAAATCTGTCTCTGCTTGGCTTGTTTTTTAGCTTATTTAACTAGCCATCAATACAGTTTGTCACTTACATGGAAATCAGAAGTTATTATACATGCCTTATAGGTAATGTGTTTAAAAAATATGTGATTTTAGGGAAATTCTGTGGTTTATGATTTTGGCCATGTGCCACACTCGGCTGTAAGCAGGTGTGAAGGAAGTAGAAGAGAAAAAACAATAGCTATTTAAAAACACCTATCCTGACTGCCCACCTGGTCAGTGGGAAATCCATATGTACTTTCTGTTAAAGGCTAATCAGTGTCCTGGAGGGCAGAGGTCAATGGGCAAAAAGCCCAAAGCCGAGTTTCCATATTACCATGACACAAAATCTGGGAATATAGGCTGAAGATGTAAAAGACATAGATACTAAAAAGCTTCAAACCAGCTAGTTTTAGATACAAATTACTAGAAAAGACAAAATGCAGTTTACCACTATAGACAACAGCCGTCCTCTAGAAAGAGTTATAGTGTAAACCTGATCCAGCTAATAAACATGACCTAAAGCTTGGACAGGAGACTTATAGGCCATTTTTTCTGCTTAACAAAACAATAAGCTACATGTCTATTAGGACAGTTCTACGGGTGCCAAAGGGTGTCAAGAGTAAGTGAAAGTGTACTACTAGAATATATGGTTATACAACAGACAACCATCATCATGCCAGTGTGTCACTCTCCTCCTAAGTGGCCTTAAATCTCTCCCGCACAACCCAAGCTGAGGAATAAGAATAAAGCTTTTTCAGTTATTTACGCTCCTTGTCCTTTTTGTCCGCAGCGTCGCACCCTGCTTTTGCAGTCCATGTATTCACAATTTAATCTGTATATTGGGTTCCAAGATTCAATTTCGTCCCTTGGCTTGTTCGATCAGGTCAGTGGCGCATGTCGTGTTGTTTTATTTGTCTGTGTGTTTTTTTGTCAGTGTCTGGCTGTAATTGGATGCAAATGAAAAGCAAAGTCATGAAATAAATGATTGGCTCTGTGTTGATTTAAATTGCATCCGTTAAAATAATTAAGGAATACACGGCCATAGGTGATAACATACTATACCATAACATACTATAGTAATAAAAATGATATAAGGATCAAATGGCTCTAATTTAATAGAATATCTTACATATATTCATATTTTACAAAGGTTTTTTGCACACTCAGTAAAACAAACCAGCTCATGCTTCATCCTGTTTATTTATGTCACAATGATCACAGCGACAACCTTCCAGGCTCCAAAGACACTCAGTCTACCGGCTTTGCGTGTCAGAAACTTAGCTCATGTTCAAGCTACATTTGCTTAGATTAGCCGCTAATAAAGCTTAATTGCAGGTTCAGATCTCAGCAGAACGCTAGTAATGCGCTTTTCGCTGACATGCGATCCCTAAACCACGAGAGCAGAGTGGGCATGTGAGTGATAAGTGCAGGGGTTGCGCCAGCCTCCTTTGAGTTTACAGCATGTAAAATGTCTGACATAGTTTTTAAAAGCCCAGCAGGTCTTTTGTGTTTATGAATCTGTTCATTGTCAACCTCTATCAGAATATCTGTACCAATTAAACGGCTTACATTTGGGTTATTATGTGTACAAACAGTATGCAATTAGTCATTTCACCCCCAAAAAAATTGTTTCATAATTTGGGGTATGAAATAGGCTGCTGTAAGATGCATCCAAGAAAAGGAGGGATAGTATTTCTTATTTGTTGAGCCACTAGGGAGAGCTCTCTCTCTCTGTCTATCTCTCTGTCTCTCTCTCTCTCTCTTTCTCTCGCTCACTCGCTTGCTGGCTCTTCCTCTGTCTTTCTGTCTTAACTTACTGTGTGTGTGTTTCTGTATATGCATACGTTAAAGAAGAGGGACTGTCAGTCAGCTCCAGGGCTTTAGGCTCAGAAGAAAGCATCCCTGACCTCACTTCTGATACTGGAAGCAGAAACCAAATCTTGACCAAAATAGATGGATAGGGCTGAGATCCTAGAAAGATATGCAATAGAGAGTGAGCGAGGTTTCCTTATAGACACACCATCTGGCATACCACATGGTTAGCAATTGAAACATGCAGTGAATTTTAATATGATCTGATATAAATTAAGAGCTCAATCAAACTTCAGCATTAGTTAGGAAATTATGAGAAGGTTTAATCCTCTGTCACTTGTCTATCTATATTTAATGAAATAAAATATATATATATACAATGAGACATAAGTTTGGTCCATGACTTGAACCAATCGGTGACTATAAAGTTGTCTTTGTTGATATGCATGCAGCTACTAGCCACTTTTATAGAATATACAATGCTTCCTGAGTTAAAAACAGTGTTGGGTATGTTGCTTTATAAAACTAATTAGTTATAGTTACTAGTTAATTCTCAAAAATAGTAATTGCGTTAGTTACTGAGTTACATCGTTATAGAAGTAACTCATTACCAGGGAAAGTAACTTTTGCCTTACCTAATAATAAATAGGTTAAACTATTGAAACGGACAGTCAATAAAAATAAATGATTATTATTATAAAACATTGTCCGTTACTACAAACGTTTTTAATGTTGTGGAGGCATGTGACGATCTGAGGTGCTTCATTAGATTAGAATTGTTTCTTCCTGATTATAAGTTGCACAAGACATAAACGTTTTACCTCAACAACAAGTAAAAGTAAAAAAAAATGTGCTTATGCTTATTTTTCTAGTTTGTGTGAGCTACCTTTGTGTGTGACTGTGCATGCCTGTGTGTGAAAACCCGCACTACTGCCTCTGATTGGCAAGCAATGGAAATTTACCTAATCCAACTATCATCAGTTATTTGCGTATCTCCCACCCCAACACACACACACACACACACACACGTTCTCACACTAATTATCATCAGTTGTGTTCCACCTCACTCCACACACACCAGAGGAAAAAATATATAATAAAATAAAAACATGAATTTTATTGTCAGTAATCACATAAAAGATGTATGTAACTAACTCATAGGTGTGTATAAAGATTTAATAGTATAAGCAATCGGGGATCTACAGTATCAATAATAACATCTTTATAATTAAAAAAAAAGAGGAGCAGTATATGTGCTGCTAAGGAGTTCACACGGGTATAAAGGGATCTTCAAAATGGTTGAAGGTGCTTTTTTACAGCTGGCCTCTAGGGGCAGCAAATCATCAAATTCTTGTTTTCAGAAGTCAGCTAAACCAACAGAGAAATGATTATTGATTCTGCAGATGAAATAAGACAGAAATGTAACTGTGCTCCAGCAGAACAGTAGAGCATTATAAACATGCAGTCTAATATACCGATGTTTCGACCTGCTTTGATGAGGGTCAAATCTGCTTCGATGTTTTTCTGCTCTCGACATTTGTGAGGTCTGTGAAAAGATTTGAGCTCCAAATGCAACTGACAGCAGCTTGTGGGAGCTATTTTCCCTTGTCAGAGTCAACATTGATTCCTATGTGTTTCTCCTGTCCAATAAAAAAAAAAACTTTACCAGCGAAAATGAAATAAAAAACTACATGTGGGGAATAAATCCTAAAATGATTATGCCATTAATAATTTAACTACATTTTCACTTTTAGTGCTCTTATAAACATTCTGTTTCCACTAATTAGCTTTTTATTTTATTCATTATTATAATGTATATATATATATATATATGTTTTATATATGATTGGTTTTGGCAGCATGTTGGCAAGTCCATATCCATCAACATTTCCAGTTCAGGGTTTTCAGCATGCTTGTTTACATCTTTAGGCCTTATTTTTTTTCTCCCCACTCAGCCATGTTGTAAACAGCATTAATTATGCAATTAAAATTAATCGTCGGAATAAACGAGCCTTCCGTCTCGAGTGTGAGCATGATGAAATGGCCGGGTTGCTCTCTTAAGCCTCTATTTCAATGACATCGTTCAGAGTTTAGGCTCTTGGAAGCACACATCATGTTTTTAAAACAAACATACGCGTTTCTGAGGAGTAAAACTTTGCTTCCAAATTCATACACGTCAATCCGACATTTATGATCGTATGTAGAAATGAGTAGGGAATGTAGGGAGGGCAGGAATGAAGCAAGGAATGAAGTGGGAGAAAAAGAGAAGCTTAGCTGTGATGATAAATACAATGCAAATACTTCGTGCAAGTGATGGAGAAGATGTTGAAATGAAGAAAGCATGCAGAAGCTAAAATCAAGGACAATGACATCCTTTCATAGGCCTCTCACTGTAAAGCCAGGTTTGAAGTTTGGTTTATATTGGGCTCAGCGTGATTTAAGAGGCTTCTATCACAGCTGAGACACTCCTTTATAGATGTACTTTCATGTTCACTGACATTCATGTATACAGAGCAGATACACACTTGCCTGACTCTTGGCTCAGCTGAATCTGGGCCATGTGTGTAATTTAAATAAAAAAATTAACCACTTGGTAGATGTAATTACCAGCGTTGGCTTCCAAACTGTGGGATTTGCTGTAAACAATACCAAACTCATTACATGTGGATAAGATGGACTTTTTTGGACCTTGCTGAAGATTGCACTTCATGCAGCCCAAATTTATTTATCCCCAATCTTCACCATTGTGCTAACTGTTTAATCTGGGAACGGTCAAACCCCTGTCCTCTCCTTTGTTAGTGCACTTGCCTTTGTTCTTATTTTGTGGCTATGCACCTGTGTGTGTGTGTGTGTGTGTGTGTATGTGTGTGTCCATGTGCAAATGTGGATGCTTCCTTTACTTGGGAGTATGTACACACCTGTGTGCAATGCACTTAAAATTTGTGTGTATTGATTTTTCTAAGATTGTGTGTGTGTTTTGCATGTTTGCTCAGTAGGATCCACACAGAGAATGGAGGGAGAGAAAGAGGAAAGCAAATAAGGGAGTGACATTGAGTGGAGAGCAGGAGGGTTATTCAAACTCCTCCATTCTGCCCAGTTCCAGAACTCTGAGTCATCAAGCTACACACAAAACACACACACACACACACACACATTTCTGGTCCTATTTTGGTCAAGATACAGTATCAGTTGCTTCATGAATACATTTCAAGTGTCAGTTCTTGAATTTCGATCCAGATTCCTAGTGGCATAGTGACCCAGAATCTGATTTCATTGTTGTGAATGTGAGTAGTACCAGTAAACAAAGCCGGGATTATGTGCACGAAGCTGTGTGTGTTTGGCAAACAACTTGCACAAGCACAATTGTAATGATCCGTGAAGATAAATCAATTAACTCTGATTTCCATGGGCGCTGAGATGCAGACCAAACAAAACTTTGAATTTGTGTGGCAAATGTATGTTTGCATGGACGTAATGTATGCGCTTACATACCCAGCTTATGTGGGTTTATTCACTTAAGTGCTACAAAAGCAAAAGAAACACAATGGTAAATGTATTAAATAAATAAAAGCATTTTTATGTTTTATAAAAAAAAAAAGCATTTAGAAATATGTTAGTGGGTTGCTAACTGGAGCACTGCTTATTAACCCCCTTCTGCAAAACGTTTATGCAGAATGACTTTACTGTGGTCAAAAAGGCTGGAGTTCTTGAGAGAGACCAGTGGGGGGCAGTGCAGTAAACAAGTCTGCTAACTCATTCGGTTTAACACGTTCAGGAGTAAATCAAGAAACGAATTATACTTCATTTATACCTCTTTAATTTATCAGATCTTAAGTTATATATATATATATATATATATATATATATATATATATATATTTTTTTTTTTTTTTTTTTTTTTTTTTTTTTTTTTTTTTTTTTTGCATGTGCTACATCTTTATTCAATTATTGAAGTCATGTAAAGTTTTTATAGTTTTTTATGCACTGAAAATACTTAATTTTAATTTACTTATTTAAATTTTTATATTGTTTTAACCAAATGTTCGATGACTAGTTATATAATTACAATGTAATTAAGGTGTCATATCACAAAGTCTGAATGTTTATTTGACAGGCCCTTATCGGAGTATTATACGATGTCATAGATGTGTGAGAGAAGCACACATTCATACTTCATACTTCATACTTCATACTGGACCATAAAGATGAAAGAAAGTGTAAGGTCAGAAAACAGAAGCTGGTTAATCTAGGCTTAATCCTCAACCTTAAACAATCAGTGCACCTCTGTAAAGTCCTGTTATCTCAAGCACATTACGTCAAAACAAAGCCTAAAGCATTAACTTTCCTCATTTACATTGATAAGGTATCCTTTAAGGCGTCACTTTCACTGTCACCCAAAATGTAAGATCTGTTTTGCTTTTTCATCTAATTTTTATTTTGCAGATTGAGAATTTATCTGTGCAATATAAATTTGTCTTTATCATTCTAGAGCGCTTTCATCATTTACGCTGCTGGAACAGTGTTTTGCCTTGTCATCCAGCGTTAAAGGCTTCATTCAACTTTCTGGATTTTTTTTCTTCTTTAAATTAGAGTGATTATTTTCAGTGAACTAAAGTAATGGCTGTCATTAATTAAGAGGTTTGGGTTCAGCTCCCTTTAATCTTAAATAGGGACGTGTGCCAGGGGACAGAAGGGCATGCTGAATTATAATGGTGTTTGGGGTCTTTGAGCAGCAGCCTGGCCGAGGTGAGATAAGTGTGTGTGTGTGTGTGTGTGTGTGTGTGTGTGTGTGTGTGTGTGTGTGTGTGTGTGTGTGTGTGTGTGTCTGCCCATCTTTCTGTCTTTCTGCTTATGATGCATGCCTACTCTCAGTGGAAATTCAAAGCAAAGCTGTTTAGTATGAATATCTATTTCCGACTGGATGTTGGATAAATATAACGATCAGGATTCGTATCTCTAAAATATAACTGGATAATGGCCTTCGTATTCTTTATGAAAACAAAACCTCTCAAACACTTAACGCTGTTCCCTGTTATATTATAAAAGCCTCAGAATGCTAACAAATGAACACATTTATTCGATTAGCCAAAGTTATACTTGCAAACCTATATGTCTGACAAAAAGTGACCGCCATAATACCCATTTACAGTAAAGCATTAATAGCCTTCTAAAAGTTTCTTTCACATTTTTTAGCTCTGGAGACATAAACTCATGTGCGCAATCCTGTTTTCTTAATTTTTTTTTTTGCTTTTCCTTTTTTTGTCTGTTGCTAAAACAAACAGCATTAGAGATATCATCAGCATTTTCTGCCCTTTAGTCAACTGTTATATAACATGTGACTGACTGAGGTATTAATTTTGGCTTTTCTGCATAAACAAGTTTCCACAAATTTCCAAAGCTTTTAATCATTTAATCATATGACCGCAATATTACTCAATATTACTTTTTTCACCAATATTACATGCTCTTCCCATGCATTAGTGGTTTCTTCTGGGTACTTGAATCAGAGGCTAATTGCTAATTGTCCCCTAGTGATGGGATAATGTAGTTTATAGATGGTAATATACAAAAATGTATTAAATATTGTAATAAACAATAAAAAGGCATTTAATAGTGTATTTTTATACCAGAAATCACAATAAAGCTTAAGATGGACAAAATTGTCAGTGTATTTTTGAAGCAGTATGTTACATCTAGCTTTTCAAATAATTTTTATGACTTTTATGAAGTCAGTTTAGCGTTTTAAATTCTACCTTTTAATGCCATATATAAATCAGCTATAACATAGGACAGGTCTATATAATAGTAAGCAACCATAAAGAATTTTATTATCCTGTTGAACAGCAAGGGAGATCTAGCATTAAAGCCTGGATGCAACAGGAAGGTTGATGATTTAGGGTCACTTCAGGAAACCTAATAGCTATGAATGAAATAGAGGTAAAACTTGCCTTGGCCCAAATGTTTATAGCAATATGCAGTAAATCTGTCTTTTGTCTGGAAAACATCCAGGCCCTTTGGCTGAGTTCGAAGTGTAATGTGTTGGACCAATCAGCATTTGTATTATATCAGGAATTCAGCAATTTTTTGTTCAATCAAAAATCAAAAAGTGGCTGTTTGTAAGAAATTGCTATTTGAACACTATCAGCAAAATGATACAATTTGTTTCTGGCACTGAATGAAGTTTGTACAACCAAGTGTACGTAATGACCAGCAGGGGCAGTGTGGGACAGCCAGAGCAAATAGTAATAACACTTTAGGGACTGCTTTAGCACTGAGAACTGACCGCAGATCAGAATCGCCTTCTACACTTAAGAGTTTTGTTGCCGTAGTCTCTTACCTACAGCTGTTTTGGTATCTGTGGTTAGTGGGCATGACTGTGACTTGAACATCTTCCAACCTGGCAGTATACATGTCAGCCTGGTGAAAAGTTATGGCTCCTAAGTTCCAGAAAAGCTCACAAGGAAGATAAAAGCAGACCAAGAACCTGAGACAGCGAGTTATTTTTAGCTTTAGGACCAGAATAGGACTTTCCCAGGTTTCCACATATTCCCTCCTCCTCCTCTTTTGCTTTCATTTCACAGTTTGAAGCAGTCCGTCCTTCTGGTAGATAAATCCGGGTCACCTTTCCTGGGGAATTAAAAAGTGACTACTGTATGTAATGCTGGAGTGGGGATGAGTATGCTCCAGTGCTAATGATTAATGATGCGGCTCACGCGCATGCTAAGCTGGGAATTTTGCATCCTCCCTGGGGTATGATCCCAGTGAAAGCTCTCCAAAAAAAATCTTAAATGAAAACATCAGGGCTTTTCCACATTTCAGCAAGACATGTTCATGTAACCATCCTGAGGGATGTTACGGATTTAAAAAAGAGAGAAAAAATGAAAGGGACAGAAGAAAAGGCAGTGAAAGAGAAAACCTTAGTCAGACGGATCCAAGTTCTGGACAGATGTTGGGTGGTCCAGCGGGATGTCCTTTGAGCTTTGTTAGATGTTAAAGAGATGATGAGGTGTTATATTTGATCAAAAGCAACTAAGCAGGTATGATTTAAACCCCACTTGGGTTTACCGTCAAGTGAACCTTCTTCTACAGTTGTATGCACAGTATGTGGGAAAACATTTAAAATAATTCTGCTATGTGAAAAAAAAATTCTTTTTAGCTGATATTTAACTTCGGCTGCATGAGTTTAGTTTAGTTTTGTTACAGATGTGATAAATTAATGCATTAACAAAAATGCATTTATTTGTACAGTTTTATAGGCGTTTGAGTACTTTTAGTCCTTCCCTCTTTCCACTAGAGGCAGAAGATTGCTGCTAAATAAAAAAGCAAAAAAATAAGAAGCTCTAAGAAGCTAAAACTAATAGAAAAAAAAAACCCCTGCACCTGACAAGCATAAATCAGATGTTCTGACTGAAACAGTTGTTAACCAGACACCATGGTTTTACAGCTTGGTTGACTGACAGTAGACCCATAATTAGGCGCATATCTTTCTTTCTAAAATACTGTTTCTTTAAGTGTTTAATGAGCATACACAACAACTGCACATCCGATAAATAATAGGTTTGTAAACCTTGAAAGTCTTGAAGGATTTATAGAAGTTTGCAGCTGATGGATTATATAGTTAACTAATGGGAAAAAAATTAGGTCTCAACTGTCTGGAGGGGGCAAAAGAGAGTGATGTCACCCATATCTTTTCATCTGCACCGTTTCATGTAGAAACCTGTAGTAGCTTTAAGCGAACCAGGCCAATCTGTAAAGAGTTCAACTGGCTTTTAAGTGGAATTCAACGCAACGCTGTAGATGATAGTGATTGGAGATCTATTCTGATCGTTTTTTTAAGGTCTGTGTGGTTTGGCATGACTCATACAGGGAGGTCAACAAGCACTTGCACCCTCTCATTTAAGACACACGATGAAAGCAAAAGACAGATTCTAAGGTAAAATAGAAAAATACCAACAAACGCGACGCCCTGGATAAATACAGGGATTGTGTTTTGGAGAAAAGTCAACAACAAACTGTAGGCATGACAGCGGAGGCACAAAAGCTTGGTTTTAGAAGGGCTGCCTGTGAAACCCGCTTGGGCAAGTTGTCAAAGCATTATGTGTGTTTCACTTGTGAGTGACAATCTTGCACTCATTTTTTGCATGCCCATTGTGTGAGGTCAGGTTGCACATACAGAGCTGCTGTTGACTGCAGGTTCAATTAGTGACTGATGGTTATATTTTAAGAACATTAAAATTATTTTCTTTCTTGTCACTTAATTGTTTCCTGCTGCATGTTTAAATCATAGCATTGCTTGGTTATATTTGAGTTTGGTGTTTGACTAAAATGCTTGGTAATCTTAATAAGGTCTGAGAAGGCAAACATTTATCCAACTAGATGTAAGTGTAACTAATGACTACCACTGTTCTTAAATAACCTCGGCTTCAAACGAGTCATTCTGTCATGCTGATAAGTTATTAAATGCTGATTATGCTTTTGCTCCAGGCTGGATTCGAGTGTAATGAGGCAGTGTAGCGTAAAAACAAACACGTAAAATGATATTTCTCATGATATGTAGCATTCTGTGGTATAGCATTGCATTAGCCTTATTCAGTTCAATTCAATTTAAAAAACTTTATTTGTTCTCCAAGCGGCAATTTAAAGGCATAATGAGCAGCAGGTCAGGAAAACAGCATTTTATTAAACAAATATATTACATGTATTAAATACAAAATTCAGAAATAATGTATAAAATATAGAATGTAAACATTTAAGTGTATAAATAAAGTGCTGGCAACTATCTATATACAATATTCTTGCAATGACAGTGATACAAAAATAATAATGGCAGTGGAGGTAGTATGATATTTAAAAAAAATAAAAATTTTGTGTATAATAAACATTCAAAAGAAGGAGGATTTTATGTTTCATACATATCATCCATTAATATTCTGCCACTCCAAAAATAGTGTAAACACTTCTAAAACTTCACAGCACTATTCACGTAAGAGCTACTGGCTAATCAAGGGCAGGAAACAGGATATGTCGGTGTGGAAAAAAGTATGTGTCACAGAACAATTATTTCTTTATCTAGCATAACTCCTCAGTAAATGTTTTTATTGAATACCTACTGAAAAATAAACACTGTAAAATAACCTGCTATTATACTACACTTTACCAAGTTTACTATTCATACTGCATTTTTGCACATCCCAAGCATTTCTAGCTTATCATACTGTTTGCACTGTCAAGACGCTTTATATAGACGCTTATATACCTCATTATACTGTATGTAACACATGTTTACACTAATGCCCCCACACCTTGTGGGATTGAAACTTAAAACAAACATATATTATATTATATATAATATTAAATATAAATAATTTTGGGTAGATGCTATTTGCTTTGTACTGTGCACAATGATAATAAAACTGAATCTAATCTAATCTAATCTAAAAAGAGTGCCTGTGGAGTGCAGTCTATCTAAAACAATCATTATGGATAAACCAGTAAAAGTAAACAGATAAAACCGAAAAACTAATTTTATGTATTACTTTCTTAAGAGCATTTGCCTATCAACAGCAATTTTTCTCAAATTTTATTTTACAAGTTTGTACTATTGATTTCTGAAAGCACAGACTCCTGGAGTTACACTAAATACGTCAAACTACACAAAACTACACAGTCAGGTAATAACTGTATATACAAGATTTACAGTCAGGTAATCTGTGTAGTTAGATAAACATGCAACTATAGCAGCAACGCTAATGCATTAAAAAATGTTTTCTAAAAAAGACTATTTACCACACAATTTTAGCACTCATAACAAACATAAGCCCAAACTGTTCTTTAATTCCCCCTTGTGCCCTAGCTTGTATTTTCGATCAAACATGAAGGGCTGGATATTGTTGTGTAATAATAGCCTAGTAAAGCAGTTGTGAGATGAGAAATAGTCTTATATGAGATGTATAAATATGATTTAAGACATGGGTGTGTAATATTTCTTCAGCACACACATGCCCCAATCCTAAATGACCCAGTTTCTCTGACCTCTCCAAAGTATTTTACAAACTTGGCAAAAGCATAGATAGCTTGTCTTACCAAAAGTGTAAGACCTTTCGTTAGACCTTATTCTTAAAATGTCTTATGCAGCTGAGGTAGAAAATGTTTACATTTAGTGCATTTGGCAGACGCCCTTATCCAGAGCAACTTACATTTATCTCATTTATACAACTGAGCAATTGAGGGTTAAGAGCCTTGCTCAGGGGCCCAACAGTGGTAGCTTGGCGGAACTGGGAAACAAACCCACAATCTTAAACACCTTAACCATGAGCCACCACTTCCCCTGTGTCCTTTATACTTTACCATATGAGGATTAATGAGTCTAGCATGCAAAACAGCTGTGCCATGCAAATACAGTCCATGTTCAGTGTAAAAGAGATGAGAGGTGAGAGCATCAGACTTTCACTTTGAAAAAAAAAATAACACTAAATATGAAAATACTTTATGAGGAGGTGCACATATGATGGACAAGTGTGAAAATCCAGTATGTGGCTAAACAGCTATAGTTTTATTATAGGATTGGATGTGCAAACACAAAACCAGGCTGTGGGTTTGGGTTATTGTATTACATGAGGTTAATTGTGTTGTTTAAAGCATACACAGACAAGAAATAAGCTGGAGCATGAGCTCCTGCTAGGTATTCACGCTGAGAGCCAAGAGGGGGATGGGAGGTATGTGTTGCTGTTGCGCTTACTGTCCATTAGGGGACAGTGCAGCGTGCTAAGTTTCTTTAGCCAAGGCCATGAACTGGCAATGAATCCTCTGCCATATCAGATTACAATAACAGCTCCATGAAAGCAAAGCACAAATATGACTCCTGATAGAGAGTTTGACACAAACACAAACACACATACATACACATCACACACAGTTACAACAAGACTTGCACTCAAGACAGCCCATCTGTTGCCTTTAACTAGTAGACTAAAGTAATAGATGTTAAACTTGGGAACTGTAAAACACCAGACCCTACAATTTATCAAAAAGACTGCACCACCCAAATGCAAAAGTCTGGATAACCCAGCATCTGTGCATAGCAGCACTTACAGATTCAGCATGGCTCAAAAACAGAGTCCCGACATATGAATTACTAAGATTAATTAACGAGATAAAACAATCACTCAGGCGTAATTTGGCAGACAACGTGATGTCATGTAGAGCTAGAGTTTAATAATGCATCATAATAATTCACGACCCCGGCATCGCAGCCAGGGCTGTGACAGGAAGTGGTGTGATTTAGGTTGGCGTCATCAGTCAAGAGGCTGCTACAAGCTTCGTGTTTTCCCGCAGTGGGTTTGGAAGCGGAAGGAAACCCTCTTCCGTTTTTTTTTTTTTTTTTAATTTTATGTCTGTGTTTAATGTAGGTCTTTTAGCTTAGCTTTATGGGCTGGCTGGACTTTAGGAATTCTCTGTGGGGAGTCAAATGGGCTTTTGCTGTAATAGCAATGTTTTTTTTTGTTGAGCTTTAGTTACATGTTGTGGCAATTGCTTAGGGTTGAAAGCAATACGACCCACCCAGACACCCAGTCTTGTTGGTAAAAGGGTTCCGCATTTACAGACTGTAATAATACGAAGTCTACTGTGAATGAGACTAAGCGATTCAGACTTCTTCATCCATCTGTTCCCTCAGTAGACTAAATGGATTAAAAATTGACTAAGATGGTTTTATTTGTGATAAATTTGCACATAGTGTTTCAGATTTCACTTTTTTACAATTCTAGATGGAAGTGGAAAACATAATCAATAACAGTCATTGCTCCCCCAGTGAGGGTATGATAGGCATTTGATTGGTATCTGCTCTATTTCTTAATGTGATGTACGCCTAATGTTCACTGCACTGTAATTAAAACAATTTCTATGACATTTAAGAAAATTATTTTACCAAAGAAAACTATTTTTTGCAATTCTCTTGCTACAAATCGCAGATATCTTTGTAACTCACAAACATGATTATTTGCCATTGGGTCCTTTTAAATAAAGATTATTTGGAGTTATGCCGCCTTGCCACCACACAGTTCTCGAGCTCAGTTTAGTCTGCGTGTGTGAGATTCACATGTTCTCCCTGTCTGTGTTTGGGTCTCCTTTGGGTTCTTATGTTTTCTTTTCGGCTCCCAAACCTGATGTAGTAAGATGGCAATACAACAAGTATGTGCACAGACCCTTCATTGGACCATTTAAAGCGACTAGCGCAAATTATACCCAGTGTTCATTAAGAGGCTCTGGATCCAAAGTAATCAGTCTAAAGGGAATATTGAAGATGAATTCATTCGTGAATTAAAAAACACATATTTAGGAAAACATTTAACGAGTTAAAACATTCATAGCTGAAATACTCACAAGACTAAAAGCACAAAATTTCCTACATTTTGTCAGTTTTCCAAAAATATCACTGAAACATTTTTTAATGGTGTCAGATTCTTAAGATGCTACCACTAATAATATATGGCTGAAAGTTTTTTTGACACCCCTTCAGCACATCCATAAATGTGTCCTCCCAAACTGTTGCCACAAAGCTATGAGTCTCACAGGAGCATAAGCTGTCTCCATATGCTGTACCATCAGAATTTCACTTCACTTGAACTAGGACGCTCAAACCTATTCCAGGATAGCTATGTGCATATAGTCCCTAACCTCCATTAAAACATGGCTTGCTAAGGCTGGTGTGAAAATTTAGTATTATGCAAGGATCCCTGCCCTTAGACCACTGAACACCTTTGGGATAAACTAGACAGTCAAAATCCCACAAACTTCTTTAAACCAACATTAGTATCTAAAATCACTGGGCATTTTGTAGTCACTTTGCATTTTGTAATTAGGGGTTAAGGGCCTTGTTAAGGGGTCTAGCAGTGGTAACTTGGTGGCACTGAAAATCGAACCCGGAACTACAATTGCCAGACCAACATCTTAATTACTAAACTACCACTTTCCACATATCAACATGTGGTCATAATTGTGATCTACACAATTACAAAGGTAGCCTGTCATTAAAAAAGCACATTTATTTACTCTGTGGGGATTTTTTCTAACAGCCTTTTTGTAAAGATCTATGACAATCCAAAGTCTCTATTAGTCTTTAACAGTATTGTATATAAATGTGTATATAAGGAAAAAAATATTTAAATGAAAAAAAAAACTATTTAAAAAGCATTTGGTTGGTTGATGATGTAATTAAAAACAACATTGATAATAAAATAAACAGATTTCAACATTCATTTGCTGTAGCTACTGTTCTCTGGGCTGAGCTGATCTTTTAATCAATGTTATTTATTCTATTTCTGTATAAGTTTATTAATTGTATTGGCAATAATTGTAAGGTGTGAGAATGAGATTGCTCGTAATAATCTACACGCTAAGCAACGTAGCTCTTTTCTCAGCTTGTATGCATACAGACTGTCCAGCAGCCTACATCCCATATTATGACTTGATTAAATGGGCTAAAATCTTTACTGGATTCATTTACCGGAAACATACCAGTTTATTCAGACCCTGTTTTTGTAGTGAATGAGACAATGAAGAAAAAAAAAACATTGTGATATAAAACCTTAGTGACAGTATTTACTACTTTTACCTTATCTTTACAGTTTCAAAAGATTAACGTGTATTATCCAACAAATTGAATGAAAATACTTCATTACTGAGTTAGTTCTATGCAGGCTTCTGTTAAAAGTTTTTTCATGACTTTTGTGTAGCATAAAGATGAAACACAGGAAACTTCCACAAGTACTTCCTCATTTAGCGGATGTAAACTATTTTCCACATCCTTAAGGAACAACACTTTGCAATCAAAGTGCTGAAGGAAAAATTCAAATAAAAGACAAATGTGAACAACTGTCCTATTACCATATATGTAGTTTATCAACACGCGATTATTTCATTTTCGAAACTTTGTATGGGAGCTATAACATTATATATAGGATGGGATATGCGAAAAATGCATTTCATTGGCTCTGTACATGTACCTTGCACAATGACAATGAATTGAATATACTATACTAATATGCTATAACGCTAGCACGAAATAGAATCATTTGGTGCAAATTTCAAATCAAAGTCATTCTATTATCACAGTTTTTATCTAGGTAGTTCTATTCCAGAAATAGTTGAAGAGCAATGAAGTATATATCAGCTGCAAAGATAAAGTGGATATTATTTGCTAGTGGCTAGTTTTAGCAGATCCTTTTCAAGAATGCAGAATGCACAAAAATACCCGCATGTAAATACGCCCTACTAAAATCGCAAGCATAGATGCAAAGAGTAGAAAGAATGTGGGTGAAATAGTGGTGGGGGTGGAAACAAGCTACAAACACCAAAAGTACATTAGCGAGCATTACTATTCACCATCTGTCATACAATAAACATTATATACCAGACTACACTTCCTGTCTTGATCGAAACAACATGCTAAGTGGGAAAGAAGGTAAAACCAGCTTTAAGATAAGTCCTGCTTTTGTTTTTTAGCTGAGCAGCATGTTCCTTGTTACACAGTGTTAGAAACCTGATAAGCAAGTCTTTTTAGGTGGTGATTTAGGTTCAAAACAGTTTAAACAACCATGTGTTTGAGATTTAAGGCTCAAAACTAAAAAGAAGCATTTTACTTATTATGTATTCTTTGGTTGATTTACTATATTTGCTTTAATGGGAACATTTTCGTTTTAACTGTTAATTTAACTATTCTGTCAGTATATCTGATGGGAATTTAGTGGGTTTTAAACAAATTTGTGTAATTGTGTAATTTTATCAAAGAAACCAGTAAAGTAAACTTAAGAAGCGCACAGTGAGCCTAGAATTCAAGTTTAGCACTTAAAGTAAATGCTTTCCTCAGTTATTTACACTTACATTTACAAGGGTTAATGTATGAATTGAAAATAGATACGGGTAGTGAAGACTGTCTAGATATTGATAAAGGGTTACCGGGGACTTGCTGTAGTCTTAACCAGCGACAGAAAAAGGAGGAAGAAGAGCAAGAGAGATAAATTGCAGAGTCGGGGAAAGATAGATTACAGAAAATGAAGAAATGTAAACGAAGAGAAAGAATGACAAAGTACTTCTCATGTCTGGCTCTCACAGGCTGGAGGTTAAAGATCAATGTTAAAATGACGCTGTGAGGGAGGGAGGGAGAAAAAGACTAGGAATAAGGGGATAGAAGGAAGAAGATAAGAAGTGTTAAGGAGGAAGCAGTAAAAGAAAAAAAATGTTCTCCTCTAAAAATGAGGATGGGCTTTTTTGGATTTGAAGCCTGATATGTGTGTGGCACAACATGCGAAACTGAACAGCCCCAGATGAGTAGTTGCAAAATATTTCCCTGTTTCTCAATCTCTTTTTCTCTCTCTCTTACTCTCTCTCTCCCTCTCTCTCTCTCTCTCTCTCTCCAGCAGAGAAGCTGTAAAAAGCAATGACTCCGCTGACCTAGTTGAGCTAAAATTAGTGTGATGTAAAACAGCACTGTTTCTAATCCAGCATACATGATCGGTGACTGTAGAAAAAAGAAAAACATTTGATTGTGCATGTGTGTGTGTGTGTGTGTGTGTGTGTATGAATCGTATTTGCAGAGTAATTCTAAGCACACACAATTGACGCACTGACATTTACATGTGATCAAATAAAAAGAAAGACACCTGCATACACTAGACAAGTGTTAGTGCAAACGCATTTTATAAAAACAGACAGACACCAACAACACAGTAATGTACATTATCATTTACAATCTGTCACATATCAAATATTCACTCATGCAAACCCTCACCTGCCATGCAAAACTCTGGTGACAAAGATGGAAGTTGAAATAAAAATGCTTTGCTTGAGTATTTCATATAGTCTAGCATTCAGGTGTGACCTGTACAGATTTGGTCTGTATGATATAAAAGTCTTTATTTATTTAGGTTATACAATGTCAATTAGATGCACCGGTGATAAGTGTGTGTCTGTTTACAGTACACATAACATCTAAACAAGGTGTAACTCATCTGAAAGCAGTCTCGTTCTGATTGCCTTTAAAAGACCGGATAATTGTTTGTTCAAATCTGTGCTGACGGCAAAACTTAATCCTATTGGCAAGATCTAAACCTATTTCCTTTTAATTAACTCTCTTGTCGTTACTTGGACTCTCGCTCTCTTTCGTGCAAGTTCCTGGTGCAGATCCAACTGGTCAAACCTAAAAAAAAAATCGAAAGATCTCTCTCTCTCTCTCGCTCTCTTTTTTTTTTTAGGGATGCAGTGATACCGAGCTCGAAACTGAGCTTATGTACATAAACACTCATAAAAACAGGCCAGATACTAAAGACTAATACTTTTTGTGACATCACTGACAGAACTTTGTGGTAGCAGCGACAGAATGTCCAGCTGTTTTATTATTGACAACTCACACGTGACGGACTGCAAAAATATCAAGGTACGAAAATAAGTACTTACTTACAAATAATGTAATAAAACAACTGAAATTAAACCCTTTCAAAACAAGAGAAAATGGCAAGAGGCAACCAGAGAGACATGGAAATCATCCTACAAAACTAAAAAAGGTATCGGTATCGGCGAGTACCAGTAAAACAATATCGGTACTCGTATCAGTGCATCCCTACTTTTTTATGTATAAAAAATGTAAAAGGAAAGCAGGTTTCTTGGACAAAGAGTGACCACTAAAGTTTGTTGCTAAATAGAATCTTTTTTTTTTTTTTACCAAAAGAAATAGGAAAATTCTGCTAATAAACCTGGGCAAGTGTGAGCTGTCCAAAGGGCCACCATATCTGAAGGCTCCCTTGACTGAAACCTTTATTATATTTTGACAGTTTTACATTGTAGATGATCTTTCTTTTTTGGTGACTAAAAAGGATGTTATTCATCATTTGGTTAGGCTTTGACATTCGCCGATAGATTCTGTGGCGCTACAGGCTAATCCTCGATTAGCGCTCGTTCTTCTGGTTAGGAATGGGTAAAAAAAAAGGTAGAGGGAGATGTAATGGATCATAATTCACAAGTCAAAACCATTGGGATGATTAATGAAAAAAACGGGGGCAATGACTGCGCCATTAATGTGTCACTTGCTGACTGTACAAACACTCCCTGATGAGACATTTCCATTTGCATTGGTCGACACGTCCACATCATTGGCTTTAATGCTGTATAATTTTTATTTTATTGTGCTTTATTATTGGCCTATATATTTTACGGATATTGGTATTACTAAAGCTACAAACATTATCTTAGCTGTTACAGGGGATATCCTCACAGTCGTAATATGCTAATATGTGAGCCAGGTAGTAAAAGGTGTTAGATTTACAGTCCAGGGCCTGACCGACTCATAAATGTAGCACATTACCACTCATATAATAAAGCATACTCCAGTAACTGCTCAGCG
Organism: Bagarius yarrelli; assembly: GCA_005784505.1. NCBI lineage: Eukaryota > Metazoa > Chordata > Actinopteri > Siluriformes > Sisoridae > Bagarius > Bagarius yarrelli. The sequence continues at coordinate 3,208,572 of VCAZ01000020.1, forward strand.
CTGTGAGCTTTAGAGTCTGGCAGAGGTGTGTGTAAGTGATGAATAGTGTCCCATAAAACAGTTGGGGATCTCCCTTCAGGTTGAGTTAATAACACAGAAGCACATGTGCACAGAGGCACATGTGCTCACACACGTACAGTACACACCCGCACACACAGATTTGAGCACACTATGAAAGACTTCATGCTGTTTGATCAACTACATTCTCTTGCTAGAATGGATCTTGTATCATTGTTGTAAACAATTTGAGCATGGGTGTCTTTTTACTAGAGTGATCCTCTTCTCTTTTTCTCACTTATAACCAAACACACACGCACACACACACACACACACACACACCAGATCACTTTCTTTGTCCTTTGCTGTGCATCATGTGTTCAGCTGGGAGCCTGTCATATCGGTGGATGACTCAAAAGCTGTAACGATAGAGGCATGTGCTCCCTCTGCTGCTGTTACATCCCCTCAGGTTGCCTGCAAATTGACATAACCTGGCAAGCAGCCAAATGACACGAAAAAGAAGTCGTGCGTCAGACTGAACTTATTCAAATTACAACCTAAATGCCACTGAAATGCGGTAGCTCAGTAATAAAGCTTTAAAGGTACGGTTCAGGGCAAATCAAATTTACACAAATTTGTCCCTTCCCTCAAATGCCGTCCATCATTCAAGACATGTTTGCTGTCCAAATTTTCTTCAGCTTTTTTGGTTTTGCACTGAAGCGACAAGGATTTTGCATGGAGTTTGCATGGTTCTTTCATTAGTTGTTAGCAATGTTAGTCTCCTAACCAACGTTAGACTGCAGAACAACATAGAGGAGCAAACGTGGTCTACAAACATGTCTTGGCTGATTGAGAACATTTGGGTGGAAAATTTAGAGACGTTGATTTTTTTTCCTAAATCATCAATTTGATTCATCAAAGACTACATAACCTGGTGTCTGTTGAAGGGTCAGTATATAAATAAACACAGTGGACCTCAAACTAATTTAACTTCTCAGCTAAAACAAGATTAAAAAAAATTACATTCACAGCATTTGTCAAACGCCCTTAATTATAACGACTTACAATATTTCTTTGTTATACAACTGAGCAATTGGGGGTTAAGGGCCTTGTTCAGGGGCCCAGCGGTGATGGCTTGGTGGGGCTGGGAATCGAAACCTGGTCCTCAAGATGGTAGTCCAACAACTTAACCACTGCGCTACACTAAAATAATAGGATCAGGATACATGTAATAAATTATATATTTCACAGGACCTGATTTTGATGGCGCACAGCAACTGTTGGCTGAATTTTTGTTTAAATGTGTAGTTGGATGGATAAATAACCTCAAGCGTTAAATATGACTAGGTTATGTGTTATGAAAAGTTACTGACATACTGGAAATAAACACTTATATGGGCATAAAATGTGAACAATCTGAGTATATGCATTTGACTGACAAAACTGGACCAAAGTGCGGAATATATTTTTGAGTTGTCGTGCAGAGGCCATTTTAGAGAAGTGTTCTCACACTCCTGGCCTCCTGCCAGAGGGCCTTAGCAGAGCCAGTGGGATCAGAGCAGAGAGTGCATGAGAGCTCGCCTGGGCTCATCACTCACACTGTGGCAGCTGGACGAGCTTGTAATGGAGAGCCAGGCTGGTGCGCATGCTCCACATCAGCCATCGCTCCCTTTCTGAACTTTCTGTGACCCTTCCATTAGGGCCACACTCACTCCATCATTCCCTGCCAGGACGAAGGGGCCGCCTGGCCTTCACATCGTGGTGCAATCCGGTGGAAAAGTTCAGTTGCACATCTCTCCACATGTCTTCTGATGATTACTGTTTCCCCTGTTTTTAGTTAGCTTCAAAAACAGAAAAGAAGGTTATGATAAAACTGAACATTTCTCATCCTTTTTTGGCTTCAGGGGGAAAATGTGGTGGGTGCTGAGCTGTCGACAGTCACTGACAGGTTAACTGAGAAGTAGTTGACAATGCTAACATTCTAAAGTATTTAACAAACACCCTTTTTTTTACTTCGGCATGTGTGAGCTTTCAGGTTTTGTACAGTTGAACCAATAATTGAGGGAATGTCTTAAAATGATAATAAAAATATTTGAGAAATATACATTTTAATTTTTTTAAATGTACCATATATTGTGTGTGTGTGTGTGTATAGTTCCATTCTGGACTTGGCCTGAATAAACTACAAGTCCAGACACTAAGAAAACAATTGTAATACAATCAGCTCTTCCCTTCTGGCTACATCAAGAGAAGGAGTCTGGTCAGTGGGGAGTGGGGGGTGTCTAATGAGCAGGAGATGAGAGAAACCTGTGGATTTGTACACACAAACACACACACACACACACACATAAACAGACACTTGCACTACAGTGCCCATTCAAATTTGGTCAAAGATTTCACACAAACATTAAAACCTATAAATATCCACTGCCCATTTGTTAACTAGTTTTTTTTTTTTATTTGGTTTGACCACGGTTCTGCCCTGAAGGCCAGCACCCACACATAAACACTCATCAGCGATAGCCGACAGCATCTAAGGCGTCGCTCCAAGGACTGCCACTCAACACAAGGAGAGATAACACTCTAACTTGATGGTGATTTGACGAGTGATGACTGACAGAGGAGAGAACAACCAAGACAGAGAGAAAATAAGAGTGGAAAGCCTCTCCCTGTGCTCTCCGTTCTTAACAAGAAGTGTAGACTGGTGCGGCACTGGAACTTTACGATGGCTGACACTGTAGGGAAGTGTTTAACCGTAGCTAATGTCCTCTCTTCCTCACCTTGGGGTGAGGTGTTGTTAATGAGCCCTGAGTCTGCACTGGTTTTTTTCAGCAGATTTGGTGGTGATGCAGAGAGCAGACTGATGAACGATAAGGAGAAGGAACCTATTTAGTAGCAGTCATAGTCAAGGCTAATGACTGTCGATGTGGAAGCCATGTTTAAACCGAAAATTAAGACCCAGACAAGATTACAAATTATACAGCAAGACATAAAGCAAAACAATTTTCATGGAATAAAACTAATTTAAACCTGGATTTAATAATAGATAGTGTGGGGGCAGTTCTGTAGGTAGTTCTGAGTTGTGTAGGTAGGACTGTTTCAAAGTGTTGGAGTGGCTAAGGCAAACGCTTGATCACCTGTAAACTTTAGTCTGGTTTTAGGAACTGCTTAGAGCCTTGAGTTGGGAGACCTAAAGGGCCACTGGTTGGTGTTCTATGAACAGATCAGAAAGCCATGCGGGTGCTAAAGCACAAAGGTAACCAAAGACCTCAAAACAGGAGTAATATGCTTATGCTTGGTAAGGATTTCAGCATCTAGACCACTCAAATTTACACAATTTATACTGCTGTCTCAGTCAAAAACATTTCTTTTTTTTATAGCTGTAAATAATAGAAGTTCTTATTACATATGTTTGTATAAATCTCTTGCTTATTCACAGGTTTCATTGGCTTTTGCTGCTTCTACCAAATCTGCACAATTGCTGACAACATAAACCTCTTAAGGTAAAATTTGAAAACCAACCATGTGTCTGTACTATCGGCTATCAGCTAACTCTTAGCAGGTGTATTGGTTTGCCCAAGTAGATAAGTTCTGCTTAAACAAAGATTATGTGCTTTTTAACATCTAAGAGTAAACATGATTATCACACTTCGTAGCTACTCTTTAACATTAGCCTTGAGCTTCTGGTGAAACATAGAGAAGAACCACTGGCCAATTGAGTCTTCTATCTACATTAAGATAGCAAAGAGCGCAGTGAGCGATAGCGTCATTGATTCAGTTTATTCTACTGATAGTAATGTTTGCTTGCTGAGACAGTCGTAGAAATTTATATGGATAGAAGACAAAGTGGTGGGAGGTGGTAGCTTATGTGTTGGACTGCTAACCGAAAGATTGTGGATTTAAATTTTCCAGTACCACCAAGTTACCACTGCTGAGTGAGGCCCTTAGCCCCTAATTGCTCAGTTGTATAATAAAAATAACTGTAAGTTGTCTGGATAAGGGTGGCTTCCAAAATCTATAATTGTAAAAGTAAATAAATTGCCACTTCTCTGGGGTGGCCTTCTAAACAGAAAATAAATAAATAAATTTCTTCTTTTTGCTAATCGACTTATAATCATACTGTATTTCAACATAAAATTCAGAAGTTAGCTGTTTCAGAATTATTATTATGTTTAAATCGATGTGTTTTATCAAACCTAATAATACATATTAGGGGTTTTTTATCTTTACCTCACAGCATGATCATTTAGAGTGAAAGGAAAATCAGGACTACCAGCTTAAATTCATACTATTGCTGCAAATATACACTGGTATGTTTGTTGAGAGGGATTTTTTATACTTGTATATTTGTATGCTAAATATTTTTACTTCCTATTGTAAGAAGTGTGTTATTTACTGGTCCTTTTTTTCTGCAAAGCTTGCAAAGGCTGAAACGATACAAGAATATTTCTGTCAACTCTCTGTGGTTGGTTACAGGCCTTGTCTGATAAAGGAAAATGTCTCCATGGAAACCTGGTGATGGACTCTGAGAAACCCTGGGTTAAAGGTGAAACTGATAACCTTTTGTTTGACCTCTGAAGTTTTCTGCTTTGCACCTCTGAGGCAGTGTCAAGACTGTCATAACAGTAGGGAGGGTATAAAGTATTTCTGTGTGTGTGTGTTTGTGAATGTGTGTATGTGTGTGCGAAAGAAAAAAAGAAGAAAAAAGAGAGAGAGAGAGAGAGAGAGAGAGAGAGAGAGGAAGATATGACTATGATATGATATCTAGGTGACGAGGGAGCAGGAGTGGCACGGGAAAGATAATGGAAAGACAAACCAAACCCTTGGCTCTTAAAAAGCATCCCTGATAAGATACAACAGAAAATACTTCTTTAAACCGTTCTTAATATCTCTCACACACACACAGACACACACACACACACACAGACACACACACACACAACAACATGAACAGGAAATAATTAACAAAAAGCCAGCTTAGCATTTGCACCGTATGTTTGTATTACAGATGTAATTACAATCAGAGCTCTGAAATAAAGTTTATTAGACTGATTAGATTTAGATCTAAATTCAAGCATAATGCAAGCTAGTGGACATTTACCTTCCCCTGTGCCATAAACTTTCCAGATGATTGAAAAAAGCTGTAAAATCAGTTAATTATTGTTGAGTAAATGAAAAAAAAATAGGTTTTTTTATTTATTTATAAAGGTTGCAGCCCCAGCATATCATTCATGTACTGCATTTTCTAAAAATGTCTTTTCCTAGGATAGAGTAGTGAAATTCTGTTTTTTACCTCTAGGGGGCAAAAGGTACTGTCCAAGGTTTGGCTTAAGCGGAAAGAATACAGTGATGCTGTCTGAGATTTTCCTTTATTGTGTGTTCCTGTGTGTGTGTGTGAGAGAGAGAGAGAGAGAGAGAGAGAGAGGGGAGGGGGGGCAAAGAGAAATCCAATTTAAAGGGGACATAGCAATAATTCAGCCAACACTCACTCACTGAAGCGTGTCATTACTGAGAGCTTTGCAATATTTCTCTTTGCATTGCAATGCCACTGCTACTGATCGTACACATATAGTCCATTGTTGAGTTTAAATGATCATATACACTGCAAGTTGCACATATTTGACTAGTCCTAATAGCATCCATAAGTCAGATAGCATTACCAAGAAACATGCAACCGGTCAGATACATCGTGCCACACTTTTATGTGAATGCTTTTGGCATAGGAAAAAATATTTTAAAAGGCAGCAGTCAAAATTAATTCTATTCTATTCTATTCTATTCTATTCTATTCTATTCTATTCTATACTATACTTTATTCATGTCCTCCTTGTCACTGCATGTACTTTACTGTGTATGGTTGTGTATATGACCCATAAAATTTGAATATGAATTTGAATGTATTATTATTAGTATAATTTTTGACTCCTCAGTGATTTTAATATGGGCACGTGTGGTTGTGCTTTGTAATCCTACATACAGTATGTTAAACCAGTGTTTCCACTCTGTCCTGTCTGTGCGTCTGGCTCTGTGTCTAGTTGTGGTCTTATTAAACCCTTGACTAATAGCTAACCCTTCTAGTGAACTTAACTCATCCTACTAAAGATGTCTGCTTCCTCCAGAGCTCTTGTTGCATTTTACCCACAAAATGCTGTTGACTCTTCTGGGGGTTTTATGAGACCTGTGCTAAGCCTGACTCATTGGATCTAGTCTCCTGTTCAATCCAATCATCCCCAGGCAGGGCAGTTAGCTGTGACATGCTCTCTCTGTCCAGTGGCTAAGCCATTAAAACACCATGCCTCTGGTGTCTGGAGAAGAGAAAAGAATTGAGATCACACGTAATGGGCCTGCTCAGTTGCGATGCCTCTCTCATTAGAATTCCCTGTCTGTACCTTCTTTCCTTTTCCCCCCTCTCTTTCTTTTCACTCTGCAATCTTAAAAGAAAATTAAGACTTAAGTGGTTGCCTGTCAATTAGCACCCTCTGCGCGACAGAGCAGCAAGAATTCGATTGCGAAGAGATGCAAGACATTACAAGCCAGCCACTATAGTTCTTTCATTCTTTCCTCCTTTCTTTCTTTTCTTTTTTTTCTCCTGCTGTGTATTTTTGCCTCCCTTTCTCTCTGTCTTTGTTTCTTTTTTCCCTTCTTTCTCTCTCACTCTTTCACTCACTTTTTCTCTATCTTCCATTCCCTTCTTCTCTTTTCACACGCTCTAGCAACCTTTTAGTCATTTTTTTTTCTAGTCTAATATTTCATTAACTTTTGCTCCTTCTCTCTTCCCTCATATCTCTCTTGCTTTGTCTCATGCTGTCTCTCATCCACTGGATTTATATTTTTCATGATAGGCATAGTCTGCTAAGTCTATTAGAGACTAGACACTAGTTACAACTTCTAAGACTGCGTGTGTACAGTGTAAGTGTACAAATGCACCCATTTTCCAGTCCTCTAGTGTCTTGCCTTTTTGTGACAGTTTGTTGTAATAGGATGGGAAATGAATGACTCAAATCAAATAGATCAAATGGAAGACATCTGACTGAAATGCTGTGTGGAACTTTCAGTGACCAATCAACTTCACCATAATTTTGGGTGAAATTGCTTTATGTCGAGACGTCAGTACAGGGCTGCTGATATCTAGATTGTAGGCCTAGATACAGAATGATATCTGACTCCAAATCAGCTGTTAGAGGCAATGAGACAGAAGCTCTGAGTAACTGTGACATTTTAAGGGCTGTCTGGACCACACTGCTTGACTGTGGTCCCTTTTTCAACCTTGCTCTCTCTCTCTCTCTCTCTCTTTTGCACTCTTTTCTCTCATCAGTTTAAGTTCAGCAGGCTGAGCTGTGGAGTGCTGTCACAGGCTGTGACATCATGTGGGACAGTGGCTGTGTAACAAACTGGGACAAGGGAACTGCTGAGCCAAGATGGGAGAGTGATAAGTACTCCTACAGCCAACTGAGGATAAGCTGGAGCCAAAATGGCTGACTGCTTCTTTTACACTAAAGTAGATACCTTTGTTTTGTTTAAGACATGAATACTGGAAATAGTTGTAAATATGAATTAGTAAGAGGCATGGTATAGAAAGAATATATTTGGCTATTAATATTGGATAAAAACACAATGTGTTGTAAAATTGTTGATTGGTTAAATACATTTCTAGTTAGTAAGACTTTATTGATTAATTGTTTAACAGCATTGTAAATGTAAATGCCTTTATTTTTGTCACATATACTTTTTTACAGCACAATGAAATTGTATTTTTTCGCATATCCCATCTTAGTAAGTTGGGGGTCAGAGCGCAGGGTCAGCTATGATACAGCGCCCCTGGAGCAGGAAGGGTTAGGGGTCTTGCTCAAGGACTCAACAGTGGTTGGCTTGCTGGTGGTGGGGCTTGTCTGGTCTTCTGAACAACAGCTGGCGGTGGTGGGGCTTGAACCCAGGTCTTCCTGGTCTCCAGATCAGCAACTCAAAAGCAATTATGTCAGAAGTGGGATTGTTTTAAGAACCTGTGCCACTTGTAGATCAAATCAAAGGTTCATATTAATGTTCTAATGTTAAGAAATTTCTGTCGTAATTTCCAAAACATGTCATTTCCTGAAGCAAATGCTTATCATCATTTGATGTAAAAGAAATAAACATACACAGCGGCGTGGTACTTTTCTTATAGAAATTTAGCAAGTAATACATGTAAAATTTGATTGTAATGTTGTTCCTCTAATATTTCTGGTGTTTGCTGGCGTAACATCATTTTTTTATCTCCAGTTAAGTACAGTATGTGACAAGAAGAATTTATTTGTTTTAGAGCATTAACCGTATAGTAGCAGAAATACATGGTTTAGGAGAAGTAAAGATCTACAGGTCATGCATTTCTAAAAAACAATGAACTCAATTTTGAATCAGTATCCTGCCATTGAATATTTGCTGAGCTGTAAATCTTGCCAAGCATTACTCCCTGCTTGGAATGTTTATAACACTTTTCAGGAGAGATGCTACATTAAGATTTGGTTATAATGTTGGCTATGCTAGAAGGATTGATATGGGAAAATATGAGTGTATTAACTGCACACTAAAAATCTAAATAACATAAACAGTAAGTTGTATAAATTCAGAGACGAATGCTGGTTTGAGACCTCTAAAAAATATTTTTAATTTTGTCAATGCCTTATTGCAAAAATATCTATATGTACTGGGTTAATTATGTATACGTCAATTAATTAACATGATGCTTGTCTGGTTATAAGCCCAGATATTTACAAATACATATACAATATTTCTACAAATCATTAAGTATCTATTTAAACACAGGTAATGTGTCTGATATTTATGTAAGTAATCTATATTCATAATGTGAACGTAGAGGAAATTGATAATAGGATGAGAAATTGAGAGTAAAAAGAGGAAACAGAGGAGACAGGGTGAAAGGACTTTAAAAAGGTTCTTTCTCCACATTACAGGGGTTTCCATGGCAACAATACAGCAGGGTCTGACCTGCAAAGTAAAGGTGTGTGTGTGCATGTATGTGTGTGTTTGAGAAAGAAAGAGAGAGAGAGAGAGAGAGAGAGAGAGAGATGGAGAGAAAAGAAAGGACAAATCAAGGGAGAAAAAAAGGTTATTCGCTCTCAAATATCGTATAGATTTTTTTAGCACTACCCTACAATAAAGCTTCAGCTTTTAAATTCAGATTTCCAACCTACCCCAACCTACTCTGCAAAACTGTTTCAGTTCAAAATCAATTCCAGAAATGGGTGGAAAGAGGAATGTTCAGAGCTAGCACACGATGAGGGATGTAAATCTGAATCAAAAGCTTAAATGGACTCCATCAATCCACCTTTGAGTTAATATGTTGTTGAGAACCATGTAGCACTGACCTATATATACTAACCATATGGGGTCTGTCAGATAATAGGAAGGGTTTTTTTGTAGACTTTGGTTAAATTTAATTAATTTTGTGGTGCATCAAGGCTGGGCCAATGTATTAGAACCACTGACCAGCAATCAGCGATGATATTGGGAGGCATGATTGTGCTCTGTTTTCCTGTAGATTTCACTCACTGCTTTAGAGGACACCGCTAATGAAGCATTGACCAATATGGATGGATAGTCTGGCTATTGAGCTCCATTACAAATGAATGGGATGCCTTCGTGAGATGCAGCTTGATGATCTTCACGACTGACCATGTGTCTCCAATACAGGAACTAGTGCATGGAGGAAAATGTATTCATGCGTATGACACCAGGGCAAGTGAGGAGCTCTGAGCCTAACATCAGACTCAGTGCAAAGGCAGATCAATTTTTCTTTGCTCACTCTCTGATATGTGATCACAAAAAAGATATTTTCAGCAAAGGAAATTGAAAATGTCTTGTTACTGGAAAAAAATTTAAATTTGCATGATTTTCCATTACTGAAAGATGACAATTTGTCCTGTATGCAGATGTGTTTGTATGATTTTCTCTTGTGCAATGTCTTGCAATCAGCTTTGTGCTTATTTTGATAGCAAGCCCTGCAGATATTTTGTATGTACACGATTTTCTCTACACACCCAAATAATCAACCTTCTTGGCAGGCACATTTCTCTGGGAGTATGTTACATATAATTGGGTGCAATCTTGAGGTTCTTAGCATTGATTCAGCCCAAAACAATCATGCAACACACACACCGCACAATTAGCATGCAAATTAAGGGCCATTCGTTGCCACGTCAACACCAGTCCGTTCTTGTTTACTGAGGTGTCAATCCAATGAATTGGTCATGCAACCAGTAAAAGTTATATTGAATAGAAAGTGTCACTCTTTCTCGCCTTTTTGTTTTTTGTTATTTTATAAGACTGCCGTTTGATGTATCCCAGATCAGTTGGGAAACATACAGTCAAGTTTCGAATTATTGTCACCCAAAGCAAAGATAACTTACAACAGTTACAAAAAAACTGAGACTATAAAAAATCTCCAACATTGAAATGTAATTAAACTTGAAAGGATACATGCATGGGGAAAAAATACACTTGTGTCTGCCTACCAGCAGGTTCATTTACAGTGCTGCTATTTATATGTATCTTTTGCATTATTTATGAAGGTCATCAGACTTGTCTCATTTCATTTGCTTGTTCTTTTTCTTCCCCGTGTTGATAAATGAATAAGGGAATTTAGCTTCTTGTCATCTTATGTTATAGCTCAGTAACACAGGAAGCTATAGATTGCAAATTAAAAGTTAACCCCGATGAAGATGTTTTAGTATTTTGTTAATAAATATTTCTGTAAGTGTGAATAGTTTGTTAAATATACATTTAATAACCACTCAATTTAAAACGACTTACATATAAAGAATACTGACTTTTACTCGAAGAACAAACTCATTTCCTAATTCATGAATTCCATATAGTGATGATCATACATTCCAGCTTGATTCTATTCCGATCTGGTGAATGATTTGGCCTGAGGATTGTTGTCATGATCATGGAACCAGTTTAAGATGACTTGTGTGTTTATTGTCACTGATATACTGTAGTTGGTTAAACAAGACAAGACATTTCACACAACATTACACTACCTCCACCAACCTGAATTGCTGACAAAGGCCAGGTTAAACCCATGGATTCAAGCTGCTGATGGCAATTTCTGATCTCAATGTCTGCAGCTATGCTTAACAGAAAAGCTTCAAATACAATTAAATGGGTTTAAAGAAGCATATGTTGGTTATATCACTTTATAAAACATTGTATTGCATAGGGAATAAGCTATTATTTAGCATGCTATCGCATATCGCCTTTATCTTACAATATTGTGCAGCCCTACTTCAGTGTAAATTCTGGATAATGGGATCATTTTTCCATTCTGACATATGATGCAAGCATAAAATGAACTCAGGAACATTATTTGCATGACTTTCCACGCAATGATCTTCTTAAAATAACTAAACTCCAATAAGATTACATATAAGATTACACTGTGAGACTACATTTATTAATCACAAACTAATCCCTTATTTTCCAAATTTACCAATGATTCTAAAGCCTACATAATTTGTAATTTATGCAAGAAAAGGTCATATAAATGTCCTACATATAATATAATGTCCTAGCAGAGGTATGTCAGCTTTACCTCATACAAACAATTAAATATTTTTGGCTTTACTCTAAAGCCTAAATCCGGTCTGACACATATAAGTGTGGCTCAAGCAATTGGTCCCTGAAGAGTGCTGTCATGAGATAAGGTCCCGCCTCCACTCCGCTGTCACAGTAATGGTTGCTGGTGCAGTTACTGTTGGCAGGGTGAGCAGCAGGGGAACAGGCGAGTGAGAGCGACAAATACTGTCAGCAGCGAAAATGAACTGTCACCTCAGATTTTTCAGCACTGCACCGCGGCTGTATTGCCACCCTGAACCTACACGACCTAGCCCTGATTGAGTTCCGCTGTCTCGTTCTTTCACACACGTGCACACACATCGACACACACTCTCACTAGCGTATTCTCTCACCAGTCTTATAGTAGGTGTTTCAGTATTCATCTCTTTATACTTAATTGGGGAGGATGTTAAAATACAGTATGTTTAGTGATCCTATATTGTAACATTCTGTGCTTGTTTCTGCACAACATTTTTCTGGTAATGTTTGGCAGTAATCTTCGTTATTTTTAATAAGCAGTATTACTTTTTTATTTTTTTTTAAATAGCTATATAAGTATTTACATTTAAATTTTTGACATTTGGCAGACGCCCTTATCCAGAGCGATTTACATTTATCTCTATTACACAACTGAGCAAGTTAAGGGCTTTGCTTAAGGGGCCCAGCAGTGGTAAAATGGTGGTGATGGGAATTAAACCCCAATCTTCCAATTAGCAGTCCAGCATCTTAACCACTTATAAAGTGAAATTCATCATCAAGGAATCTTTTAAATGGTATCATTTCTTATGAAGGCTGAAATCAACTATATTAGGATTAAAGATTTACAGCATATTTGACTGGGTTGACTGATGACTTGAACAATCCCATTTTCCCCAATCATTCTGTAGATTCTAAAGTGCCGTAATTGATATTAGTATATATGGATAAATATCAGCTCTAAAAACAAAGGATATGCATACTTACAATATAAAAGCCATAGTCCTACCACATGGAAATGCCTAATAACCTTTTGTGTACATTCTTGTTTTTAATTATAATAAAAATATAAGTCGAACCTTATTGCTACATATTTAGCTGGTTATGAGTTTTTTAATCTTAAATCACAGACCAACGATGATTTATTATTTTGTGAAATTAGATGCTACTGTGTTAGTGGCATTGCTTTTAGAGTCGAGCTATAAGTCTTCATAACATTTACATTTAGTTTGTACTAGGGTTATACCATTCACTATCTTTTATTCACCATGAAATGTAGCTTTTCTGCTGTTGCCTGGCATTGCTATGTATATTTATTCCATTATGGTTTTGTAGGGTTCTTTAAGTCTAATCTGTCTAATTCATTCTAATTTCAAGGACAATTTAAAACATTAAAAACTCTCCATACAACTTTATTGCAAAAGGGTTAACCTCGGATTCTGACTTTGAGTGGTAAATTGGTTATTTAACGCAATTATTTTTTGTTTTCAACACAGTAATTTCATTTTATGTTTGCAATGTGCTAGTTTGCCAAAGATTTCCTTCATTCTGTAAGCAGAAAATATATATATATCTTTTCTTCCTAGTGAATTTTTATTTAAATGAAGCCTTTGCTGCTGGTTTGCTTTCATGCTGTATAATTTGGGTGGAGTTTACACACCTTAGTCAGTGTTATAAACTGTCTTCACTTGTTTAGTATATACAGATTAAAGCCTATACATTTTACTTTCACATTTGTTGATACATGCTTGTGTCTAGTGTTACCTAGAAAAGTGCAGCGTATAAGCCCCGGGCATTGCATTGTTTTTAACATGTTGGTCCAACACTAAGCCCAGGAAGTAATGTCAAAGAGCGTGTTTGATAAAGGGCTCAGTGACAACGGTGCCCAGCATGGAGTCTATTGTGCTTTGAAAGACTTTTTAACCCTTAGTACTGCTTTCTAGCTACTGTACTGTGTGTGTGTGTGTGTGTGTGTGTGTGTGTGTGTGTGTGTGTGTGTGTGTGTGTGTGTGTAAACAAAAAATCTCACTGGACTATTACAAAATAATGACAAAATGACTGTTTGAAAATGTAAACTGATATTTCCTACTGACACACTACAAAAATATAGAAAGATGACTTAAAACATCTTTTAGCTTGTAAAAGTACTAACAATTCTAACAATTTTGGCCACCGCTGTATGTACGAGTAAGTATTTTGATGTTGTTTTTAAATTCTTGCATAAATGTTACGCTTCTATATGTTATAATATCTAACTGTGTGTAGGTTGTAGTATGTGTCTGTCTATATATTTTCATGTATTAAATCTAGGTTTGTGAGTCTGTTCTACAGAAGTTTACTACATCACTGTATGTCTTTGCCTCTTAGATACTCTGACTTCGCAGCTTGGCTCCTCCTTTTTAAGTGTTGTGTCTCGGTGGAACAATCAAATCCCTTCAGTACTGCCTCATAAACCGCTAAATGTTTATGGGGCAAGGAAAACTCTGCCCTGTGTTGCGTAGTTGCTTATAAGGCCATTATTTCTTAAGTTATAATAGCAATGCGGTGAAAGAAGACCACAAACTTGATGGATCTTTTTCTTACAAGAGCAGACATTAAAAATACGAAAATAAATTAGAGCAGTCTGTACTCCGAAAAGGCAACTGTGGAATGAAACTGGACAAACTATAATTTTATGTTTGTCTCATTTGTTTGTTTTTTTTACTTCACATTAACGCAGTTTTTGGGTCTCAACGATCCTTTAGTGTCAAAATTTTGTTTAAATGTTTTGTTAGACCAACATGAAATAAGAATCAGCATCCAAATATCTGCTAATGCTGCTATCCTTCATAATCACATGCACCTATTACTACATGCCAATGAACCTTACATCATGAAGCATATCCACAGTACAGCCCATTTGTATTTAGTGATGCTCTACAAATCTTGTAAAAGGCAAAGCAGAAGTATTGAAACAACAAGGTGTTGTGGTTCGATTCCCAGTACCACCAAGATGCCACTACTGGGCTCCTGAACAAGGCCCTTCACCCCTAATTGCTCAGTTGTATAAAAGAGAATATTAGTCGCTCTGGATAAGATTGTCTGCTGTAAATGTAAACGTAAATGTAAGACCAAAAATAAAAAACGGTGAATGTGCATCTCCCAGCCACAATTTCCACTAAATCTACCAGTAATATGGCTCCACTGAAACAGGCCTACTATTAGCGTCCTTCATTTCGTGTTTCTTAATTGAATGGCTAGTCTATAAATTGTCTTATTAGATTTGTTTTTGATTGCTTTCTTTTAAATTATTAATATGAGGCAACAAAGTTTTGCAAAATTTTCATAAACATAAACAAAACAAAAGCTCTGTGATGATACAGACATATTTCCAGACTAACTGGATTTGCATGAATACCACATTTCTTGTGTAAACCCTCTTGCAAACAAAGTACAAATAAATTTGTATGTAAATTTGTATCAACTTGATAAATGAGGACCCATTTTTGTTTTTAATCTAAAAAGAAGAGTGGATCTATGTGGAGACTGCCACATAAATACCCTTAAGGGTCTGTGGTACAGCTCCTCTAATCATGAAGCCTGCACGGTTTCATCCTACTCTCTTGCAGTTCAACAGGCGGGAAGCATATCCTTGTCTCCACCCTTTCCTGTGTTTCTCCTTACATTATCGACCTGTTTTAGGATCACATTAGGGTTGATTGGGTTAAACAGGAAAACTTCTACAGAAACACAGGATATTGTACAGTACATGATGTATGAAATGATTAATAGGGGTGTAGTTGCAACCAGATTTCCTTTTTAGCGCAGGCAAAAAAAAATTACACCTCCTCACAGCTCCTGCATTTAATAAAATTGAAAAAAAATGCTTAAGTACTGTACTTGAACACGGCGTTAAGCCACATGGGAGTTATGCGCTAATTTAGACCAGCTTCACTGTTCAGCATTGCTGGTGGTTACATGTGGTTATGTATTGCTGAATAAATGATATAACATGTAGGCATCTAGGTAGCGATACAGGTACTTTTCCTGTCACAGAAATTTTTTTAACTATGCTAACATTAATTATGATTTCTAATTTGTATTATTTATATGCTGGACCATGCTTAAATGTATAGGTTTGTGTATATAATATGTGGAGTTATTTCTTCTACAGTGTAGTCACAGGCCTAAAGGGCACAGCTTAGGCTTGTGACATCCTATTTAGGTTGCCAAGGCAACGTTACTGAAAAATTGGACAGCCAAAAAAGGCCCCACCTGGACCTGCTGTTGCTTCCCAGCACCTCTGGGGGGATGAGAGGAGTGAGCGAATGAGTCAAGAAGAGAGGAAAATTGGGGGAAGGGCAGAGATAAAACGAGAGGAAGAGCAGAGACAGCAGCCAGAAGCACATGCCAAGAAACCCCGGAGACTGTGCTTTGCCGCCAGATGTTGTGTCGTTTGGCCTTGTGTCTCCCAGCAAAGAGATCCAGGCTGACGAACCATTTTTCACTGTCATGCTGCGAACAGTGAGCAAAAGCGCACAGGGAAATTAAGACACTCCGCAACACTCCATTCCAGTGTAGAAAGAACAAAAGTGGAGAAAAAAAAACCCATAAGAGACAGAGATGGAGAGATTCTCTGCACATCAAGCCCAAATTTGGTAAAAGGGAGAAGGGTGGGAATGCCACCTGGTATCTGACAAATCTGTCAGATCACATCAGCAAATCACAACCTTATGGTTAAGACCTGGTGGCCCAGACAACATAAAAGAACCTACAGAAAAATACAATGGAAGGGAGCAGGTGCTGTAGTGCAAACTGATGTGCAGTTTTTACAAAATAGCTGAAATGGCAAAAAAATGTATTCCACTGAGACTGTTGGTTTTTTTTTTTACTCTTGTCTGGGTGAACAGTTTATATAACTAAACACCCTGAAATGTTAAAATGACTTGCATAAAAATGCAGGCAGCATTTAGAGTGTGTGACCTTGAAATGTCGTTAGTAAGGATTGTCAGTAAGCAATGAAAAGTCTTGTAGCATCTAACTTCTGCGGTCATTATTATCATTATTAATGATTATTTAATCTAGCACATAAAATCTTAGTGATAAACTTGTTTCTAAGATGGTTTTACAATGTCTTTTATGATTATTGCTTTGAGATAATGGACCTTTATCTTACTTCCTATATCCGGTAAGGGAAGCAGTGTATCGCTACTTCCGCTAGAATCACAGTGCTGTAAATACAAATATAGCTGAATTATTGCAGCGTACCCGGCTGCTCTAATTCAACAACCATACCTCAATTTTGATGATTTTCAGACACCAAAGGAACTAAGGAACGCATGGAAACTGAGGATCTCAAAGAGTGGAAGAAAAAGATTGAAATCTGGTGCTACCCTTTTGCAGATTTGTTTGGAACAACTAGGGTAAAAACCTTATTTCTCTGGCATCAACTTTTAACCAGACTAGTAGTCATCTTGGGGTGGCTGTTTGGGGCAACAGCGCTAATCCTTTCAACGGGATGATGTGAACAAAGTGCAAACGTAAACAGGGACTAGAGTATGTTTCTGATATGAGGGATAAACTTTAAACCCAAATATTAAGCAACCTGTAGCTTATGGGGTTCCTTGTTCTTTCCCATTGCCTAGTGGAAACCTGACTGTACTACTACATCTCCATGCACTTTATCTGACACTGAATGCAAAAGAAGGATTGACATTATGAAAAATGTTAAAGATTTATGAGCAATTGCTAACATGTCAGAAGTAGACATGCGTTAGCATTACATCATGCAGTAGACAGCGCAAACTGAATGAAAAAACAGCTTATTGCAGACATACATTTTATCTGCCTAAATTCTGAAAATGTATGCACTGTTTTAGAAGATTTTAATTTATGATTTTTATTTATTATATTTACTGTTAGAACAACTTGTAACAAATACGTCTCCCATAACAGGACTAACAAACTAGCAAACTAACAGGACAAGCAGAACACACAGACACTTAACCTTAGTTAAAAATAAACTGTTGAGAAAAGAACTGGTACCCTTTGGCCACTTGGAACTTTTTATTTTGGTATGCTCTTTCACCAAGCAAACCACATCTTTTTAACCAAATTAACGCAAAGCTAACAGAGACATTTTCATCCGATATCTGGACGCTATAATCCAGAAAAATCGATATACAAGCGCTTTTGGTTCCGTAGCGGTTCTGTATAAATGATGACGTCATTATGTCAGGTGGGACAAAGCATCTTTTTAACTAAAAATAGTTTTTTACACACCTGAAGTTACTAAATTTTAATTCTTTATCATTCTTTTAACGCCCTATCCGCTTCTCGGCATTACTTATGTACCTTAAGCTTTTTATATTTGTTTTCTTTTTGTTTTGTCACATCTGTGTTTTTAACAGTCCTATGAATTTTGGGTAATCATATACCATCTTCTTCCTTTTATAGATTATAGCCGTGTAGCAGTCTTGCAGCAAAAGTCTTTTCACACTCTAAGATTTAAAGAAACATTTTCTGACACTGCCATTTCTCATTTTTCAGGTATCTTTTGTCTTAGCAGCAACTTATAGACCAGCACAATATACTTTATAACAAGACCAAAGATTATCCTTTATGATGTACAACTTTGTCTTGCCCAGCAAAATCAGACCTAAACTGTAATGTTTACTAGTCGGTGGATAATGAAGAGAAGTCATTAATGCTCCTCTAAGTTGCACCTCAGTATCTGATAATCCTCTTTGATTCAAAGAAGTTTAATTAAAAATGATGTGCACTTTCATGACAACTTTACAATAGAGATCATTTTTGATTATTTACAAACACGATAGCTATAAAAAGTCCTTCCGTATTGTTGGGTAGATTGTAACCTTTAATAGACTGACATACCCTACAAGGTGCATTGCTACCTTGCACACAGTGTTCATGGAACAGACTCTCGAATAGAATTCTTATGGCTGTGACAAGGATAAAGCAGGTACTATAGATAAATAAAGAAAAAATGTTTTATTGTCATGTTACATAAAACCTTTTTTAGGAGACAATCTTTACCTCTGATCGTTACAAAACATTAAATGTGTGGTGTCCTGCATTGTTTTGGCATCTTATTTAGGGTTTTTCTTTTCTTTTCAGCTCCAATGTATGCAATAGGCTCCAGATACACAGCCATTCTGACCAAGATTGATGACTGACCTAAAACATGATGATGTAATGGAAGGGTCCTGTTTAGTTTTTAGGTTACAACCTGAGTGTAGTAGGTTTAGTTCTCTTAGACTCTGTATTCCAGTTGTTATTCTCTATTAGGAACACTAGGAAAAGCCCAGCCTATCAGCCTGTTTAAAATTGGCCTCTTTCTAGAGTTTATGTGCTTTATTATTTGTGCTTAGTTACAGAACAAAACGGTTTTTTTTCTGAGAATTAAAATACATTACCATTGACAACTGAACCTTTTTGCCACTACTATCTCATATGTGTATTATTTGTTAATCAGCTTATAGGTATTGATAGGAGTTTCACTTTCTGATGAATTTACCTATTAGGGAAAGGCTGAAAATATTTTTACTGTCATGTTCAACACACATCTAAAACACACATACACACACATACATGGACACTCCATAGCACATATCCATCATGCTCTTTGCCCAGCACTGGACAATCTCTCCAGCTGTGTCGTATTCAATGGTTTAGAAATGGAGGGGGTCTCCAATGCCTGCCTGTCCCATCAATAACCCCAATCTGACAACGGAGTGGTCCAGTGAAGGAAGCATGGGACAGTCCCTCTGGCTTAAGGCTTTTGCACTGACACACACACACACACAGCAGGCCGGTTCACTGTGTCATGTCACAAAGCCCTGAGCCAGAAAAACTGCACCAACCCCAAAGCTACAACTGCTTAAAAGGAAACTTCAAAGAAACAGGGGCATTAACAGTTTTGTTTTTCAGTATGTCAGATGTCTGACCACAGGGATAGTGTTTAATTCGGGGAAAAAAGACACATGCTGTGCCTAATTTATTTTACATTTACATCTACAATGTCATTTTTATGCATTTATACTAATGTGACATAAATATAACCACTATGTAATTAGACCTAATTGATGTCTTATAATAACAGCAATATTCAGATTTTTTTCTAACTCTAGTCTCCATGTCTCCAGTCTTACATTTCTAACAGATGCCCTTATCCAGAGTTAACAAACTTCATCCCTTTAAAAGTTAAGGGTTAAGGGCCTTGTTTAGGGGCCCAGCAGTGGCAGCTGGTTGGTTTGGGGAATTAACAGTGGAGTACGGTGGAGTTTCAGTCAGATCCTTCAGTAAGCAACTATAAACTACATCTTACACATCCCTGTTACAGCTAACACAGCTATATGCTAAAAATGACATTCTATGGCGCTCTGGGCCTTGGTGTTTAAGAGCTGCCTTGGTGAAACTATTAAGAGTGTCCAAGTCATAATCATTCCATGTCACTTTACTCATGTTAAAACGTAAACAAACAGCAAAATACATTGTTGTACTTTGTGCTAGCTGTTAGCCACTTATAGCACTTATACTGCTTTCCCTCTGGGACCGGTAGCAGGGCCGGTGCCTGAACTGGAACCGGGCTGCGCTTTCGAAACAACTATTAACAAAGTGACAAAAAAAGACATTTGCATAAAAGACATTTTTTAAGCAAGGGACAATCATACATTGATGATTTTCTGCTGCTAACAAGGTTCAGTTGTCAATTGACAATCACAGACATTTGCACATATATAATTAAATCCATGCTATTCATGACAATTATGGAAAGGTACAAACATTTTTAACTTTAAAAAGACTCTTTTTAGTCTCTGATCTGTTTTTTACCGGATCTGCTTCTCTCTTGATTTCTTTTTCAAATCATTCTGTACAACTGGAAATGAGTGGCAGGTCTGTGACTGACTATTAGTACATATGCAATTTTATATTCCAGGCAACATCTGGGAAGCAGCCTACACTTAAATACACATTCTTGCATTCACTTACTAAAACTCTTAACTAATGGTATAGAAAGCCGGGTAAAGTGACATTTAACAACAGAAATTACATTGCATTACATTACATTTCTGATGTGTATGTGAGGAGTCACATTTCATGATTAGTCCATCATTCTTCAACTGTGGTGAGAGTGCAAATTCTATAAACAAAGTATCACATCACTACTGCTTTTAACTCCCTCTTTAAACAAAGCCTTCTCACTATACTGTAAGAGCTACTAAAGATATATTTTTGTCTGTCTGTGTGTGTGAACTAAAATTGTTAGGTTCTGATTGCACAACCGTTGTCCAGGAAGTCAATAACAAAAGCACTGGAAAACCAAACACTGTAGAACTTAAGTTCTTTGGCCAATATCCGTTATCAGCAGTTTTAGAATGGAATGTGATGTGCAAGAAAATGGCGTGTAGAGGTGACTTCAATCATTTTATTTCAAATTGTGACCAAGCTTAAAAAAAAGGACCAATAAAATAATGCAAAACTTACAAGCCGGCTACAAATACTCTAGTGTCAATGGAACACTGTAAAACAATAGACTAATGGACAGAAAAATCACCCTAAACTAACATTATAAACGTCTCCGTGTATGCAAACTACATTTCTGCGTAACTTTTAGTAAATTCCTATAACATATAAAGAATGCATTGGAATCATTCATGACTGGATTTGGAAGCTGGTTACAGGTTGTGATAGCCTTAACAAGAAACAACACATCACACATGACATTCTTGCAAAACTGGGAGCCACCGTTGGGAGAAGCCTTTACAAAAAAAAGCATACACATTTGTCCATTATACACAATTTAGAGATGCCAACTAGCAAAAAATGCATGTCTGTAAACCTGGGAGTTTAGAAAAATAAATAAGGGGGAATCAAAACGTTTCGAGACATGACGTGTCTTGAAACTTTTTGATACCCCTTTTTATACCAGAGCTTACAGAGTGCTAACACTAAACTTTTTTGTTTGTTGTTTTACAGTTATTCAATTGAAATATTGTTGTTTTTTTTTTAATTGCTTATACTATTTTTGAAATCATCATGAGTTTGCATCTAATACTTGTTTAGATTTACCCAATTTTCATGCAAAACCCATTACTATAATAAAGCTTGCTGGTTCTAACCAATGAGTAATGTTAAGTAGTTAAAATATAGGACAATAAAGCACACTTTAATCTATTTTGTTAAACCAGATATGATAAGTACACTTTTTCTGCATAATGCAGTACCATCTACGTGTAGCTGTTTATACTAGCTGGAGGGGGAGAATGCAGCAACCATGCATACACAATTACTATGTCACTGGAAATATGTACAAAATACACTGGCAAACCACAACATTCTTGTCTTGTGAGAATAATAGCAT
This sequence comes from Bagarius yarrelli, assembly GCA_005784505.1. Lineage (NCBI taxonomy): Eukaryota > Metazoa > Chordata > Actinopteri > Siluriformes > Sisoridae > Bagarius > Bagarius yarrelli. The sequence goes on from VCAZ01000020.1 coordinate 3,230,521, forward strand.
TCATTCACGTTTTTCTAGTACTCTAGTACACCACTGTCAATCATTATGCAGTCTGGTGTGATCAGGCAGAAAACAAGCCTTTTTGTAGCTTTTTTAATAATACTTTATAACACTTAGAATTAGGTTGGCTACAGTTACAAGTTCATTTGAACTGTAATTGTGTAAAATAAACTATTGCCTCTCTATATCCCTATTTTGTAGCCAGCCTGAGTTTAGAAAATCTGTTTAACATCATCTAGTTCTGGATTTTTCTTACATGATATCGAACTTACATTTTGATTACACTTTATATTACCCTGAAGGAGCTTGTGGCAGCTAATTAAAATAAAACTTTTTATTATGAAAATAAATTTTTGAAGCTATTGCGTTTACTTTTCTTTTTATATTTTACTCTCATCCCTATTCTTTTTCTGTTTCAATTGTCATGAATTTATGATTTAGTTTAGTACAATTAGTTTCCAAAGGTCAACTGGGATTAAAATGTTTCATCACAATGTTTCTTGTTATTTCAGTTGGAATAACTTTTTAATGATTTCTACTTTGGTGCATTTTAATTCTATTAATACTATATATCTTGTAATATATGAAATGATGAAGTAAGTGTGAAGGATTATTTATCAAATAATGGAGGTTCTTGCCATAACTGGTAATTGGTTTGCAGTTTAGTTGCTTTCCCATTGTTAAATTTTCTTTTTTGGGTTACATAGAAATGTATTTATTAACTAAATAAGTAGAACAAAAGTTCTCTTGTTGACGACTAGCAAATTGTTGGTATGTTTGGTATGGAAAAGTTTCTGTAATTACTACTGCTTAGTACAGAGAAGTTATTGTGCAGTCTAATTGACGGTTTTGTCCTTATATGGACATGAGTTGTAAGATGCTGCGTTAGATGTCAAACTGTAATAAAAAAATGTTTGTTACCTGAAAAAAGTTTTGAGAGAGTTTTTTTTGCTTTGTATGAGAAAGTATTAGTATGGTGAGCATGCAGTTTTTTTCTAATTGAATGAAAGGGAGGGAAAGAATTTGTTAAAATTGCTGCAGACATTAAACTTTTAAGTCAGCTTAAGTTAACAGAAGATTTGGAAATATTAAAAAACTTTGTTTACGGTCAAAGTTAAATAAATTAAATGTATTCTATTTAATTACCAAAAAGTAACTACGTACCAAGGTACCAAAAAGATAATAATACAGTCATTAAAATGTTTATAAATATTTAATTCATGTACAGCACCCTGTAAGGGATTCCCTCCTGTATCTCTAAGTGGGATGGATTGGGGTTAAATGAAAGTGCATGAGAAAAAGTATATGCATGGCCTTGAATAAAACCTTGTATGACATAGTATACAAATAAATGTCTTTTTGTAAAATAACCAGAGGCAGTATTTATGCATCAAATTATCAAAAATAATGATTTATCCAGCAGTAAAATACAGTTTTATAAAACTGAAGTTATTGCTAAATAACACCTATAGAGACATGAAAAGTGAGAAGCAGCATCTGCCCTCTATGAGCTGCCTATATGTGGAGATATGTATGTAAATACTCTGTGATCTTTACAGTTTATATAATTCCATAATTATACATTTATGGCAGTAAGGTTTTTTTCCCGTCTGTATGTTGTTATAAAGAATGGAAGAATGTTGGGGCAGATAACCTTTTGCTCTTTGAATTCACCCAAGAATGTGAGAAAATGCAGGAGTAGGTAAAGCTGTAGACAGAAGTGATAAAATTGAAAGAGGTGCAGTCAGCAACTATACATTACAGGATTTCCCTAAAATTCAGGATTTAACTATTATACTAGACACGTGGCATTAGTTTGTATAAAGGAATGTTTCAATATTTTCATGTTGAATGTTTTTTAATCATATTGGGTAAATCCGTCATTGCTTGTAGCACGTGTGTGAATGTGTGTGCGTGCGCGCTGATGTTTGTATCTGTTTCCCTGATCGGGGTTAACAGGAGTTCAGCGAAGTTGGATGAACCCCAGCCTACTGAGTGTGATTGAATCTCTCTCTCTCTCTCTCTCTCTCTCTCTCTCTCTTCTTCTTCTTCTTCTTCTTCTTTTTCTTATTGTTCTTAGTATCATAAAGTATATATACAGAATTATTATTATTATTATTATATATTTTACATTTTAGTGTTTATAAGTTTTATAATTTTAATAACGTTAAGCTCAATAATGTTAAAAAAATGCATTTACTTGTATAGTTGATCTAATTAGAACAAACTATTTTATATTTATGCACTTGCACCATAATCAAAACTTTCCATACTTCGAGCTTATCTATCTATCTATCTATCTATCTATCTATCTATCTATATCTATCGATCTATCTATCTATATATATCTATATATATATATATATATTATATAGTATATATATATATATATATATATATATCTATATATATTATATATATAGGTATATATAGTGTGTGTGTGTGTGTGTGTGTGTGTGTGTGTGTGTGTGTGTGTGTGTGTGTGTGTGTTATCAGAGTTGTACAGGTTATAATGTATATGCTTTATATGTGTTAATTCTTTTTTACCAAAATAAACTCTGACTGCACAATACTCTCATAAACTGTTAATTATGAAGATATCCAAAGTCTTTCCACCGCCCCTAAATGAAATTGCAACTTTAAACTCTTACTGATGATGATAATATAAGACGGACATTTACGTTTACTGTGTCCACGGCATTTTTAGGTTTCCTATAAAAAATTATTAATTTTGCTTTATAATTGATTTAATAATTGGGATTTATGGCGGGAGATCTAAATTGTAGGAAACATACAAATCAAATCAGATTTACCATGATATAATTTATGAGAAAAGCACAAAAGCAGCCATTTAAGTTGCATGTTTGGTCAAATAATGTTTGCTTGAGCCTTTCCGTGCTAATGAATCCCTAAAACAGTGATGTTTGCAAAACGACTGAAAGAAAAAGGAACTCAAAGGGCACGGTGAGGGTAACAGAGAAAGATAACAAAGCTGAGTGGCCTCCGAGGGTGAGCAGGACGAAGTGAAGGCCTGGAGTGGCGCTTGGGGCGCGAGGTGATGGCAGAAACCTAGGTTTGACCCCTACGAGATGGAAGCTGTGAAGCTCCTGACATGATGACCCACTGCTAGCGAGAATTCATTTGGGCCTGAACTTTTCGTGAACCAAATCCAGGGAGAGCTGGCAGGTCTCAGCTGTTTGAGGAAAGGCTAGGGGCAAACCGATCCGCCTGTGTAAATATTGAGGCAGTCCGTCAGAGGACTCGGGGATGAAATCGAACTGTCAAGCGCGCGTAAACTTTAGGGGAAGAATGAAGGCCACGAGAGTAAGAGGGGAAGAATTTGGAAAAGTCGTTTCCGAGACTGTTCGTGGAAAAAAAATGATCCCAAAACGTTTCTGACCCCTCTGTGCTCTGTCTGCAGCACCTCTTGTCAGCACCTTCTGAACTCGATGCACGAATCTTTCACCTGCCCTGCACCACATGTGTTTCGGATGTGATGTGATACAACAGGCGGGAAAGCTTAAATTTGATGTCTAATTTTAAGGATCTCTCAAGAGAGCGAATGGTTGGGTGGCTGTTTGCACTCACTGCATGAGATTCCTTTAAGCTTAATTTATCAAGTAACAACATGACTGTTATTTCTCACCTAAAGCTGCAATTGTCGCCATTTTTGTGCCATTGAACAACCTGATTTAAGCAAGATAATTGCAAACGTCAAATTAAAATTAAAATATCTAAATACAAATACAAATCAAACATTATATTATTTGAATAAATTTAGCTACAATTTTTATATTTACCAAATAAAATCAGCAATGATAGGAGAAATGTTTTATCCAGGTGAAAACCTGCTTTGTTTAAAAATAAAAGGCCATTTACCTGCATATAATTTACAAAAACATGGATTAATATGTCTTTGAAAAAAATATTTACTATTTTATAAATTTAGTTTAATTTATCAGACTTTATCACGGGGGTGGGGGTGAAATTAAATTCTGGAAACTTCTATCAATAACAAATTAAAAGTTCTGTAATAAGTATAACAACCGTTTTTATTTTTGTGCGTCTTGGCGTCTCCAAAGTTTTGCCTTACATACATAACGTGTTCCAGAACCCTCAAAACAAGCTTTTAATCTGATTCATTTTATTTGTCTGAGACGGTTTTATGTATTAGAAATACGCCTATAATCGTATATAATAATGTTTGTTCATTGACTCATACTACATACTCCAAAGGGTTGCAATTAAACTGATGGATAAAGTTTGCATTTAAAGTTTATATTTTAACAAATACATTTTATAAATCTTGCAGGCAAACTATTAAAATTAAAGATTTTTTGACATAAAATTTGTGCTGCAGCACCGAAAATATATGCATATCTGGGAAGGGGGGAGGGGGAAATTATCCAACTTTTAAGAGCTTGAAGCTCCTGAACTGCATATCTAATAAATATCAGGCTTGTGTGCAAGTATTTGTGGTTTAAAATGTCGATTGACAAATGTGGTGTTTGTTTGTGTGATCTTTTCCACATAATGCATTTAAATTGTTTAAATAAAAATTCTAAAAAAAAATGTGTGGCTGAAAAAAGTTCACCTGAATTTAACGATGACCTTTGGGTAAACCCAAATCCGTTTGCTTTGGCCTCTTTGCGTTTCAATGTAGACTCGGGATGTTGACCGCGGGGAACGGCTATGTGATCAAAGCTCATTTTCGGGTGGGGTGGGGTGTGGGGGGTTAGGACAAACGCCTCGACCAGCGTGACTGAAATCCACACCAACTGCGCAAGCAGATGGCCAGAAAAGACCTTCTTCGTATAGGATAATGACAGGTTAGCCTGTGATTTAGGCCACTTATGTTGTGTACTATTCTAGTCCTAATATCGATTGTTTATCTGTATGCTTTTAGGACTCAGCATTTCCTTCTCACCAAGACAATGCTGAATACAGTGTTCGATCGAGGGTTAAGATGTTTGTAAATATAAATGTTTATTCAGGTAAAAATATTTTATTTAGTATGCGAAAAGAAAAGGCTACATTTTATATTTATACCTTTATTAATAATTTGCTTATTTGTGATATTTCTCTTGGAAAATGTATTATGTATTATGTATATTTATTTTTGGGCGGTGAAATTAAAATTGTACGAGATTTTTTTAAAGCCCTGTATTAAGGGATGTTTCTTAATATATCCTATACCACTGAAACTAAGTATTTGCGAGTTGCCTCACTTTTTTAGAGCTTCCAGAGGCGCGCAGAGGTAAAAAGGTCAGTGCGACCCCACAGAACAACCCAGTGACTGGTTCTCACTTTATCACTGTCTCAGCGTGTTGTGCGCACGCGTGCGCGTGTTTGCGTCGGTGTTTAAATACATTACTTTAAATTATTATAGGTCTATTTAAGTCAAACTGTTAAAATACCCTTTAAGCTATCTATTTTTTGGCCTGTCCCTAATATTTTAGCAATTAGCTCCAGAATTTATGCGGCACATGAACAGAATTTATGTTACCGAACTGACTGAATAAATAAATAAACAATACGTAATGTGTTAAAGATGATATATGCACAATTGCAAAAATATTTACGCACAGAAAATCTGTAAAATACCTTTATTATTAATTATTCTTATTTGAGGTAGACACATATATAAAAAAGAAATTCGTTAAAAAAATACAGACAAACTAATAAAACTTAGCCAGTCTGTTTACAGCAAAATAAAATATTATTATCTAAACATTCTGGATAACGAATAAAACATAATAACCCTGCATTTATCCTAAAAACTGCAATCTACAAGTCTCATTTTTTTTACCTCTGGCATGAAATTGGAATAATGCTACTAAATACATCCTATACCTCATTTTACAAAAATCCTCACTCGTTAAATACACGGCACTTTGTGTTCTGGTCAATTTTTTTTTAATTTAGGCACCAAATGTAAAAATGATACCATTCATTCAGTCGTAATTGGGCTTGACGTAATAACAATGTGAGGTGCATCAGTGGCTTGAAGGCCTACCCTGTAACCGCATAGTGCAAACGGTTCGATTAAACCTTAGGACTTTAGCCTACCAACAAACAAATCTACATATTCTCAAAAAAAAATAAACATTCATAAAAAGTTATTATTTTCCAACAAAGACTCCCTGTATTTGAAAGGTCCGTTTAGAGACTTGTAAACATTCTAAAAGTGCATTACCGGCTTTTGGATTACAACCGGATTTAGCGAACCCTGAATTGGCTTAGAAATTCCATATTCGAGAACAAACTGTTAGCTTCCCTTTCGGTCAGAGAAGGTAAAAGGTCCAATTTCGATAAGAATCTCTTTTTAAAAAGATTTAGATTTTTTAATAAGATATAGTTTTATTTTATAAAGCCCCCGAATATTAGGACTTTCAGTTTTACTTATTTTGTTAGGTTTCTGGGCTTGGGGACGTGCCTGGTGATGTTGTTGTAGAATGATCCGAGTTTTCGTCATAGTCCTTAGATGTAGTGGAGGATGAAGGAGCGAGTCCTTCCTTTTCACGTTTCTTCTGCTTCATTCGTCGGTTCTGGAACCAAATCTTTACCTGGGTCTCGTTCAATTCAAGTGTGGCAGCGATTTCCACCCGGCGAGCTCGTGTCAGATATTTGCTAAAGTGGAACTCTTTCTCGAGCTCTGTAAGCTGCTTTGTGGTGAAGTTTGTACGGATTGTGTTTTGTGGACCCAGTCCGTACTCTGTCACTTTTGCTGTTTGAAAAGGTATAAAAAAGAGTGAAAACAATTAAACGGTGCACGTTACATGCCATCGTGTCAATAATTCTCGAATAATATTCGAAGTATCGTTACATCTAATTTTATATCTACGTTTTGCCTGAATTTATAGCACTTCACATCCTTTCGCATGCTATAATTTAGTATTCCCCGACTGTACTCTCTGTTTGTACAAGAAGTCAAAATAGTCCCCGTAAGGAAAAGGGGAGTGTTTAAAATATCTGACAGATCTTTGGATAAAGTAAAGAAGAAAATAAAAAAAGGCCAGCAAAAACTAACCAGCAAGATGGAAAGCTCTGTCCTTTTTAGGTATAAAGAAAGCATCTCTGTTTGACTTTTTAACGCGAAAAGAGAAAAAAAATAAAGAGAGCAGTCTGGTTCTATACTACAAGAAAAGTTTGGCCATACACAATACTCTGGATTAATGAAGAAGAAACGAAAGTATTAAAAATACGTTGTATTATAACGAACTAAAAACTCCAAATGATATATTTATACAAGGGATAAACAATTTGTCGTTGAAACAAATGAATACAACCTACCAGTTTTCGGAGGGTTTCTTTTCACTTTCATCCAGTCAAAGGTCTTTCCTGGCATTTGATCCAAACATGTTTCTTTTTGCTGGCAGGATGTTAAGTTGGCATATGTATCTTGGCCATAAAGAAGTTGGTGGTCCTGGCCTTCGCAGCCATTCATGTGTTGATATGTTGCCGCCGGAACTGCTCCCTGCGTGCTACAATAAGCACCGGCAAGGGACCCGTAATTAGGACCGACACTTGGGGCTACAAAGCCAGAAGTTTGATAATAAATTCCATCCTGTTCGTGGTTTATGAAATATTGCTGATGGCCGTAGTCAGAGGTTGTAGAGGCGTGCGCTCCATAGCCTGTACTACCGTAAGAGGAAAGGCCCATGCCACCGGTTTGATTTTGATGTTGGTGATGCGCATAGCCTCCACTCTGGTGCTGATGTTGTGCCGTGGCCGATGGCGCACTTCCCCCTACGTAAAGTCGTCCATCAGCGTTATAGCTGTCACTGGACTGAAAAGCGCCCGAGTAAGCCTGATCCAAATGATGGTATCCAGACTTTGTGGGGTAAGTGCTCGTTCCCCGGTTGCAAATTGTGTACTCCAAAAATGAGTTCATTCTGGAATTGTCCATGCGCATCTGATGGCGAAGAAGAGAATAACGCGATTTTGAAATTGCCCGTGCTTCAACCTCGCAGTACTATGTCATGAGAGGGGGAAAAAAAGAAAATGATTACCTCCAGAGTATTAGCTTCTGCTTCCCTGTAACACATCTATACCTCAGCTGCTGGTCACGTGAGCCGTCACGGCGCCAATGGTGTGGGGACCTCCAGAAGTTTGCCAGCGCACGGTGACCATCCATCACGCGCTTGACATTTGCATGACAAAGCCACTTCAATCAAACTGGCCCATCAATCTGATAACAGCACGAATATGTCAAGCCCTGCGTGAAAGGCTCTCCCGTAAGGGAGAAAGAGAACCGAAGAAAGGGACAAATGTCCTTTTGAGATTTTTAACCCGTCTTCCTCTCGTTCCTTATAGGCCTTCATGTCTCTGCACATCTACTATTTAACAAGGCTACTTAAAAATGTTTTCGTGTTTATAGTGCTATCATTTCCCCCAGTCCTTACTTTTCAAATTCCACTGCCTCAACTGACCTCACATAAGATTTATGTATAATATTTCTTCTTAGATTTAACAGCTGGATTAGAAATGACGTCATCTTTTCAGTTTGGTCCTGGGTCGACTTCAAGCTATTTAATCGAATCATTGGACGGATCTGTTACTACAACTAGGTTAGGCGGACAGACCAGATCGGCAAAAAAAAGGGCTTTTACGTAGTCTCAACACACGCAATTAAAAATGCAAATGTGTACTTTTACATTAATGACTGGGCCTGGTAAATTATCCAGTCACTGTTTATTTTGCATGCTGGTCCATATCATACATCAAATATGCCATCCTCGTTAACCCTTGAGTCAGATACACCTTGTTGACATATAGTCCACACTTGACAAGCGTTGGCGGCTAAACGAAAAGCTACAGCTAATCATTAATGGGTGACAATAGTTTACCAAAGCTCCTCTTCATAAAAACCCACGCACAAAGGAGGTGGTAGAGGATCTCGAATATTGGGTGTTCATTCACTGGTACATGGAAAGACAACAGCAACTAACAATATGACGCCCACAGTAATTTGTTACTTGTCAGTATGTTTACTATAGTGTCGCATTTCTTGAGGAAAGGATAGTCGTGCGGGCAAAAGTTCAGAGCTTGTTAGCCAGCTATTCCAAAAGTGCTCTTAAACGTTTTAGTCACCTCCATTCATTTTATACATACATACAGGTATTTCAACAGGTTTGTCTGAACAAGCAGGTAAAAGACTTACAAAAACTGAAATGATGAATGTATCTCCTGTTAGCCTGTTAGTTATAACTTTATTAATGCCACACAGAATTACTATGACCCTGTATGTAGCAACTGGCAGACAAATGTAACAATTTCTATTAGATGAAAATAAGCTTAAGTCTAGTTTTAATGATTTATAGAATTTTGGGGACCTTTCAAGAACCTGACAAGATCTGAACAAATTTAAAAAGAGTCAAATAAATGAATGAATCAATAAATGATTAAATAAAACAAACCAATTTTTTCATTTTTATTGGTTTATTGAGCCCATTGATTCAGTTTATATTTTTAATACAAAATAATAAGTAAGTAAAGGATTTCTTATATGATACATATTTGGTAAATAGCTGTTTGTGCTGCAGTTTTTCAGTAATTTTATTTCATTTTACACATAGATCTTTATGAAGTTATATGTCAACTGCAAATTCATTAGATCCTGTGCCAATAATGTACTTAGGATTATATAAATAATCAATGTTACATTTTTTTACACCCTAGTCGTGATTTTGGAGTATTATTAAAGTTAGGCCTCAATGAAAGACAACAGATTTATGGCCTTTCAGGTTAAAATAATTAAAATAACGTATTAATATGTTCTTAAAACGTGTTTAAATAACCTCTCACATTCCAAACATAAATCATATTCTTTACATTGTTAGCTGTGCATATCGTTTTCCAAGTAAGTTGGCTAGTTGGCTAGTTCATTTGGTCAAATATGAAATCGTAATAATTATTTTGAGGACATTTTTTTAGACATCATTATACAGCATAGTTGTATCACAGAACAATGTTACTGCATAGGCATATCACTAGCATTGTTAACCACCCTATTTACTTTCCCACCATACAAACACACCCCACCCCCTAGGCTAGCTCTCTGTTCTTAGATCTATGAATGGTAGTTATGGCTTTTACTAATTACAATATATTCATTTAAAACTTTTCCTACAACTAACTTTTTTTTGAGTATAGATTTGTCAATTTGGTTTTAGCACATTTAATCACTAGCATTTTACCTGCAATTAAATTAAAAAAGCTAAATAAATAACAGTCGTATGTATTAAAAAGCATTTTAGTATATATCATTGTATTTTTCTCAGGAAACTAATTTCGGTAAGCTAACTGGACCTGCTGGCTAGCTAAAGTGTGTTGGCTACATATTAATTCACCTAGTGGTGTAAAACAGAAAAAATGGCAACCTAAAGCTTATACAAGATCTTCCGAGACATTTAGTGGCAAACTGGAAAAAAAGGATTTAATTGCCTGAAATAAAAATAATACCCACATGCCACTCGAGCTAATTCTTTACCAGAAATCCAAGTTGGCTATGTAAGGTGTGTAAGATTTTGACTGGTTTATATTGTTAGAAAAAACAATACCAACTTTTTTGCCTTTAAAGCCTTAAAATAAAAAATTATATCAATCACTATTATTTGGAGTCCTACATACTAAAATATGGTCATATTTCAAAAATAATTGGGGATCCTATGAGGACCACCATCACAGCAGCTTGTTTATATCTTGCTGAAACAGGGTGCAGAAATGCTCTAGTATGTACCGGGTTTGTACAAGCCAACAACTTAACACCAGTATTTAATTTGGTGGTTTTACAAAGTATTCATATTTTACAGTGATTTTAGTCCACAGTTGAGGTTATTCAACAACACCAACAACAAAAAGGCATTTTATACAATTTAAAAAATAAAGCAAAATTGCTTACAAATCTTGAAAGAAACAGGTCAGTATTCCAAGAACTGTTAGTTACCTAATTGCTTATTAGGGTTATATGACTAGAAACTTGATTAAGAATTGATATTGGAAAAGATCTCTCCTATCAGCCTCAATTCTTTATGCCAAAAATTACACAATATGTTGGAAACATTCCTTTAAGATTTATGTTAACATGATTGCATCACACAGTTTTTGCAGTTTCTGCAAACGTTTTTTTAATGGTTTCAAAACTGGTAAAGTTTCGATCCTACAATCCCTTCAGCAAAATCTTCTGTTAGCCAATGTATCCATAAGAGGGTAGAAAGCACTTTTTTCTTGTGTGTTATGCTGCCCTGTGACACAGCATGACCAGCAGAGTTAAAGAAAAGAAGCACATGCTAGTTTTCACTTGGTAGCTTTTGTTGGCTAGGGCTGTGAAAAAAATTTACATTTACAGCATTTGGCATATGCTCTTGTCCATAGCACCTTACATTTATCTCATTTATACATCTAAGCAACTGGAGATTAGGGATTTTGTTTAGGGGCCCAACAATGGTAGCTTGGTGGTGCTGTGAATTGAGCTTATGATCTGCTGGTTAGTAGTCCCACAATTTAACCACTGAGCTACCACCTCCCCTTACCTCACCTACCACGTCTCCAGGTGACATATATAACCATGTTTCCCAGAGGGAACGAGATGCTGCACTGAAACACTTGGGAACACCCTTCTGTAAGTTTGCCCTGAAGAACATGTGTAATCCTACCAATTAGAAAGCATTACATCACAGACGGGTGATGTCATCGACCAGGAAGTAATGCTATTTAAACATGAGCAGCAGCATGCCTTAGTAGGCTTGCATAGTGACAGGGATGCTGCGGGTATGGCACATGACACAGCATCTCATTCCCTTGGTTAATATATAACCTGGAGATATTCCACTTCAGGAACTTGAGCTGCGTCAAATCATTTTGGTAAGGAGATACCCACATTGCCATAGCACCGTCCCAGTGTCACAGTATGTGTGGGAACTTGCTAGATCCAGGTTCTAGAACCTGACAAATGCATGTGGGTTAACCCAACCCTAGGGTTCCAATATTGGAACCGCAGGCCTTGGAGGCTTCGAACCCACGGTTTTGCTCGTACTTGGCGGATTAATTGCTGCATTTTAATGATTAAAGAATAAAAGGAAATTTTACAGCTGGATATTGTTTTTTAAGTAATTTCGTAACTACCCGGTGCAGTCGTGTTCACGTTGACCGGGGCATGTTATTCAGTTAACGACAGCTAGCGGAGGAGGAAAAAAGATTGAAAACCCCCCCGCATCATTTAAATCGCATGTATAAGAGCGTTTTGACTTAACAGGCTAAAGGGATAAGCACATATATGAGTAAGATTATCGCTGAGTGGGAAATGTCCTAACCCTAGTCCAGTGTTACAGGCACGTCTTTTTTTGCCAATCCAAAAAATTATCCGATCCGTGACTCAAAAACCGTGATGTGATCAAAACCGTGAGTTTTGTGATCTGTTGCACCACTATTGTTTAGTGCCTGCCACCCCTCTCCTGGCCGTACCAAAACAGACAAAACGATGATCTGACCTTTGCCCGGGGGGAAGCTCTGTGGACGTACATACCCAGTGCACACTTTGGGCACAGAAGGTTCAGCCGTTTCTGGTCCAAGATGGGGGGAGACCAGAGAGCCTGCGGCTCAATAGGACCCGGCACCGCTACCACCACTTTAGGCACATACTTGGGCCATGTGTGGAGAAAGGCTCTTATCATGCCCAGAATATCAACCAACGCCTGGATATCACAGATCCTCTTAATAGAGGAAATGGCTAAAAAACACAGTGTCTTGCCACCAAGAAGGGAGTGGAAAGCAGCTATAGCTGCCACATATACCTTCAGAGTAGTCGGTGTTAGCCCTGTTGAGAAACATATCTGCAGGAATTCCAGCACAGAGCCAACAGTTAACTGGGTCCTGCTGTTTGTCTCTGCAGCAGGAGACAAAGCAGAGGTTTAACTACAGGTGCTTGTCGGTAGCCACTATGGCTGCCATAAAAGGGCCGTCTAATCTGGCCATCTTTTGGTGGCCCTAAGAAACAAATCTGTGGCCCAACGCAGTTCTCATCAGGTCTGCTTAGTGGGCCTGTAGCATAGCCATTGTGTGTAGGCATGCTCCTGCCTTTCTTTCTTACAGAAAATACTCCTTAGCCTCTCCTATCCGTTAAATAGCCTGACTGAGTACAGGTTATTCCAGAATCTACACACCTCGTTATGAAGATCCTGAAAAAATTGGAAGGCCCCTTGGTAGAGGGTTTACCCTAGCTTCAAGGAAATGTCCGTCTAATTTAATATATGAAAGTCACTTTATTTGGCTGCCCACTTTTAGCTACTTTCACACTTCCCTCAATACTCATAGCTTACTCAGCCAGGTCAAGCACCCAGGGATCTAGCGCTTGGGAAGCGTGATAGGGCCAGACCCTTCTCATACTACTCCAGGTCTACCTGGGAGCTTCCAGACATCAGCCTTAGCAGCAGAGGGACCTTAGCCTTGGGAACTTCATGTCTGACCATCTTCACCAAAGACAGGAGAGAAGCACACGCATTGGTAGGCACTCACAAATGCTTGAGAGTGCTGACTGCACATGCCCCACTCCCAGGCAGTTAACACACTGCAAATGTGTATCCGTGCCAGAAGAAAAATCTAGGGCATGGATAAGCACACCACTGCCTAATATGTATATTTTCAGTCTTTTTATTTCCAGACATTTTTTTCTCTTAATTTTTTCTTACACACACAAACACACACACGCTGAACAAAAAAATCTTACCGGAGCATGCCGCTGCTCATGTTTTTATAGCATTATTTCCTGGTCGATGATGGCACCCACCCGTGACATAATGCTTTTGATTGGTTGGATTACACACATGCTTCAGTGCAAAGGTTATAAAAGAGCGTTCTCCAGTTGTGTGGAGTCAGGGCCAGCAAAGCCTTCTCCGCTGGCCTAAACAATATCAGAAACTGACCTACATTTAAAACCTAAATTCTAATATTTGTTTCATTAAATTGTATTAATTTATTACCAACAATTTATTTTTTTTATTTCATAGCATTCCTCTTGGCTGCACTGCTTTTAGTAAGTATGTGTACGTGGATGTTCAATTTTTTGTTTAATCAGATTTTAGTTTCTATGTGCTGCCATGTTAATCTAATCTGCCCATGGCCTTCAGAATCAGTAGAGCTGCCCATGTAACTTAAACTATATTAGCAGCTTCAGATTGCTAATTGGTTAAAGACAGATCAGATCAGAATCTCAGCGCCAGCTAGCTGGCCCACGATGACATCAGCATTTTTCCGTCCTCTGATTGGTTGATCAGGATAAAACCTTTGCAGCCTAGCACAGACTAGCAAAACACGTCTGTACAGTTAAATTAGAATTTTTATGCCCACAATGGCTGATGGAGGAGAAGAAATTGACTTGGTCTCAGTAATACTTAAAGGTGATGTACATGGCACAGTTGCGGATGTAGTGTAGAGGTTTGGAGTTGTCCTAACAAGGTTTCTTTCTTAATTAAAAATGGTTTTCACCCTCAATACGTGAAATCTCTCTGTCTCTCTCTCTCTCTCTCTCTCTGTAATGCCACGCAGTGTTATATTGTGTTTTTGTATAGTATTGATGGTTTCTATCAATGCGACATGATGGTGGTATTAAGTGGTGTATCAGTCGGGTAAGTCCCCACTGAAGGCCCAGGTACCAAATACACCGCCCACCACTGACGTTCTGAAAGTGTTTTGAATTTATTGTATTTGTTTTTAAGTTCTTGATTTAATCATCTTAAACTAAGACAATTTTTGGCTTTGTTAGGTTTGTCATGATTTTGTATTACTTTTTATGCTACATTTTATTTATTTCACTCATTTTATTAGGTATACTTATATACCAAAGTAAACATTCAGTCCACAGAAAACATCCACTTACCAGAACAAAACATCAGAGCAAATCTGGAATTTTAGCAGAACTTTCTTTTACCACATAGTCAATGCAAAAAAATGGACTAAGGATCCCATTACAATAGCTTTAAAGATTATTCCTTCTTTTACATAATGTTTCAATTTACTGTAATTTATTCTCTGAGCCAACTTCCTCTAAGTCACTATTACAGCAAATTCCTTTCATCAAATCATGTATAATTTGTTTCAATGCCTGTTAGCATGACACAGCAAAACATAACAACTTAATTAAAATCGATGGAACTTTACATGTTGGCAAGATATTTCTTTATATTAATGTAAATGAAGCACAAATATTTCTTACCACAAAACTTAGGAATCCCTAAAAGTTTTACCTTCAGTTCATATATGTTATATAACATATTTGCTTGGTTTTGGTTATGCTAACTCTCTTACTTGCTTCGGAAGATTAGCCATATGTATTTTTATATACTGTATAATATTGGAATATGAACAAAAATGATAACAAAAAGGTTATAGTGGGCAAATTAAATATTCTGACTTAGTCATTATTACTGCTGAAGGATAACCAGTCTTGCCCCCAGATTACCTTTTCACCAGTGCAGATTTCTGTCTCCTATACACAAATGAGATGCAAACATTATGTGGAGGTGTTGTCGTTTCAGGTGGCTGAGCAGCAAAGTGGTGGTGGGTCATGCATGACTGAATCTGGAGTGCTTTAGCCAGATATGGAGACCAACATTTCCATACAGAGCTTACTAAGGCAGCCAAATGCAGCAGTAACCTAAAATACTTCCTGTGTTTTCGGCTATATTTGGTTAAAAAAAATTCCTTCTTTTTTGCAGTAGTACTAGTTTTAACAATAGTGCTACTATTACCACAATTTTACGTTGTTATCAATTCAGGTTTGAATCCGGTGTCAAGCCTATAAACACCTACATAAAAAGTGTTCAACTAAGGTTTAAAGAAAAAAACATAAAAAAGTGGCAAATGAGCCCTTCTACTACCACACACATTGTTTTTGCCATAATTTCATTTTTTATTCATAAATTTACTTCATTTCAATATTTTGGTGCTGTTATTATGATAGACTCGATGAAAAGTTTTGTATTTATGACTTCATTTGTGTGGGGGTATGATAATGTGACTAAAAACCTTCTAAAGTCTGTAAAAACATAAGATAGAGTGTGAGTTATGGTTATTGATTGGAGGCACTCAATTGTTACTTCCAACACTTTAAATGGCTTTTTGTATAGCTTTAGTAACTATATTGCAATATAATCATAACTACTACTATACAACTGCCAACTATTTTTCTATCAGGAGATTATTATTATCATTATTATAAAAACATTCATTAGTGTAGCAGTGTAAGTAAAGCTGGTATGATATGCTAATTTAGGCACAGCTAGCTAGCAGCTGAAGAGTTTTTTTTTTTAGTTAAACCATGTAGCTTATTTTTTAATGTTTTTACTAAAGTATTGTATTACTTTTTGCTATCCGTGTTTGGTTCCTTTTTGTGCAGGTTTTAGTTTCTTTAATTTTACTGTTAAAATTTAATAAGACCTTGTTAAAATACATTTACATTCTATTTGTGCAGACAAAAATAGTTTTAATCGGACTATTCAACCGGATGCTACTGTGAATAAATATAATTGTCAGAATTCGAGTTCCCTGGTTATCAGTTAAAACAACATAACATCACTGTTCACAATATTTCATTTTTGAAAGTAAAGTTTTGCACTATTTTTTACGATTTGCAATTGGTTCAACAAAATACTTCATTATATGAGGAACAGTGTAAATAATAATGACAGTAACCAATAAGCATTTACAAAGAAATTATCCTGGGGTAGTCTTTTAATTTATTAAACCTATTGGGGCAAAAAGGGTGCAAAAAATACTTACTTAAAACTATCGCAGAGCAGCTATGCCAGTACAACTCACTTTAAGCTGTATTTTTCTTATAGGCCCAGGATATTTATACATACTGGGTTTCAATGCTGACTCGGTTTCAAGCTTTTAGGGAATCACGTGATAGACTGTATACCATTAATAATGATTTTACCACATACAGGTGCTGTTTTACTGGAAAGTGGAATTAGATAGGCTCTCTCGAATTGGATTATACTTTTTGCCTTTATAGTGGGTGGAAAATTGCTTTAACCCTATTGGCATGACTTTTAAAATCCTAATTGGGCAGACAGATAAATGTATCTAAGTAAAATACAGTGCAGTATTATTTTACCTAGTCCATTTACTGATAAGTACACTGACTGCAAGGCAACTGAACATTCAACTTGAATGTTTAAAATAGGCATAGCTACAATCCAATCTATTTACCTGCAAAAGTATAGTATAAAAAATGTTACCCAGCTGCCTGGTCATGGAAATATTTTTCCCCATTAGTTTTGTAATGGTTACTAAACAATACAACAAAATACCAAATTTAGGCATATTGTGCTTGTGGGAGTGTTATAATGTGCAATACTGTGTAATACCAGTTTCCCCAGGAGATAATACATAGCACAGAGTGATGTGGCTATAAGTGTCTTCTCAACAGCTTTGAACTTGTTAGACATTGGATTTTTTCATTTGGGAGTGGGTAGAAGTAGAGCTCTAGGGTTGCACAACTATATTTTTACTAAATATGTCTATTTCAATCATAGTAACATTAAAGTTACATAAAAGTTTATAAAGCTGCAGATGTTTTATTCATATCTAATTTGGATTAAATAAAATGTTGGTTTATTATTTATTTTACATATTTAAACATATTTATATTGTACTAATAATAACTAATATCTTTGAGTGTGTTGAATATTTCCTATATGAACATACCATTATTTTCTATTGTGTATATTTGTGTAACGCTAATGAAGAAATCACCTTTTTAGAAGATAATAGCTCATAAACATCAGTACACTTAATAACAAGAATAAAAAACAACAAAAATAGATAAACAAGAGTAAACAGATAATCTAAACGACAAATTGAGACAAGAAGTGTTTGCCACTCTGGAAAATTGGCAGAGCACCAAACGTTTACACAGTTATTAAACACATATCAATGATTATGTAGAATATAACTTGACATCTATCTATCTATCTATCTATCTATCTATCTATCTATCTATCTATCTATCCATCCATCCATCTATCCATCCACCTGAATCTGTCTCTGTCTCTGTCTATCTATCTATCTATCTATCTATCTATCTATCTATCTATCTATCTATCTATCTATCTATCTATCTATCTATCCACCCGAATCTATCTATCTATCTATCTATCTATCTATCTATCTATCTATCTATCTATCTATCTATCTATCTATCTATCTATCTATCTATCCACCCGAATCTATCTATCTATCTATCTATCTATCTATCTATCTATCTATCTATCTATCTATCTATCTATCTATCCAGTTGTTTTGTAAGTAAATCTGTCTGTGACTGCCTTTCTTTATGTGTAAAAACATTTGTCTGCTATGTCTTCCAGGCTGTGTAAGATGAAACAAGGAGTGTTTCATCTTATTCTATTACTATCTCGTTGATTTATCTGACAACAATTTGTTCCTTCATTTGTTTTTAGTTATATAAGACAAAAGTACAGGATCTGATGATTTATCTGATGCACACACATAAACACACACATACCCTCACAGGAACACACGCACACACTCTCTCACTCTTGCCAAGTTTCCCAGTTCATTGTGGAGGGACAATTTTGTTGGTATCCTGAGCATGCATTTTTTTTCCATATCATGCCCCCACAGAGACAAACACACACCTTTTGTTTTTATACGGTTTGGATCTATTCGGTAAATATGGTCTTGTAATGGTTTTTATTATTCGTATTATTTTAGTGTATAGTGTCTGGCAGTAGCTTGCTCTTTGTGTAACAATGTGTTGAATTGGGATAGGTCCATTACATAAGGTGTCTAATATTGATTATAATGCCAAAAAGAATCATTATGATTTGACAAGACCTTCGTTTGTGTTAAAATGTTCACTTAAAAAAATGACACACAACTGAGGTCTGACCAATTCGGTCGTTTCTGTCTGCATGAACGAAAGCGTTCAATAATGGCCGCCCCTTTATTGTTCATATCCTTCATTGTGCTTACAACGCCATTTTGAGCAGCTCAGCTGAGAGCCCACATCCAGAATACAACCTCATACAGCAAGCCTGCGTAGTCTACAATCAGCATAACCTCACAAAAATATACACACTTTTGTATTAGTTTGCGGTATTTTTCATTAGTTATTGTGTTATTGCTATTATTATTATTCATGTTGTTGTTGTTGTTATTATTATTATTTTTGTTGTTATTATTATTATTATTATTATTATTGCTGCTGTTGCTTTGTTTTATGTATTATAAATAATATCCTAAATCATTAAGATATTTTCATAACGATTTTTCAAATGTTACAAATCTGAGCACTGCAACACTGTCTGTAAGACCTAATAAATCATTCACACTTATGACACTTATAAATGTTTTTATTTTCAACTATGAAAATAATGTACAATAAATAATTTGTAATTTACTATTAAAGAATCTCAATAAATAAACTAGTTCTAAAATTCATCAGCAGGCACAACGCCCGTCTCCGGAAAAAAAAAAACATTTAAAAGCAGTCCAGCTAACAATATGTTCGAATTTCCTGAGAATTCAACGATTGAGTTTCACTGAAAAAAAGTCCTCACTTATTTATCCGTAATTCAGAATAAAGTAAATTTCAGATAAACAGAAGAGAAAATACCTGAAATTGGACATTAGCAATCCGGCTGTGCATTCGCGACATTGCAACATTGTAATATTGTACTGATTTTTAGTTTCCGCTACAGCTCCGTATCCCAGTTATGTCAAGAGAACCTATTTTTATTCTCTAATCTCTTTCGAGAACGATGAGGTTAAAAGCGTTCATAATAGGATAGTGTGATGAAATACATTTCGATTGCTGTTTTTAAGTCCGTCAAAATTGTAAATGTTGTAAATCTATCGTACAAAGAGTACTTGTAAACAAGTCAAAATCTTCCTCGGAGAAGTCTACAGGGCTATCCAGAGAACTTTGTAGACTGGGCGATAGAGCGTCCGATATTTGTAAGCAGGAGTCGGCGGAAAAGAAATTCAGATCCGCTAGTGAGTTGGCGTCTTGTGGCTGTGTGAAGGCGTTTTCTGGCAATTCCTCGCGCGACTCCGCTATTGTACCAGGGTTATCGGCAGTGGGTGTTGGGTACGTGGGTGAGTGAACCGCTGTGTCAGGAGCATCTGCCGACTCTGTCTGTATTGGCTGACTTTTCTCAGGCGTGGGCTGGGTATTGTCACCACTATTGCTGTAACGGGTAGCCGAAAGGCACGGCTCACTCTCGGATGCGCTAGCCGAGCTAGAACTGGATGCTGTCTGAACGGACTGTTCCAGTGGCGCGCTCGGAAAAGGCGAGGCTGCATCTGAGCCTTCGAGTGGCTCGAAGCCGCTTGACTCGCCCTCTTGTTCGTCTCGGTGATGTGTGGTTTGTCTCTTGTGCTTCATGCGCCGATTTTGAAACCACACTTTGACCTGGCGCTCAGTTAGATCCAAAAGGGCTGCAATTTCGACCCTTCTGGGCCGACAAAGGTATTTGTTGAAGTGAAATTCCTTCTCCAGTTCGAGTAACTGTGTGTTGGTGTAGGCTGTCCTCAGACGCCGAGAACCGCTGCAGTTATCCAACCCGACTTGTACTTCTGTAAAGAGATAAATTAATGCATTTAATATGCATAATACCAAGGAAGAATTTTTTGGAAAAGTGCATTTGTCCGCTTTCGCTTTTAACTAGAAGCAAAGACAGAAATTCAATGTGCATGCTTTAAGCAAGCAAGATCCTTTTTTTTGTTCGACTGTTTTTATGTTCCATGGTGATAGCTATAACCAAAATGGCTACCCTAAGCCAGAAAACCCACTTATGAATAAATGTTTTAAAAACAGGATTTAACTAACCTGCCTCTATACAGGCCATTTTCTAAAAAAAAATTTAACCAAAAAACAGTAAGGGATGAGAGTAATAATGTCATTAATAAGATACCAGTATTGAATACACTAAACTCATGCACATTTTATACGGATATAAAACCGACTATGTAATTTGTATGGATTTCACAACAGATAAGGAATTAGCACTATTTAGCACTTACAAAAACCATGTCAAATCAATGTGAATAATGTGTCTTAAGAAGTAAGGATTATAATCTGTGTAATTAAATATAGAGCATAAACTAAACGATGCCTAAAAACGCATCAAATATTTTTAGTGTCAGCACTGTCTAAAATATCTGATAAAAGGACGTGTCGTATAATTCATGTTTATCGAGCAAAATAGCAGTCAACTCGCTCCGTGTCTGTTCAACAAACATCATCTTGATATATAATAATAAAATAATAATAATAATAATATAATAATAATAATAATAATAATAATAATAATAATAATAATACTAATATGAATAATAATATAAACAAAGAAATTAAAAGAAAAAAAATAAGCAGAGAAAGAAAAACCGCAACACTGACCTGTTGGGGACTCGAGTCCTGTGGTGAAAGCAGATGATGCTGGTGAGGAAGAGGCAACTGCATTGGCTGCAGTGGGTGCTGCTCCAGGCTTAGAGCATTTCTTCCCCGACTTCTTTTCCTTCATCCATGGGAACTCGTGGGCAAGGGGACCACTGGTCGTGACCAGAGCCGGGCCCTGCTTCTGCTGCGTTGGTGGCGTAGTTTGCGTCCGGAGCTGGAGGCCATTAGAGGCGGTTCGCTTATGGCTCCTCGGTCGCGCCTGGTTGCCTGTGCAAGGGCTCAGGCTGGGGATAGTGTGCTCGAAAGGAGGTGGAATTACTGTCGAGTCCTTGATTGATGAAGTTTGAAATGACTCCAGGACAGCGGGGAAAGACGTCAGGCACTCAGCAAGGGAAGGCTGGCTGTTGATGAACCCAATCTCCCTCTCAAATTCAAAATTCATCGCTTTGCCTAAGCAAAATGGGCGGCCAGCGACATAAAAAATGCGCAACAATAACATCCAAAAGGCGCGGTTTTATTTTGCGCTCCCAACCACGACTGTTTTTGCGGGCTTTAATAATTGGTGATATTACTAGCGTATGGGGACCAGGGTCTACTAAACTGAGGACTATGGGCGAATTTGCAGCCAATTCCTGGTCACATGACTAGTCTGAACCAATGGAAATACGGGGCCTGGTGGCAAAAGAAAGCATTATTTTCTATATTGATCAAATATTCCAGATCACAGAATTTCTGCGTTAGCATTGTATGTAAGCAAAAATACACACGTTTGCCATGTGTTTTGAGTGGGAGGTTAGGCTACGTCTTTAATTAGACAATAACAATATGAGTGAAGGTCTCTGGGTGATCTAAGACTGAGGCCTTAAATGCCAGTTGAAAGCACATCCACAATATGGCTAACTGTGTATTATAGCAAAGATCATTAATCTTAAAAGTTTTGACAAGAGTAACAGACATGTAATGTAAATATATGTAGTCTATATCGCTCTGTGTGTGTATATATACACAATTTCTCGTTTATACTCGAAACTAATAGGAATATTGGAGAGATTTTGTGGCTTAAACGTCACTTCGCAGAACGTCGCAAGTGAGCCTGGTGTATCTTATACGTCAAATGTACAGTTTTTCATCTACTATGAGACTTCTTATACGGAGGACCTTCGTGCATGTAAGTTCGCAGCAAAATTTTGCAAATTTATATTTAAAAGACACGCATGCATTTATTTTGATGATACTGCAAAATTTTGTGACGAGATTACAGTCCTGTAAAACCTTTCTGAGCGATGTAAAATCTAACAACTGAAATTTACCACATGGCCCCCATCGGATCACTAAGAGCTCGCTGATACATTTTTAAACGATTTTTTAAAACCTTTTCGATATAAAAAATACATTTTACATAAAATAGAAAACGTATTTTAGCAGATTAAGATAATAATAAAACATAGAGGTTAATAGAACATATATTTTTAATAATTAAGAATAATACTGCTTCTAAAAATGAACGCAGGGCCGGATATATATATTCTGTAGTGAAGAAGCAGCGGTGATCAATCTTTTCGCCGGCAAAGCCCTTGACAGGAACCACCCTCAAGAATTCTTCCTCTTTCCTCCACGGCCACAACAAAGAAAGCCCCTCTATTCCCGCGTAGACGTTTGTATTTTCTATCTATTAATACAGCTCAAATACACTCATTTATGTTTGTACTTTTTACGTATAGAATGGTTTTCTGTAGAAAAAAAAGAACCTCGCCGGTTCGACCAGAGATGTGCAGTTTGTATGTCTTTTCGCTGCTAGAATTGCTGGGAGGAAGCAAAGAAAAACCTAAAATGCGTGTGGGTGTTTGGGTATTAAAGGGGTATACAAAGCACGATGTGGTCAGTGAATCTATAGAGCGGGTCATTTCAAGAGGTCCAGTACTAAAATGTAGTTTACTACAGAATATTTTAATGCATTATTTATTTTGTTACAAGATAAAGGATCGAATTTATTGAAATACCATGTGTGTATGCTTTCCTCCCATATGGACAATTTGGACAATGATTTTAAAGGTTACTATTTTTTGCATGCATCTATCTATCTATCTATCTATCTATCTATCTATCTATCTATCTATCTATCTATCTATCTATCTATCTATCTATCTATTTAGTCTAGTCTACGTTGTTTGGTCTTTAACTTAATATTTCTATTTTTTGGAGACCTAATGCAGTGTGTCAGTCATTGCAATGAATATTTTTTTGCGATTTGTCATTATAATGCGATTAATTTAATTTTGTATACTTATTGTTATGTATAGTACTGTTTTTCTGTTTAAATCATGATCAAGAAATGTCAATGTTTAACATATAAAATTTATTTTAAAAATGTAATAAATTTTTTATTTTTTATTTTTTGGTTAATGCTCAATAAACAAAATTCTTTAATCAAGATTTTTTATACTTTTTCTCTTTCAGCCCTTAAATTATAACGTGCTTTGTGATTCACAGGGTAACTTGTTTCGTTGAAACTTATGAAATAAACCGAGTTTAGCGAGTGAGTTGACCTGCTCACGTGACAAGGCCTGCTGGATACGTTTTGGAAGCCACGAGGAGACACACACCTTTGTTTGCGTGTGTGTGTGTGAGAGAGAGAAAGAGAGAGAGAGAGAGAGAGAGAGAGAGAGAGAGAGAGAGAGTCTCTGTATGTAGCTACACGTGGCGGAGGACTTGGGGCACAGAGGCGCAGATCACTATACTAAAGAAGTGCAAAACTAGAATGAAAAGGATTAACATAATATTTTATTAAAGAATTGTTCAACAGCCAACTCTTAACAAGAAAATCAATGTAACTACAAAGAACAAACAAAGGTTTCTTCTTAAAAAAGAAAAAAATGCTATACTGTCTACTTTTCGACTATGCTGAAACAGTTTGATTCCTTTGCCTCGCACCCTGTACAAGTCAAGTCGTTTATGTACAAGGGTAACGTAAACCTAGGTGTCTCTAAAAATACAAAAAACAAAATTAGTTACAATGACAAGAACATCTTTTCTTTATAACAGGTAGATACTAAAAAAGTACACTTTCTCGATATAAATACATAAGGGATAAATAATAATTAAAAAAAAAAGTATTTAAACTGGCTATAACAAATAAATATATATTTATGAATGTTCGTTTGAACACACAACGAAAGACGCTGATTGAAGGTCTTCCGCTTCAAAATAAGATTTTCTTTTTCCTCAACCATCAAAATGTAAACTCTAAGTGCAACAATGATGCCCAGCCGAGAAAGAATTACGTCATACCGACGGTTTACACCACGGTTTGGCGTCTCGGACATGCATTTTGTTCATTTATACCCTGTTTCCACGTTAAGTAAAGACATAAAAAAAGTCTTCCTTTCTCATTATTAAAGGATAATGTAAGCAAACTCAATGGGTAGAGAAAAATGAGAGGGAGGGAGGGGGGAGGAGTGGGGGAAAGAGCAGGGAGATGACGAGGACAAGGAAGGGGCTTAACCATTTGAGAAGAGTAAAGGCGATTTACTCTGTATATCGGTATTGACTAAATTCTCAAATGATCTTTCTTCATCCTGTATCAATTTGATAACCAATACCCAATTACAGTCGGTTTGGGGAAGGGGTTCCTTTGCAAAATACATGCATTATGCAACAGTATTAAACTGATGAATCCAAAAAGATAGTGTAGATTGACGTCTTAGAAATAAAAAAAAATATTACGTACACGTTTTTTGTGATAATGGTTTCAGGCTGATGAATTAGGAAAGAAACTATAGTTTAGCAAATCTGTTAAACGAAAAGAGGTAAGTGGAAAAAGGGAAGTGAACGAAAATAATCCAGTGGTTTCCCAACGTAGGTTTTAAAAGTTTGCTACGCTCCACCCTTAAGCAGTTTATACAGTTAAGAACTCGGCGATAGGCTGACAAAATACACGCATGCCAAAGATGGTAAAAAAAAAAGTCACAAAAAGGTCATACAAAAAATATGCTATTGATTGGCATACACTATCCACACCTACCCACTATTCAGATTTTTTGTTTTTTTGTGAGGCTTTCAGAGCTATGCATACATAACTTATTTTAAGATGCCTTCTGAACAAAAAAATGTGCTCACAGGTGAATAAAAGGACGACATCAACACTACTTGTGTGAAGAACGCCAAGAAACCACTGGATCATCTTTTTCTACCCCATTGCATCGTCCCCTGGGTTCGTGTTTGCTCGTTAGTTTGTTTTCTTCTTTTTTATGCTTAATTCTGTTTGCTTCCCAAACCTGTTACAGATGCGTCAACTTGGGTGCTTCTTGAATTCTACCCTGAGAAGGATGGTGCGCTGATAGATCTGTATATGTCGGGTGTGTATCGCACGGTCCGTGGTGCTGGTTAGCCGACATCTGTGTGGCACCGTTGTAGTCCATGCTGGCAGATTGGTGGTGTGGCAGGTGGTTGAGGCTGTACATAGAGGGCCCAGTGGCCGGCATGGCATCCACATAGTTACCTCCTACGTACACAGGGCTACCCTGCATGTTTGGGGTCCCATAGTTGCCACTGCTACCCTGTAGCCCATGTGGGTCATATTCAGGTCCTGTGTTGCCATACTTTTGTTGCGAGGGACAACCTTTCATGGAATTTTGATAAGATGAAGTCATGGCATATGCGTTTTGATGAGACTTGTTAAAAGATGGCGGCGATGGCGCGTCATAGCTGCCCATTGAGTGAATTGAGTTCATAAAACCGGCTGAAGACTGCATTGGGAGGGGTGGGCTTCCGGTTGGGGATGGCCCCCCTGAAGAGGAACCCATGCCTTTTGACTTTTGATCCTTCTTGTACTTCATGCGTCGGTTTTGGAACCAGATCTTAATCTGCCTTTCGCTAAGATTAAGAAGATTTGCCATCTCTACGCGTCGAGGCCGACATAGGTACCGATTGAAATGAAACTCCTTCTCAAGTTCCACAAGCTGTGCGCTTGTGTAGGCTGTGCGCGCTCTCTTGGAAGCCGCGGAACCCGGAGGGCTTTTCTCGCCGCCACTGCTCTCCGCTGGGTTGGGAATGAAATAAAACATAATTACTACAAGCGGCAATTGAATGCATCGTTCCCCTTAATAAAACAGGCCACGAAAAAATTTTACCCCTTGATACTGGTTGTCAACACTTCATAAATGGCATTTATTAATAGATACGTGTCCAAACACTGACCGGGTGTATGTAAATTGTATTATGACCAAAAGCCCACGGCCAGTCGTACCGTGCGATAAGCTAGCTCATATTTGGTGACTTTTGTGGGTCGCAGACATATTTCAAGAAATGTACTAGCACATAAACTTGCCTAAAATACACCTCCCCATCCGTGCACTGCTGGCCAGATATTGAAAACTAATAATTATTCCCAGTATAAGAATCATTTTAAGCTATGTGATCATTTTCACATTTCTATAGCAGTATATTATCCTAATTATTAATATTTTATTGTTCCCTTCTCATTGTTCCCTCCCCCATAGTAATGATGCTTTAGCATAACACCTATATGCTGGTCAACATCTGTCCCAGGTGACAGGAGCAGGTGGGGCTGGGAAGAAGGTAATCATTAAAGGGTAAGGAGCGGTTGCAAACGCACCGTTAGTTGAGCTTGCGCTAGGGGAGCTGGTTTTTTGCTTGGTGTTTTGACGTGACTCTTTCATCCAGGGGAAGATCTGCTTGGTGATGGTCGGGTTCTGTGCGAGTGTAGACGACTTGGTGGAGGATTTGGTTGTTCCTCCGCCGCCAGTTCCACCACTGCCGCTCCCACCCGGCTGCTGAGGGGCACTAGATCCAGATGGGTTTACAGGATTTTGAGGAGGAGAAACCTGGGGCGGTTGGTGGTGTTCAGATGGTAGACTGGGACGCATACAGCTGCCATTAAGATCTTTCGTCTTGGCGTGTTGTGTTTGTGTTGGCGCACTGGTGCCTAGCGACTGCAGTGAGCAGGCCGACCTCTGATAATCGCCATCGAGGTGTGCCGAGCTCGGGAAAGCCGCTGGCTGTGCCTCATAACTGAAGCCATTGGCCCCCTGATACGAATAACCTCCGAATAGTGTCGAGTTGTCGTAGTAGGTGGTTTTCTGCATTTCCAAAATTCGTGTTACCGGCTACCAGGGTCCTGACGACCTTCTGGAAGAACATTGGCACCCGATGTCACGTGACGGTCTTTTTCCAACGGCCTCTTGGAAGCTGACCTGAAAGGTTATAAGAGGCACATAATAAGAGAAGCGCAAGGTAAATCCATCTTATGGCGCTGAAAAGCGAAATGACATGAATAGCGCGCTCTCACAATGCGGCTTGCAGATGCTACGTGGAGCAACGCTGAGCTGCAATTTTTTCTGTTTCTGTTTTTCACACACCCTTATCAATAAAAAATTTTTTTTTCCAAAGTAGCTTTTTGTCTTTTGATGTTTAAATAATGTTCTGATCAAGCAGTTAAATTACGTCTCCAGTGGAAGATCTTTTTAACGTGAAAGATCTTACATGAATATAAAAAAAACATTCGTAATAATAAAATAATTTCTCATATTTTTGTATATCTCTTTTTTTGTTTTCATCAATGTAGTTCAGGAGTATGCTTAAATAATAAGTACATTTTATTTATAACGGTCTGCTAATTTTTTTTTTGACTAGTTAATAAAATGATGATTTAATAACTTTTTATTGTATTAAAAAGCCCACATTTATTATTATTATTATTATTATTATTATTATTATCGTTATTATTATTATCGTAGTACTAATAGATTGTAAGGTTTTTTTGTTTGTTTGTTTTTTGGTTAAAACTAACTAAGCCTAAGCAAAACAGTGTTTTCTAGAAAACATGCATAAAAGACTTGAACTCTACAAAATGTTTAGCGGCCCGGACAAATCAATGAATATGTCTCATGCATAGAGGCCATTTCCAGAGGGCCTACTCGAGTTACACACAAATGTATTTGGTCAACATAAAACCTTGAAAAACCGGCATTGTGAAGGAGTGGACTCCTTAAACGTGGCGTGAACAGACGTCCCCGGAAGCTCTCTCTAAATATGATTCATGATGCTGGCTAAACCAAAATAGACTAATCTAATCCCGGAAATGGTCAAAGACCTCATCTCCTGGTATTGGGGTGGTTGAAAGGACAAGGCGAGCGAATTTACTTAAACACTCACAGGCCACTGACTTATGTTTAAAGATCCTAGCAAGAAATAAAATATAAAAATAAACTTGGCTGGGGTGTTATTCAGCTATGTATTTATAGGGTTTTTGATAGCAACAATACATCAGAGTCACAATGCTTAAAATGTAAACAAAATTATTGTTAAAACTCACATTGTTTTATAACCAACTATTGATTGTAGGGATGATAACAGACATGAAGTCTATATTTCTTACAAAAGGACAAAATACAGGCGGCCTAAATACTCCAAATAATTACATAAATGATAAATCCTAATTTTATGCTTAGTAATTGCATAACCGTTCAAATGAGAACACGCATAGTTTAAATTCAGTGTATATAAAATATTATTAAAACCTAAAAAATGAAAACTGTTATTATTTATTATTATTATTATAATTATAATTATAAATTATTATAAATTCTATTTGGAATTTACTTTTATAAAATAGAACAAGCCAAACAGAGCCTTAAAAACAGAAAAAAATCATGAGGGTATGCATTTAGAGCTGTCTAAGGAACGAAATTATATAATTGTAAAAAATAAAGTGCATTTTTTCAAATGAAATGTTATGTATAAAACTACATGTGTCTGTTTGTATAACTGAGAACCTGAACTACAGCTTTTGGACATTAACTCTCAACACGTCACAAATGTAGCTCATTTATCTTCGATGAGGACGGACGGAATCCATGGAATTGTTCAGGGAAGAGAGACAGAGAGAGGGACAGGGAGAGGGAGGGGAAAAAGTACTGGGCCTGTAGATATCAAATCATATCGTAGTTCCATTTAATGGAACACGTAATGCCCTGGCCGTCTTGTTACGGTAACACAATAACCAACTTTTCTCTAGATTCAACCTTAACACAATTATGGAGTCAAGAGAGGATGTGGTTGGAAGAAAGGGGCTAACCCGTGAAACGTCAACAAAACAACGGGGGAGAACATCGCTTGGGCGCCCCTTAGCTATCGGACACGGAAATTTCTATACACAGTATAACGATATATAATATTATTAGAACAACATGTTTTTATGTAAACCAATAAGAGTATACTTCAGACCTTAAATATTGTTTTTTGAGTTTTTACTGATGCAGCAGGGGACAGGGGGGATGCATTTATAGCAAATAAAACAACAGCACAGTGTCACTAAAGACCGCTTGAGAAAATCTCGGAAACTGGCGACACTTTGCGATTGTCGCTTATCTATTCCACATTTTAATTCACGCAGCAGATTTATTTTACAATGCACTGAAATTTAAAAAACGAACATTTGCACCAAATGCAGTGGCTCGATTTGCAACTGGGACAAATTCGCTTACACTGGACAAAATGTAAACGCGAAAAAAACAATTATGTTAGGCTAGGAAATGATCTAGAGGGGCAAAAAGAGGACTGCCGCCTGGAATCTTAAAGCGTTGTGAACTCTTCTTGAACCGCGTTTGCAGTCGTATGGTCATAAATCACTAGGACACACATACCGCCATTTACAAACTGATAGCCTATTTCAAACCATCTTACCTTAGCCTCTGACGAGCGACGGACGTGCAGGCACCATGTTTTTTTCACATTCGGTCGGTCTGCAATCAAAAGAAAATGCCGAATGCTCGTCCTCTTTTAGATATCTCAGCCAGTGAGCGAGTGTCATACGCCGGGTATGGCGAGCACGGCTGGCCCGCGCCACAGTGCGGGCGCTCCTGGTTTGATCCCCTCGACTGGCTTATGAGACGGTTTAAGCATGAAAGATCTGAGGTATGCGAGGAGAACGGCAAATGGACAGGCAGCGCTGCTCCTGGCCGCCCTGTCGACTGGTACGCCCTGTTCGCTGATAACAATGGCCTCAGATTTCGCTTCCTTTACCCTCTCTCCTTTCAGTCACCGTTCAAACCCGAACATCATAATCCGAACGGGGCTCCCGACTCCCCGCCGCCACATTTTACCCTTCACTTCTGGGTTCTGGCATTTTTAAGTGTTATTTTCGCCTTTTACTCCACATTTGGTGGGTTATTGTATTGTCATCACAGGCATCTTTGGCTGTTTGGAAATAACGGTGGTTGCTTTGAATGTGCCAGGCGCGAGCGTTAATCCCCATCAAACAGCGTCACCAGTGAAAAATTATGCTAATTTCATGCGAGTAGGACAGGAGGACCTACAAGCGGAAATCCACCTCTTTTCGTCCCACTTCCTACTAGTTGAGGTATCAGGCTATGCCTGTGTTATTAGATAACATACAAAGGCACAAGTAAAAAGTATTTGTTTTCTTCAAGTAATTCGTCGATGCAATAATAAATGACAAGGTCGAGTTTTTGCGGCGTTTGTCTTCTGTTAGATAGGACATACACTCAGTGATTGTTCCAAAATACTATACTACCTTACTATGTGATAGTACATAGTACATTTTCCAACACAACCAAATTGTACACTTTATGCGTAAAATATGGAAACAAGTTTGGAGACGGCCAGAAAACAAGAAAACAGAAAGCAGGCGGAGGGAGGAGTGTGAAAACAAAGCATCCAAATAGATGGTATATTTGTTTCTCATTTAACCACAATACAGACGAGCCATAGTCACATTATTGTAACTTGGCTAAGGGACACACGTTAAAAAACGCACCGGTCGTGCTTAACCCATTTTATGTACCGTAAGTGGGATTTGAAAGATTTTTTTTTAGTCAGCCAACATATGAACTATGCAAAACATCAAAAATAATAAAAAGTCAAAGAGCAAAACTGCTCTTATGCTATTTAAAATCTCTCTCCCTCTCTCTCTCTCTCTCTCTCTCTCTCCTCTTTTTCTATCTCTCTCCTTTTCTCTGTGTTAGTATTTTTATTATTCCAAACACCCCCTTGGCTAAGATTTATGACTTCTACCATTCGCCGACAGCTGTAAACAGTCAATTGTTAAAAGGTGGTTTGCAAATAGGTACTAGAATAGAGAACATCAGCAACGATGTGGGAGGAAGGCAGGAGGCAAAAATGTAGGTGTCTGCAACTCTTTTCGTTAACGGCATTGTTCTTAACATTGCAACTACCACTAAATAAGTGACAGGGATCCACTCAGAGGATTAATAATTAACTAATGCGTGGGCTCAAAATACGAAAGAAGCGCTATTTTTAATATAGAAAACGTATCTAGGCTAACATATTCCTATAGTCGCGTGGATTGTGTGGATTGTTTCAGCCAATCGGATTTCTTAGTTACTGCTTATTTATGATATATATCTTAGTGACTTTTACTGAAATACACAAATTAATTAATGTCTTGGCTAAATAGGTCTAAAAGCCTGTTTCAAATTTAACGATTAGAAAATGTTTAACTTATATTGTAATATTTTTTGTGTAATTAAATGTAAATTACATTTGGAATTATATTGTGAAATTCAACTGAAATTTATATAGCAAAATATTTTAGCAAAGTTAAAAAAAAATCCAAACATTTTATACCTAATTATATAAAGTAAGAAGAAGAATAGGAAGAAGAAAAAACAATAGTAGCCTTGCGTTACTTATGTTATTGTAAATTTTCATGTCAGTGGGGGCCCTGGAAAATGGAAAAATAATTACTAAGCCGTGGTTGATATTGTTGTCTTTGTGTGTTTATTTACACATAAGAAAACAGGGCAAGAATGTTTTCACAACGTGGAGTGACTGACAGAAGCAAATCTTTATATTTTGTTACCCGTCTATTTTCTTTCTTTCTTCAATACCTGGTTTCCCATATTGTAAATAGCGAAATGTAGTGGATAATACATTTTTAGATGTTCATGCTATTTTTAAGTATCAGTGTAATGCAATTAGAAATTATATACACACGAAAATTCCATATCAGAAAAGTAAATGTCTTTGGCCATATGGCCATTGCATCAGCATTAGGAACATGCACACAAAGGATTTACATTGATTAATCGTCCTACACAGATCATAAAGATAACGGAGATTTATTAACACCTTCATTATAAGCAGCTACATTTAATATCGTAGAAAGCTTAAGTGTATATTGTAAGGTCGCAAGCCACATTTAAATTGTCCACTTATTCTTTTTTTTGCAGTTAAAAATGTAAAAAAAAATAATAATAACATGTATGAAATAAAAAAGTTACACCAAAAATGTACAAAAGTAAAACAAGCATAATTCTTGTTTACCTTGCAGTCAGCATTATTTCAAATCGGTTAGAAAATTCTAATCAATAATTCCCATAATAGTCTATCAATGCAATGGCTCGGGCTTAGGACGGAATGTGTTTCATCAAGCATGTAATCGGAAAGATATGAATTACGGTCACATGTTACAGTTAAAAAAAACTGGATCACTTACCGAGATAACGTCTTTCACGTCTAGATTTTATGCAGGGATACAACTTCCAGATAACGCGAAGGAACTAAAGGTGAAAACAAAAACACAAAACGCCATCAAAAGATGCCATCAAAACGTTCACCAATTTTTAAAACGTAAATACCCAGATCTTTGATGCAGTCTCAGATCAACTTGACCCACGTTACAGTACTGTTAATTTCCAATTCTGTGTGCTTTTATTTCAAGGCCACCGTAGGCATAAACAGAAAAAGCGCGCATCAGCATGAAATTAGTTTTTTGGCATTTATAATTACATTCTTATTTTAAACGTTAATTTCGTTTTAAAGTTTTCTCTCAACAATGCACAAAGGTTCATAAATGAAGATGAATATCCAACAAACAATAATAATTTAAGAACATTTTTACTAATTCAGAATAGGGCTGAATCAACATAATAATAATAATAATAATAATAATAATAATAATAATAATAATAATAATAATAATAATCAATTCCATAGCAGTAGAGTAATTAATCAAATAAAATATTTACAAAGGCATCAAGCGTTTTTCGGCGGCCATAAAACACGACTCCCAACATCCTGGTCAAAAATCCTTCCCAAACATACTTTTTAATCCAAACGACAGCTTTACAAAATCGAAAATAGATAGACATAAGCCGAGGGCCTAAGTAGAAATGGAATGAAATGGCCCTGCTTGTCTGCATAGTAGCTCTTATTAAAAGTGGAATAAAAACGTTGGACGCTCCCGTTCGCCGGCTCCTGACAGCTACCCCAAACACATAAATCAAAACGAGGATTCCCCCGACCTCCCCGACTCTGCGGCCTATAGTGCTATAAAGTTATTTATTGCATCCCGGCACTCACGCACGCCGTTGGCTCGCGTCCATCCCCGGCGCCCTTTCAAACATTAAACGGGCAGTTTTGGGTGGTTTTTATTCCCGCTAACACGCCAACACTTCGCAGTCTTGCTGGACTAACCTAAAGTTACCTAGAAAGTGAAGGGTGATCCTTCCCCCGCAAGCACGAACGCTGCTGCGCTCAGAACAAAGGGAGGAGGCAGCTTCCAGCCAGAAGAGCTGATGAGCCAATTTTTAGAGGGGGAATTGGCCAGAAAAGAAGCAAGACATCAACAATATTTTACTCGAAACAGAACCAAACTTAAATCTACAAAATGAAAGCCTCCAGAAGGTTTCGATTATTGCAAAGGATATCGAAAAAACGGACGGTTCAACTGCGGGGCTTGCCTCGTTTCGTTTCTGCAGGCATTGCAACAAAGGGCTCTGCATAATTTATCAAAATGCATATTAAGTGGATGCCCGGGCTTTTGGGAGCTGAGGTCTCAGACACAGATTTTCAATAAAACCAACGCCTTGCTCAAGTCCCATATTATAGACACATCACCCTAACATAGTAAACATTTAAAAGTCCAACTTTATTGGCATTCTGTCTCTCTCTCTCTCTCTCTCTCCCTCTCTCTCTCTCTCTCTCTCTCTCTTTCTCACAAGATAAGACGTTAGCTTACCCAGACTTGCATACAACACACTTAAACATTCAGAAAAGCTGAGAAAATATCAGCCATGTACTCTAGAGTCCATTTGTCTAATTCGTTGAAACAAGTGTGATAACTTTGGTTAAAGCAGGAAAAATTCTCGTTATATATCTTCTTTTCTTTTGGATTTTGACAGATGACACTGGCTTTCATCACACCAAAGTTGTAAGCGTCCAAATCTTAAACCATAATGGAGGTTTCGGGAAGTGCTAGTAGTAGTGAGTGGGCAGTGGGCTTGGTTTCTGACACCCACGTATATAGCCTCTATAAAGTATAAATGCCGAATTATAATTAACTTTCATTCGGACTCTGACTTCCCCAGAATTCCTAGTCCAAAACCCTTGGAACTTAAAAACGTAAGCTATAACAACGAGACAACAACGGGATGGTTTTTTTTGTTTGTTTGTTTTTTGTTTTTTTGAAAAAACTATGTTGGACTATATAACATATTTATATATAGAAATGTGACTTACCCGCGTTATATAAACCTAATTTTGATGTAAACTCTTTATATGGTACATATTTATCTTAAGAATATAATAAGTATAGCAATGGCCTATGATAACCTCGTTTACAAGTGATTTACTTCGTTCGCGGTACCACTAAATCTATGGCTTTTTTGTGGAAGAGGTTAATTTTTAAAGACCAGCATGGCTCAGGATGGGTAATATTTAACTTGGTCTCAATAGAAAAGCACAAAGAAGACGATTGGAGGAATCTGGGTCAACGGAGTCTCATGGCCTCTGGGCTTAAAAAATGCCCAGTTTCACAAAATATGACAAACGATTCAGGAGACCTCGACATGTGAGATAGTTATTGTATTGACACCTTGTCTTTCTACAATATGATCCTAAAATATAGTTAATAAGTTAATATTAGTATGTTGGTGTATTGTATATAATCGAATTACTACATATGTAAATAAAATATAAAATTTTTTGTGTTCACTGTGCCAGTTCATACAAAACTGTTACCAGGATAAAAAAAAATATTGGACTTATTTTCTAACCCAAGTAAAATATATTACATTGCAAAACAAGTCAAAAAGTCCAGATAAACTAAGATTTTCTGATGTTTTGTCATTGATTTATGATACAATCAATTAAATCACAGACATACACATTTGTGGTTTGTGCTGAGCACATTTAAAATGCATAAACCGTTAGTTCACAAAAGAATTTTCTTGTCCCAAACTACTATTACCACGACAGTACGTGGAGTTTGTGTGTAAGAATGTCTTAGAATATCTAGCACGTGTTTTATTATTAACTGGGGACTATATTAGAAAGTCAGTTGAAATTTAAGTGGAGTATGTGTACACGAGCTATACAAGTATAATCACAAGCATTTTATGTACTTATTCTTTGACCATAATTAGTCCCAAATTGTTCAAATTCCTTTCATTTCGCTATACGACTGAGCAACATGTGTCTAGAAATGGGAAGGATGTTGTCGTATCCTTACAACTAACGGCACACTATTATAAACATAAAAATCTAAATTTTATTAATGCATAGCTAACGTAAGTCATCCCAGGTCATATAGTTCGATTTCTACATAAAGATCACAGTTACCTATCTAAGTTATGGAAAAAAAATCACAGAAGACTTTTTAATATACCGATCCACAATTATTTCACACGTTACAATGTTATTATGCTACTAGTAAATAGTGAACATAATGTATACATTGTCGGATT
Organism: Bagarius yarrelli; assembly: GCA_005784505.1. Taxonomy (NCBI): domain Eukaryota; kingdom Metazoa; phylum Chordata; class Actinopteri; order Siluriformes; family Sisoridae; genus Bagarius; species Bagarius yarrelli. Next base: position 3,266,695 of record VCAZ01000020.1, read on the forward strand.
CCTGTGCCACGAAAAAGGGGTGGGGGATTAAATCTAAACTGGGTACTGCATGAAGAAGCAATCATTTTTTGGGGATCATAAATCACTTATGCATGCATCTTCCTCAAAACTTTTCTTAGGTGGCGTGAAGCCGCGAGAAGCTAAATTGAAAGACTAGCTATAACACTTTTAGGAACAAAAAGGCAACCTCAAGCCTTGCTCAGTTACCTATTTGAAGGCATCTATCGTCAGCCCGTTTGAAAACAAAAGGTTTTCGAGCCTGGGCACACCCAGGGATGGCTCCAGCCTGAGACACACAACGGATAATTAATGACTTGTCGGCAGAGGAGCTCAGGACACTAGGAAGAATCCAGGCATGTGGTGTCAGTTGGAGCTTGCAAACCTTACCTGACTTCCAGCATTCCTTCAGTCTCTTCAAAATAGCCCTGGCTTTGGAATATTTGTTCAAGACGCCCATGGAACAGAAGAACAAGTCACGGAATGTATTTTCCGAAATATATTCTGAGAATTTGCACAGCGCGAACGAAAGCTTAGAATTCTTGTTGCACTAAAAGTCGAATTGTTTTTAAAAGTATAGAATAATAGTCTCTTTTTTAGCTAGAGACGTTGCTAGAATCCGAAAGCTACTTCCATGCAAATGGTCGATGAATGGTCGTTGGTTCACGTTTTTTTTTCACTGTATGCAGAATCCGGACATTCTTGGCGTGTGTCTCGTCAGAGACAGCAATAACCAGCAGGCGAAAGATTCCCCCTATACCATCTTGCTTCCATTTTGCTTCTCGCTGCCTGCGCGTATTAGCGTGGATTGACACGGTGAACTAGTGAACCAGTGGACTGACAGAACACACAGGGTGGAGAAGACATCCTCTGCCCAATAGGGAACTTTACGGCTCCTGGGCCAACACATGGGACATATGGTCATTGCAACCTGGGGGCTTCAGCAAGGCGAGCACAAATAGTCCCTTCCTGGTAGTAGATTTTTTTCAAAGAAAACCGACATTCTGATGGAAGCCGGGTTCAAATTGTGGGTTAAAAAATATGACATTTGTCTTTTTATATATGTTTGTTTTTTGCATATTGTGCAAAAATGTCCTTGCTTATTATGATTTGTATATTATTTTATTTAGCATTTTTACAATTTTGACCAAATTACATGTTACATTGTCTAAAAGTAAGCAATCGCACTTGGCCTTGTTCCTTGACTGCTTTGTGTGCTGTGTTATACAACAACCATAACAACCATAAGAGGAAAAAAGCAAGCACCCACGCCAAATTTTTCTCCCTTATCCCACAAACAAGCACACACACACACACACACACACACACACACACACACACACACACACACACACACACACACACACACACACATTTATATTTGAACGTGAGAACTAAGACAAAGAAGATAGCTTACTCACCTATCTTCTATTAAAAAGAGAGTGAGGATATACAACGTGCTATTTTGACACTGCACATAAAAAGTTCTCCGAGTTTAAGGTTCTCTAAGCCCTCTAGCACTAGATCAGATCTAGTACTTAACAAAACCTTTCCGTGATGGTTTTGTGTATCTTTTTTATTTCTTCACTTCATGTCATTTGCCATGCTTTTAATTGCTATGCCGGGCAGACCTTTTATCAACAGGCGCGTGATTTGATCTTGATTTAAAAATCTAAACTATTTAAAGAGTCGGTGTTTAAAATGTTTTTTTCGTATTACGTTTGCCACACAGTTAACAAATAAACTTTTTTTTGTTAAGCCCCAAAAAATCTGATAAAACAAACAAATTACCCCAATGCTAAACAAAGGCACATTTTTTGCAAAATAACTTTTTGTACGTGTATTTGTAAATAATCGTAAGTAATCGATTTTATAAAAATACACGACTCGATCTTATGCGTCTAATGCGTAAAATATTTATAACTAGTTCTTTTATATTTGGCTTTTGATTTTAGACACGTGGCTACGATAGGCATAAATAATTTTATTTATTATATAGCTTATTACGCTCTGTTTTTACATCTTAGTTATATCAATCAATATGTCCTCTTGTTTCTACATCCATAATTTTCTATGGTAATAGCTAGTGCTTTAAATGATAGCACGTTTGCATAAATGTCGCTTTTTCTTATTTAACATTATTTCGAGTTCTTTACCATTCGCCGATGACTAAGAACATACATACGAGGTAACGTTTTTGAGCTCTTGAAAAAGATATTCAAGGGGCCTTCATAAGCAGCCTCCAAAATCAGCTTAAAAATTATCAAGAAATGCTTATACATTGTAAAGTGGCGACCCTATAACACTGCGATTATTAATATATAATGATTAATATAAACAGCCAAAAACTCTTCTAATTTTGCTGCAAAAATATTTCTACGAGCAAGATGAAGTGGAGAAACAAACATACAATACAAGCACAGCTAACAATAATAGCAAACAGGGACATATGCTGCACTGATTGTTGTTATTGCATTATTATTATTATTATTATTATTATTATTATTATTATTATTAATATATTTAAGTATTCATAGTACTGCAGTGAGCGTCCTATCCACGGATCCGGATCCACCCTGACCAGGATAAAGTGATTACTGAAGACAAACAAATAAATGGATTATTATTTAATTTGCAGGTAAACTATTAGCAACAGTATATGTTTATGATCCGCCTACGTGCAGTATGCTGTATAAACATTGTTTGGTAGACATTAATGGATCATTAATAAAACAATAGTACGATTTTTAAATAAAAATGAATGATTTTGTTGGTAACCCTGCGCCTCTTTATTGCACGTGCACCGGACAAATATTACGCTCTTATAGAAAACAGACGCGTCATAAGTGTTGTTATGAGTAATGCAAACAAATCTCTAGATTTGTGTAGGCTAACTACAGCACTAAGCTATTTCTTTCAGCGTGATAACTATTGTGGAAGACACTGTGCGTTTATCTTCTGTTTACTCACACAATGGTGTCTAAAGAATGTCCCAGTGCCATTTTTATGTCTCACTGTGGATAACATAAAACAAGTGTATGTGCCATTTTTTGCCTTACTAAGAATATTATAAAGGTTATATACACCCAAATGTGCATACAGTTATGAACTGTATTAAGCTAATTTGTGGTTGACCTTAAGATTATCCAATTATGTGGCCTGACTGTTTTCGCTCAATCCGTTACAAGTCAGTACTTTTGTATTACGTTTTTTATTGGCTGGAGATAGCCGTCTGAAACCCAAGTGTAAGACCCCTGGCTATAAATTTGCAGTTGGCCGCGAGGATTTTTATGAAATTTACATATCTAAGAGGTGCTTCCCGCACTGGCAATTTCAAATAGATCTTTCCTTAATTGGTAAGCTCATACGCAATAACTCAAGACCTAGAGCAACTAAACTTTCATAATAACCCTGATCTATTGCCGTATCTCGCCTGCCACAATTACCTTAGCATACAGAAAGTTACGGGCAAGGCTAAAACCACATAGTGACGGAACAGCTAAAAAGACAGCTAAATACGAATCCTTGAAATTTTTTTTCACTTCCGCCCATCATATTCCAATAGATATGATTTATTGCGAAGACGATCATAAACAACGCAGCTCTCTCACAAATACACAATGGCAGCCCTGCTGCCGTTGACACACACCTCACTATAAATCAAGCAAAGTAGCTGGCTGAAAATATGGGAGAGGGTGAGGGAGAGATAGACAGAGAGAGAGAGAGCGACATGCAGATCTACCAAATGGGATACTGTGTCAGTAAGCTAAAAAATAACAAGAAGACAACATATATATATATATATATATATATATATATATATATATATATATATATATATATATATATATATATATATATATATATATATATATGAAGTGACATGTGCGTTAAATTCGAACGATGGAATGGGCTTTGATACATGCAGGATGAAGTAATGATCAGAATGAGTATTTTTGGATGATATTTACCAAAACACCAAAAAACAAATAAATGCAGGGAGATGGGCAACCCTGGAGAATGGCGGAGGTGGTACTCGCGAGGTTCCCCGGTTTATGCTATACTCACAAGCTCCAGACGGTGAGATGCTCCCCGTCCAAATTTGTTTTATTGCAGCCTCCGTGAGGGTCTCTGCCTTCGTTTTTTTCGCTCTGCTATAGGGCTTGTTTTTAAAAGGGCAGTTGAATTTCACGTCAGACACTAGGAGACCATGTCTGCGATATTCCTGAGGAATACATATCTATTCTGCAACCACTGCATTAATTATTTAATGAATCACGTGACCAGGAGGGGGGATGGGGTACCTCAGCTTGCACGCTTGCGGGACCACTATGACCCAACACTCCACAGCTATACTTTAGATTTCTGTCGTTTAATAAATAAAAAACGTGTTTTATATACATTTCTGTGTATATTGTTAAAGATTAGACGGTAAGTAAATGTAATTAATAATTGTGAATCCTGAAACTACAATCTTCTTGCGTCTTCGACTTTTATCGACATGCATTTGTACAGCGTTTTAGTTTAAGGTGTTAATTGTCTCCTAACAAACCTTAAGATTTTTTTAAAAAATGTCACATTTTATTAATTGAATTTGTGCATTTCTTGTTGTCGTTAAACTACCTCCATTTTTCTGTCGAAAGAATAATATGGCCATAGGGAAAATTTTATTCACCATATGAATTAAAATAATAAAATATATATAAAATCTTAGTTTTGTCTTTAAGATAACAAGCCCTCTGACGAATGACTGCTTGAATTACAACTGATATAACATTCCCAGTTTTTATCACTGCGACTATGCCAGAAAATTTAAGGCAGCAATCAAGTGTTGTATGATTATAATAGAAACTAGTTTAAAATACAAGTCGGGGTCGGTGGGTAAATTTTTGTTTCGCCAAAATATATTAAATATGGAAATTTATTTTAAAGCCTAGCTATCACATTTATACGAATTAAGGACAGGTAGCTATCTTCCGTGCTAGGAAACAATGGCACTGATTCTCCTCAGACCTTCATCGAAACAATAGACACGATGCTTAGTCTTTTAAAGACTCTTGAAGGTCAAACAATAGCAATCATTTCTGTGTGCATTAAAAGTCTGCCCTCAAACCACTTTTCCTTTTATAATAACAGCAGTCAAAACAGCTCATTGCATCGATAAAAGAAATGCAAAGTTGGGAACATGCGGCATGCACTCCATTGAAGAAAAAGTTAGCTCTCTCACAGTCAGTTAGCTAATACAATTTTATAATAAATGCAAATACAAAAGGAATATGTAATGTGTAACCAAAAGTACGGTGCAAATCCCGTTCAAATGTTTGTTCGTTTAAATTTAGACATTTAACTTGATATATATGAATGTTCCAATGTTCCAATACTGTTTATTTAATAATGTAGAAATTCTATACCTTAAATAACCAAAAGAAATTAACTGTGGAAAGAATATAGTGGTACAGAAATGTGTAAGATTTTGTTTTTAGTGGATTTGAGGAGACCTGCTTTTAAAATATGGCTCAGAAAATATTAAACGCAATGTTTTCCTTTAATAGCGAAACGAATAAAACTGTAAAGTCATTCTTTTATATCTTAAGTTTTTTTCTCCACATCTAAACAGGTATAAAAAATTAACTCACCTTCGTTAACGACTAATTACATACAAATAATAATAATAATAATACTAACATATTACAAATTAAAATATGTCTATAACTGTTATCTTTGTACAAAGGATATTGATTTACGGCTGTACGAGACTCTTTTTTCATTGTGTACCGTAAATGTCAACCCTATTGAAACTCCTTTCTGTACGCTACATCACGAGATAGCAGCCCGTCATGCCAAAAATACTACTTAAATAAATACTACTTTTATTTATTTATTAACGGTAGTGGTATTTAGGTCGAATTTAAATGCACACGAATTTGGTCAGTAGACAAAACACGCGTATTTTGTTATGTTATTTTAAAGTATTTTATTACTATTATTATTAAATATTATTATTATTATTATTATACCTTTGCATTTAAGATGGTGCTATGTTTTCAGAAACTTTGCATTAAAAACGCGAAATTTTCCTCGAAATGTTCTTTTTTTCAGTAAGCACACTCATTACTCTTGACTGTCTGTGGCCATAATGGTATCTCTAACACAGCGACCATTGAATTAGTTAAATATTAATATCAAAAGAAGAGCACCCAGTTGGGAAGATAGGAGGTTGAAGGGAAGTAATTGAGTATTGAGCGGAACGGCAACTCTCAAAATAAAAGGATATACATATTTTCTTTATTTTCTTTATTGTTTTAGTAAACTATGCTTATAAAGGATAAATGTTACTGTAATATTACTGCTATCTAAGATCACAAAAAGAGGTAAAAGGGTAATCCTTTTGCTATATTTGTTAACCATGGTTATTTGCTTTCGACAGAGAGAGAGAGAGAGAGAGAGAGAGAGAGAGAGAGAGAGAGACTGCCTAGGACACAAAGCTGGCGCGCGCGGGCTATATATCTCTGTGACTACACAGTGCTGACCTCCGCTCTGCGGCTTTTCAGAATAATAATTCAGCAATGCGCGAAGGCTATTTGTTTCGCAATTAGGGGTGTGAGTTAAAGCAGGCACCACACCACCACAACAGTGTAACAGGGCCAAGTGGCTGAACCTTCCAACAAATCTTGGAGGGTCTTACGTATAGGAGTATTGACCAATATCATGATGGCAAAAAAAAAACCATGATGAGCTGTCACAAGAAAAAGCCATTATATTTTGTTCTTTTTGACTTTTCTTAAACCTAAAGTAAAATACCGAGTAGGATGTTGAGATGTGTGTACTGCGAAGCATAATATATGTGGTAAACGTATTCAAATGTGTTGAAACCCGAAGCAAGAGGGACACGTGGAAGAAAAGGTCTTGGCAAGGCCTCGACTCCTGTTGTTTTAAGGGCCCCGTTGGTTTACACGACTGTCTGAGAAAAGAGATAGCATATTGCCCTTAGGTTACAGTGCCCCGACCGCGCTGTTATGACAAACTCGCCCCGGGCCTTTACTGGCCATGGAACAGAGAACGTAGTCCAGCCTGTGGCGGGTCAAGGGTTCCAAAGGGTCAGTCTGTGTCTTTGCAACAGACCTAATCGGTCAGAAAAACGTGTCCTCTGTTTGAACCCATGGCAGCCATTCTGCCCAAGAATTGATTTTTCCCCTTATCCCGATACGAATTCCTATATTTTTACAATTTGTTTCTCTTGACCACGCTTCATGCCACACAGGTCCACAGGGGGTGTAAATGCCCTGAGCCAGAACTGCCGACCTTTTTCCCTATATACGATAGCGATTGATTAGCAGAGGTTAAATGACTGTGAGCGCGTTCTCAGATGCAGTCGTGCTCATCTAAGCACACAACGACAAGCAACAGCATCGAAGCAATTTGCTACATGCCGTTTGTTTTAGGCAAATTGTTTCGAAACATTCTCCACCGTCCTTTTAATTCTTTTCTGGCCAATAGAGCATTGAACAATTCATTCTCGAAGCCAACCGTCTTTGCACCTGTGTGCCAACCAAGTACTAAGACCTGCAACGCAGTGCAAATAAGCATTATGACTTGCAAAAGAAATAAACAGCCATAAACCAGACCTAATGCAAGCAAGTAGTGATAAAACAGCACATTTACAGACTAAACACTAATCTAAAGGTTATGCCAATCCTTTACCCCACATGCATATTTAATTTCTTGAATATTAACATACAGAATCTACCTCCACCCCTATTCCTTTTTTTCAAAACAGATCTCACTCTTTCAGACAAAGACACTTCATGATTTTATTATAAAGGTGTCCGGACAAAAACATTTGAACCATGCTTTAGTGAGACATGAAATAACAACGCAAACACAAAGTCACACTGGAAGCTTCCCACACGTCACGTTCCCTATCGAAGGGGCCAGAAACGACACTATAGCGTTTGTGCTTGTTCGTCTGTGAGAACAGTGACATAAGGCAAAACTTACAAACAAAACAAGTCGTCTTACCTTAACTGCTGTCACTTGTCCGGTGAAGATTTTCACTTGTGCAATCATTTCATCAAGAATCATTTTATGGGATTTTATTTGCCCAAAAAATTTCTTGTGGCATGACCTGGTAAATAGGTTGTGGAGAAAGGAGGGGGTGTCTTCAAGTGTCCTCCAAGATCTTTCTGCCCTCCTAGCAGAAGGTCTGTGCAGTTGTGCTGCTGAATAACAATAGAGAGAGGACTTGTTTAAAGAGAAGCTGTGATTAATGATTTTTTTGTATAATTCTCACATTTTTCTTCTGGCATCTGTCTGCAAATAATGGCGATGAACTTTTGAAACCCTTAAAAGAAATCTGCTCACCCTATTCAGACCACTGTGGCCGAGGCCCTTTCTCTAAAATATGGCAAACGCTCGCACCAGAAAAAAATTCCAAGGTGACATGTTAGATACCACACACGAATATATTCATTTGTAAGCATAGATTTTTTTTTAATTTTCTAAAAGTATACAATCTGTTTATTTCTTAACGAATTTAGCACTATAGATATATTTTTAATCATTTTATAGACGTGACGTTATATTTGTTATATTCAATTTTGAAAGCCAAAGCAAAATAACAATAATTCTAACAAATTTGCGTTTTTATTGTGTTACTATGTAAATACACTGCAACTGGTGATATTAAATATATTTTTGTCATTGGCTGTTTAGTGACATTAGTGATAAGACAAAAATTCGCAAATAAAGTGTGGAAAAACAGACAAATAGCTGCAACGGGATATGTGGTAAGAAGAAGCGCTGATGTCAACCAAGTAATAGAACATTTTCTGGATGGCACACAATGGTAGCAGGCCAATTTTCACCATACTTTGTTCAACCCCAGCAAGCGGAATGCTATTTTCTCCGGCTCTATATTTTCGATACCTACTGTAGGAAAAGAAAATGAAAATTAATACGAAGGCTGTGCAATCCTAAAGAAGCCATTTGTCTTCTTGATTATCTATTTGGTTGTCAGGGTTTGAGCTATGGCACAGACCCGCTCCTTTGCAATAAAAACACAGCTTGCGCTGGCAAAACACCCAACACTTTTGTGCAAAAATTATACCTATTAAATCCGTTTAAACCTTAGAAAGTTCATACCGTATTTACAAACGGAGAGGCACATTTCAGTGGTCGCTTTCTGCTCCACGAAGCAGAGAGTTGTACAGCATTAAATCAGAGAGCAAACGGAAGAATGTTTTTTTTGTGATTTGAATTAGATAACAACGCCTAATGCAGTAGGATTACTCGGATACAGATGATATAAATTACACACCAGCAATTGTATTGCAAATATCAAATGAAACTGACCCACATTTAATAAAAACTGCTTGTGATTTATCAGTTGCTATTACGATTAATGGCAATCACCATCTCCACGTAGCACATATATTATTAAATAGGACACAAGGAAAAAAGCATTGATTATTATGTTTTTATTTATTAAAATTCTATAGCTATTTACAAGTAACAAAAGTGTACAGTGAAAGGCCTAAGCAGAAGAAGGAGACATAGAAATGTGGAAAACAGGAAAAATACATCACCAGGAAGACTGCTCTTTGGAATGTAAAAATATTCTCATAAAAGATAAAATATTAACATATAATAGGTGATTGAAGGAAAGAAAGAAAGAAAGAAAGAAAGAAAGAAAGAAAGAAAGAAAGAAAGAAAGAAAGAAAGAAAGAAAGAAAGAAAGAAAGAAAGAAAGAAAGAAAGAGAAAGATGACATACGTGCACGTTTTTTTTCTATTTGACGTAGAATAAAAACAGAAACTTAAAGACGAGGTAATATGAAAAACGATAATAGAGTTTCTCATTCGTTCATGCAATATATGCATTTCTCTACACATAAGATAGTTAAATTAAATTGCAACGTACAAATAAACGATAATATTTTTGCAGAAAATAGCATTCTGTTCAAATAACTTCAAATTTATTACTTCATAAAACTAGAAAAAAAAACATTGAAAAAAATCAACTGAGGTAATTGCAATAGTATTTAGCAGTGCTTATTTTAAATAGTTTTGCATTGTACTGTTTTGGTTTTCTTTATGCTAAGTTTGATTCAACTGTTCTTTCTTTCGTTTTTCTATGAAAGGTCAGACATTTTCGTACACACCGCATGAATTGTCTATTTTATTTTTATTTTTTTGAAATGCTCTAAATACTGTAATTAGACACAGAAACGTGACCAGTACGGTTGTCTTTTATCCAAGAAGGACACCGAGACCTCACACAATTTTTATCAGCCACACTGGCAAAACAAAATATTAAATGTGAGAGTAACGTTTATAAGAAAGGGGAGCATCATATTAACAGAACAATGATCGGCTACTTTTGTAGGCTACAACCAGCAAAGAAAGGTTTTGAAAATGGCTCTTGACAAAACAAGGAGACTCATTTATTAGGCACAATTCTAGACGTCGAGGTAATGGGCAGGCCTACGGTTCATCCTTTGTGCCACAGAGTAAACATGACAAATGGGACTGAGTTTGGCATGATTAAAGATGAAGCGGGGATCCATCTTCACCAAATCTGAAAACTGTCTGCTGCCTTCTGTTGTTATAGAGGGGTCGAGGGAGCAGGGACCAGGAGCACAGGATAGAACTAGGCGTGAGCACAAATGAGGAAGTGTTTAAGTTCGAGTCCTCACCCCAGTTGTGATTAAAATATTTTTCCCTGTGCACTTTCATTACTCCAACTAATGTAGTATCCATGTCGTTTATAAGCGATGAGGTTAAACATTTCTAGAGCCTCACTTCTAAAGCTGAGTTCTTAAAATGTGCGTCATTCACATGAGCGCAAACTTGCTAAAGAGTCTGTGGCGGCCCGCTCGCACGGTTCTGATTACTGCACAACGGGCCACCGTTTAAAGTCGAGTTGGCTGAGTTGCTGGTGCGGGTCTTCGTGTTGGGCAGCTTATGGTCTTTCTTCCACTTCATACGACGGTTTTGAAACCAAATCTTTATCTGTCGTTCGGAGAGGCAAAGAGTGTGGGCGATTTCCACCCTGCGCCGGCGAGTAAGATAGCGATTGTAGTGGAACTCTTTCTCCAGCTCAAGAACTTGCTGTCGCGTGTAAGCTGTGCGTGAGCGCTTGGGTTCTCCCCCTGAATAGTTCGGACTCACTGCGGGAAAACAGAACGACACATTATAAAAAGACACAATATTTAACCTTAGACACGCACCTAATGTGCAGTATTATTCTACATATAAAAAAACCCCATCGTAAATCTTTTGCCCTTTTTACACGTTTTTTATCTTAATGCGTAATTTAGTATGCGCTTTATGCAATTAACAAATCTAAAAACATAAACAATTTATAATGGAATGCCTTATCTAGTAAAGGTTTACACAGATAATAAATAAAAAAGAAGAATACTTAAGACGAATATACATTTTCTATGTTGAAAAGCGTATAAAAATCTACATCAACAGTCTGTTTTAACAAAAACATTTCATGTTTATTTGCAGGGTCATTTGAAAGAAGCAAGAACTCATTTGGGGGTTTTTTCACACGCTTCAGGAACGGATTAAAAGTTCTTAATTAATAGACAATAATAGTATAGGCCTTCTGTTTGCTTTGCCATTGGTGTCTTTATACATGTCAATATCTTATCTGTCATAAAGCTTTTCACAAACAGTATTGAGGTGACAGAGCAAAATATGCCTTTTTACAACAAGCCACTTAAAATCAAATTACCAAAACATAAACCATAACTTATGGGTTACTAGAGGTCTCATAAAACCTTCCCAGAATGAAATTAGAATGAGCAGGTCGCACAGACTTTAAAGGTACTTTGAGAAGAAGTGCAATAAAAATTTATGGGGGGTGTAATTATATTGCCCTGCAAACAGCCGATCGTAAATCTCGACCAAGGGCTACCTCACATGGGGACTAATAGATTTAACACCCGACACTGAGAGTTTTAGAGTGTGTGAAATGTTTGCGCACGGCGACGCACAAGCAAAAGAAGTTTAGTTGCACTTACCGATATTTACGTGGACCTTCTTCATCCAGGGATACACCACGGGATCCTTTCGAGAAGTGGCCGAAGGGGTGCTTTGGTTAATAGGGGTCTGACCGCAAGCAGGCGGTGGGCTCGGAGTTACCGAATCGCAATGGTGACTTGGCTCTGGAAGCGGGCTCGAGAGTGTAGCTGTGTTTAGTACGTGACCCCGAGGAGACATGACTACTCCCGGCTGCCCTGGACCCTGGCACGACGAGTAGGGTGGCTCGACGCAGCCAGACCGCTGATGGTAGATCGACTCATGCTGAAACGATGTCTCTCGCCTCTGGGCGCTATAGTAGTCCGGAGAGTGACTGGGTAGGTAGTCGCTTTGGGAGTACTCCTCGCACGGTGGAAACTTAGGGTCCACATAGTTGGAGTTGATCAAATAGGAACTCATGGCCATTAATTTCTTTGAATTGCCACAAAATATACTAAAATTTATATCTATCCCTTTACTCGTTTTCCTGTTTCGTAAAACCCTCCTACTTTCTGTCAAGTGAACAAAGTTAAGAGTCCACGTGACTGCAGTAGCCAATAGCGTTCCTCCTTCCAATTCCCGGATTAGGAAACGAGAAAAAGCAGTTTAGACTGTGCTGAATATCGACGCACAGTTTGGGGACAGTACAACTACGTTTATTACTGTACTGCATTGGTTTAAAATAAAAAAAAGGATGCAGATAATCCAAAATACTCACGGAAACTGGCATGCCGGTAAAGCCACCCTGTCCTTTCATATAAACACAGACTTCCGAGACTAAGCGACTCCCCCTCTCTTTCGCTTTGAGTACCTCATTTTAATGAGAACATACATACGCCTCTCCAAAATGTGCTTCAGATGTTCTGAACTTAAATTTTTCCATGTTTTGTCCAATACTTGTTAAAAGAGGTACCCAGTAAAAGGACAAACCGCTCTCTCTGACGAAGCTCTTAAATGCACTTGCTAATAATGGTGATAGAATGGAGGTGGTGTGATCTGCGTGTCAGAGATAAATCTGGGCTTGTTTAGGATCGATAGAAAATTCATCAACTAATTCAGGTTGCAAAGCCTCCTAAATCAAAACTAAGGTCTTTTGCATTTAAGCACACTCTACAGTCATTTCCCTTACAAAAGGTGCATTTATTCATTTTTATTTACGCCCAAGCATAACTGGCCATTAAACGTTAACTTTGCTTGTAATTTGACGTTGCATCGATTCCTACAATTCTGGAAACAGGCTATTCCACAAAAGTGAACAAAAAAACTAAGCAAAACGATCGCTAAAATTTTTGACAAAAAGTATTTTACCACACGTTCGATATTACTAAAAAGTATTTTTATATGAAATGAAAGCTAGAGTTTTATGTTGATATCTTCTTTTCCGTTGATTGCGGTCTGTATATCAACTACATACTCCCCTAGATACGAATTTGTGACTGTGTGACTTTTCACACAAATCCGGATCTACAGGGTATATATAGATGACAGGTGTCCTCTTGATATCAAACCTTGACAGCTCATTTTCTATGTCAATGTCTTACACCTGAATACTCACCATAACTACCTGAAAATAACTGCTCAAAATTAAAATGCTATTTTTTATTACAATATTAATCTGACTTAGTAATTAAAAATTATTCAGACTCGTTAGTGGTACAGATAATAATAATTATATATATATGTCTATATCTTTCTATCTATATATAGCTCTTTCTCTCTCTCTCTTTCTCTCTCCCTCTCTCTCTTTATATATATATATATATATATATATATATATATATCTATATATATATATATATATATATATATATATATATATATATATATATATATATATATATAGCATCGGCCTTACAGCGGTGAAAGCCTCAAAGCAGGTAAACACTATTTTGTAAAAAGAAAAATTTAAAAAAAAATAAAAAAATTAATAAAAATCTACGTTATGACAACAGTATATTTTAATTTCTCACACAACCACACACACACCACACACGCATGTATGTATATATATATATATATATATATATATATAGATATATATATATATATATATATATATATATATATATATACTATATAATAGATATATATATATATATATATATATATATATATATATATATATATATATATATATATATATATATATATATATATATATATATATATATATATATATATATACTATATATATATATATATATATATATATATATATATATATATATATATATATATATATATATATAAGAGAACACAGAGACAGGGTTGACAGGGGGGGTCATATTTTTTCAAAGGTCTACTACCAAAAATCAAAAAAATATAAATATAAAATAGAACCTACTGTACATCTTTACCAATTTTTATTTCGTTCTTTACAACATTTATATCAATAATTATTACATCTAGTATGTTCCTTCCTTTTCTTAAAAAATGTGCACTGCATACTATGTTAAGAAATTATCGAGCTGGTGTTATTTGAAGTTGGTCTGAAAAAGTAATTTCAAAAGATACACGTACTGTTTGATCAATAATTTAAATTAAATTGTTTAAATTCGTTAATATAATAAAAATAGAAATATATAAATATTTATTTTTTGCAATTGTACGTAAGATAAAATGGGGCTTGTATACATATATATTTTCAGCATTTTTGGCGTCTCTCTTTATTTCTATTTTTTTGGAGTATCTCTTCATTTCGATTTACTTTATTTCCATTTTAATTTTTAATCATTTCTTGTTTAGTTTTAATTTATTGAGCTTTAAAACTGGGAACGGAAGACTGTGATATTTTATATAGATAATGCAGGTATCTATGTTGTACAGATGCAATACTGCTCGACTATAATATGTGGTTTATCGAATATAATATGTGGTTTACTTTAGGATACTTATATAAGAAAAAATGGAGAAAGTTCTATCGTTTCTGTCCGCTTCAACCCTTTCACCTCCCGAAGTCCACGACCTCGCCTTCACCCCATTTCTATCTCTCTTTGAAAGGCATTGAGAGTTCGAGCCATCTGCCTCATTATAGACTTAATGCGTACACCCACAGGCGTTTGAAACTCAGAATCAGTGTCTTCAGCCAAGGTAAAACTATGGACTACATAAAACCCACAAGCACAACCAACCGACTTTGTAGAACTTGAAATCAAAGTCATAACTCCGTTATAAAAGGGGGGGGGGTCACGCTCACCACACTGCACTAAAGCACGTGGTCCACTCAGGCAAAACACCTGCAGAAGAGAGTGCGGCGACATGTAAATGAAGCGCAATATCTTTACTTACTTTTTTTCATTCGCCCGTCGTTTCCAGTTTCTTCGAGCTCGCTTTCCAAAAAACAGTCCTGATGCTTTCTCCAAATGCCGGACAGAAACGGGATGGGACCCCGTCGCTATTCCAAAGCCTTTCTTTCTGTCACGACGGTACCGCGAGCCCCACCGCCACCCCCGCCCTTCTTTCCGATTTTTTTTAACGCCACAGGTTTAGCCCGTGACCTCGCCGTGATACCTTCATGCAACTCCCACTTATTTCTGCGATCCGATCAAAAAAAATTATAAACAACACAAGACCTTCGAAACGAAAAATTTATCTATAAACGACGATCTATTAATTTCTTACGCAAAACACGCTTCCCGGTGTCTCTTTAACCTTTGTTGGAGTGAAGAAGGGGTTTTCCCCGCACAATACAGCCGGCTCCTTCTTACAAGTGCTAAAAATAAAATGCATGTTAGACGTGCTCCGTCGTGAGCATTAGACTACAATATCATTGGACGCTTTAAGGCATTTTGTTGTGGACTCTCAGGTTTTCGTATTAATCTCGCACTTTGGCAGTCTTTGTTAAACAGCGAGGCGTGTCACAAGTCCCAGTACATTTTAATATTTGTTAGACGCGCTGACCTGCGGTTCACCCCTTCTCCGGGTCTCTCCCACTCGCAAGTTCTATAGTAATGCATGCACAGTTTGCGTGCTCATATTGAATTGTGCCCAGGTCACTACTTTGAAGAAAAATGACTGGGGTGGATGGTGGGGGTGTCATTTTTAAATGCCGTTTGAATCCCACAAATAAGTTTAGCCCCAGAACATTTTTTACTAGATATAAACATAAACCTTAATTTGAAAACGAATCAGTCTGGATTGTAAATTAAAACTCATGAATTTTTTTTTTACAATGCAGACATTTGGCTGTAATGGAATAAGAAATGTTACACACAAAATAAAGCATGTGTAGCCAGAAAGCGGATTTTAATATGCCGTTGTACGTCTCGTTCTGTAAACATCACACATTTGAGCTTAAGAAAAAAAAGCTCTGAGAACGCCATAAATGATCATTAATTGTGTTGAAAAAATGCATGAATTAAGAAAAATCACAATGCGCGCCTCATCTCTGCCAGGCAACGGCAAATGCTACGGTAGAATGGAAATTAATTCGATGAACTCTGCGTGAACTCGAAAAAAACGAGTATTCTAATACAATTATTTATCACCTATGCACTGTTTTATTTTTTCTAAATTGATTGATATACAAGGCTTAGCTTAGTTTGTCCGAAATTTTGTATTAATAACGGCGTCATATACAAATTCAATGAAACATTTCTTTGTTAAAATTTTATTTAAATGAAAATGCGCTTTTTATTCACTAAGCATCAAAATAGCACTCTTTAATACTTTGTTTTACATTTATCCCAAACTATTTTATACGAAAATGTTGCGTATAACTATTTGTAACAGTTATTTCGGTTATATTTATAAATTATACTATTTATATACCATTCCGAAATGTTTTTAGTTTTTCTGACTGTTAAAATTTATTTTTTCCATTTTTTTCCCTCCGTTTGTCTTTATCTCTTTTACATTTGGACAAAATTATGTTTCCTACATAAAACAATTTAATAAAAAAGGTATAATTTTAAAAATTCTTTTATAAAGTGTACTTTTAAAAAAATAACCGTATAAGGCTGATTATTTTCAAATATTTTGATATTTAGTATATTTGTAAGTTATAGCGTGTGATGTTTGGGACATTTTATTATGATATATACTTTTTTTCATTATTATTATTATTATTACAATTTTATTAGCTGTATATCTTAACTATTATACTAGTGATACTGTGCCTAATCTTCAGGCAACCAGTTCAAATTTGTGGACTTTGGGATGCGCATAAAATCTATGTTCATTTCATGGCCCTCCTGAGATGTGCAGTGGAAAGGAGGGTGGTCTTGTAGAGGTTATGATTTTCTTACTTTATGTTCTTATTCATATTCCTATTCTTATTCCTATTCTTATGACCGAGCTAAGAATAAGAATAATATTTTTTCTAAAAACGAAATTTTACTGAACTTAAATGTGAACCCATAAACTCATGGACGCTCCTCTTATCATTTTTCCTGTTTTTGCACACGAAACAAAGCTTTAGCCCCTGACTGTTTGGCAGTACCCCATTCCCTTTCCTCCTTTTCCTCCCTCTCTCACTTGCCATTGACATCTAGCAATTGGTCTGGCGCACAGTCGACAACCAACAGTTGAATCTCACACCACATAAACTTTTGACCTCTCAACTTTATGACCCAGCTCATCTCTCGCGGGAGGCTAAAACACTGGAGTAGCATTCAAGTGTTCCGACTTATTTAAAGTATATTATCCTAAAAAGAGTTTTTGATATGATTTAATTTTGTTTGTTTTAAATGTCGTGCTTCCTGGTGTTTAACACAGACAGTCACAAACCGAAACTTCTAGTACTGCATAAAAAAAATGCATCCTTCATATTAAACAAACACAAATGCTCTGGTAAAATTATCCATTTCTGTTGTTGGTTTAAATGTAAGAGAAGTTGTTAAAATGCTGGAAAGGAGAATCGTGTTTTAAATCGATATCGGACGACTTGTTAAGTCGACTGCATATAACAGCGCCTTCCACTTTTGTGAAGCTGGTCTAAAGCGGGCTCTGGTGGCGACTTTAAAGCGTTGCATTGGTTCTCTAGCGCCGAAACCACAAATAGAAAAACTATTTAAAAAGGGGATTTTGTACGAGTGTATTTAAACATATTAGTCTACAGCGATATATTTTCATTTAATACTAATTCGTCATTCATTCGTTCATGTAGGATAGGACAACGTTGGGCCATAACATTAAAATTAAAATTAGATATCTATTTGATCTTTTGAATTAAATATCACAGTCACAATCACATTACCAAACTTAATGCAAGTTATTAGTAAACGTATAGTTTTTTTATGTCAGCAAATTAAAAAGCAAACATTAAAAGGTAGGATTTTTTGTGAGATTTTTAAGTGTTCATCTCATTACACAAAAATATAATAAATGAGGAGTCAAAACATTGGTAAACAAAACAAAAAAAACAGGGCTCGATTCACATTTCCTCTAGTGTAAACATAGTGTATTGTAAGTAATAGAAGTGTTGTAGAACAAGCTGCATTGTTTTACGCCTGCGCCCTCCCAGTACTTCTAGTCTAGTGACCTCTGAATGATCCCCTCCTCATAAATTATGGATGAGAGATGTTTCTGGATTGTCCTTATCCATATCCAAAACGCATTATGAATTTAAAATTGCAATTTAAAATCTTCAGGCTGGGACTGTCAGCACCGTCAACGCATACAAAATATCTTTTTCGGGGGAATAGATCGCTGCAAAATATTTAAAATAGTAGGAGGAGAATGTTTTGTTTGTTTTTTTGTTTGTTTGAAGATCAAGATACCTCTTTTGCTCATTGCTGAATTATGAACATGAAAAATATAATACATTTAATCTAAGCGGGTAAAGTATAGTGCATTATTATAAAAGTATATTAAACTGTGTGGGTGTTTGATATACCTAAAATATATTAGTATAAATATTTTGTTTAATCTTTTGATGTTATAATAATATTATTTTTATAATATAATTATATAACGGATTTATAGTTCGTTTTTTAGTAGAGTAAGATGTAAAAGCAGTGGCACTGCGTCTGCGTATCGTCATCAATTTTGAAAAATATATGCGTTAATTGTATTTTAATTCAGTGTTTTATGAAAAAAAGAACCGCACGTGACTAATTTAAAAAATAGTTTATTTGTTTGTTCTCTTGTTTGCTTGTTTATATCTTGGTTTTAAAAATATGCCTATACCTGGTCTGTACTGCAGTATTCTTTTCTGGGAGGTCCATTGTCATTTACACATTTCTTTCTTTTTGCCTTCTTTCTTTCTTTCTTTCTTTCTTTTTTTTCTCTCCTTAAAAATACATGGGTGGAAATAAAAAAAAATGTACTTATAGAATTGGGGAGGTATATTACAATGTTGCCTGTGTGCGCGCGTGCGTAAGCTTTTGTGTATGTGTGTGTGTGTGTGTGTGTGTGTGTGTGTGTGTGTGTGTGTGTGTGTGTGTGTGTGTGTGTGTGTGTGTGTGTGTGTGTGTGTCAAAGAGAGCGAGAAAGAGAGAGGTGAGAGAGAGAGAGAGAGAGAGAGAGAGAGAGAGAGAGAGAGAGAGAGAGAGAGAGAGAGAGAGAGAGGGAGGAAAAAGTAGCTTTTTGAACACAGTCATTCTATTTAAGTTGATGAATTACATTTAATTAACAAACACACCAAGAAAAATGACATATTGGCTGTAAAAGGTACAAAAACGAAAAATAAAACAATGTATTTTACCCATGTTTACAATACAATCTGTGATATTGCCCAAATGGAACATTTGAATTCGTAGCACGTCAAAATGACAAGAACATCATACATTCCCGGTTTGGCAATGTTTCTAAATTCCGGCGTGTATGTTATTTTATTTCCGTAATGCACAGCATATGTCGAAGGTCTTAAAATACAGCAGCAAGAAACATGGTAAATATGTACCACTTTTTTCCTTTTAGATGAAACTCTACTTGTACAACGATCTAACGTGTTTACACGTGTAATAAAGATTACGCAAGACCAGTTACCTCCGTGGGAACTTCAAATACGCAGTTTAACTTCTTGAATACATGCGACAAAACCATTTGACCGTTTTCACTATGCTTTCCCCATTTTCCAAAACAACTTCCAATCTAGGGTTAAATGACTTACTTGAAGTTTGCACGGTCCACTATCCTTATATCCGCCTCCAAATGGGTAGAACTGGCGAGACAGTCTATGGACCAGACACGGACAGAGCAGTGGCATACGTTATTTTCCTCACTACTGACCCTTTAGAATCCTTTCGTAGTAGTTAAACCGTCACTTGCTTTCTAGAATGTGAAATATATAGTACATTGTCAACTCCCCAAAACCATAAAACTAACTTTATGGACACCACGTGACTTTTGAGAGCCAGTAAGGGGTATCTGTCTGTGGCCTGCGCGATTTTTACGATCTAACTTCAAGATAAAACGCTCATCCATTTGACATGTTAATGTCATAGCTACTTTTGGTATAGTTTGGTCTTTGGCAAAAACTGAATCCCAAAAGGCAGCCGCGCAGGCGATATGGGACAGCTGGTCCACTTTTAGGAAAATCTACTCGGCTCTCAAAAGACGTTTTAGACGTAGCAAAACGGTTTGGCTGTGGTAAGTTTACAAGTTCGGTACATGTTTAATGAGAGGAAGAAAGACTGCGTAAAAGTGGGTTATCACACATTTAAAATATCTATTTTTAATTTATAGTTGGGACATAACATATCTGATATAAAAGAAAATCTGTCTAACAGATATTGCATTTTTGTCTAGCGTTAGATGCGTTTTCCTTCATAAATAGGGAACTTTGTTGCTTTAGTGTAGGTCAGTATTGAGTTGTAGATACTAATTTAGGTATCCTGGTAGCCCGAGCTTGAAGCTTTTTACCGTTTTTAACAGCTGAAACTTTAAGATTCAGATATTGATAAATGAGAGACATGGTGAAGTTTTCCCTGGATATGGCGGGTCTGAATGTGACAACTTTATTTTTTACTCCAAGTTAAGCTACAAACAAATACAAAAAGCTAATTGGCAAAATGGGTGCAGGCAGTTCGTCAAGGCTTTTTTTCTACACACAATTTGCCATTCACTCTGCCTTCAAATAGCCAAATGGTCACAATAAAAGTGTTCAATATGTACATAATTTAAGAAACATAAACATGATCCAGGAATATACAATTACATAATTTGAATATAACTATACACACGTAGAACGGATACAGGACTCTAGGACTATTTACAATTTCTTCTTTTTTTTTTTGAAAAATAATTAAAGAATTTGATCACATGACAAAAGTCTAATGAGTGTATCTAGACAATGACTTTAAACATATATGACCATGGAACACAGAAACCTTACTTCTGATAAAGTGAATGCAGCCACTAATAGTGCTATATATAACTAGAGCATCACTTCATATTTGGGCAGAAGTATAGCTGTAAACTCAAAGGTATACAAGTTATAGGTAGTAAATAAGTTATAACATTTAGTTAACATGCTAACTCTCAAAGCATTATACATAGCACTTGACAAACAATATTTATAACAAGAACAACGAGCGGCAATATTTTTTTTGTTCGTTTTCTCTTTGGAAATAATAATCAAATTATTAAAAGAACAGCATGTGAGCACTAATTTATTTTATTTTTTTTGCAGTACCACAGTAAAATTTTTAGTTTGACTTAAATACCCCTAAAACATGCCGAAAGGTGCCGCTTTTACAGTACTCAGTAAGAGTCTATAGACTTTTTTCCCATCTATTTTCCATCGCGGGATCATTGCAGCACTTACAGCATGATTTGCGTTAGCACTATGGCTGAAAAGCGCTACCTGCAGTAGCCAAACTCATGCTCTTCAATTTATTGTCCTTTTTCCATTTCATCCGTCGGTTTTGGAACCAGATCTTAATTTGACGTTCTGAAAGACATAGAGCGTGAGCTATCTCTATTCTTCTTCTCCGGGTGAGATACCTATTAAAATGGAACTCTTTTTCCAGCTCTAGCGTCTGATAACGGGTATATGCAGTTCGGGCCCTTTTCCCATCAGGTCCAGTCATATCTGCATGGCAAGGTTGGGAAAAAAAACATTAACGAGTATAGTGCAATACAAAATAAAACAGTAGATCGCCAAAAGTGATTTGCAATTTGGAATTTTGCATGCAAATACTCTTGACGGACTCACGATTTATGACTGAATGAGCTAGACTGCAATCGCCAAATGGTACAGTGCACAAATGTGCGTAAACAACACTTTTTTCTTAATGTTTTACAAAGTTCTGTATTAAGTAAAACATAAGTCTTCGACATGTAACAACGCGCAAATTTCCACCAGTCGTTTCCCAACAGTACTGTAACTTTGTCGGTTGTTTTTTTTTTCTCCTCAAGTAGTCACATTCCCTTGAACTATAAAACAGAACTTTTCAAAAGAACAACTTCCAAGCATTTATGGCTTGCTGTCCTCTTATCCACCTCTCTCCCTTTTTTTCTGCTACAGCTTGCGAGGCTCCACATTTGAAAGATTTATGACACTTTGGCGAATATAAGTAAAGACTAATTCCGCCCCCACTGTTAAAAAGCAAAAACGTCTACGCACAAATTAGAAAGCACTTACTAGCAAACAGTAAAGAATAAAAAATATGCAAGTACCATGGCTGATATGTAGCTTCCGCATCCAAGGGAATATTTGTGGCGCTTGGCCATCGGTAGTTGCTGAGCCGGTGGAGGTTGCCGTGGTCTCTTGCTTCTGCAGAGACCGCGGAGCTTGGTTGGCCGGTCTGTGGGAACCTTCTTCGGTTTCAGATGAAGCACTGGCCTCGTCGACTTCTGTAAAATGCGTACTGTTGGTGAGGTTAGTACTTGCAGCGGAAGAGCTTTGGTCGGAAGGGGGTGAAGAGCCTTTGGGTCCTAGGCTCTCGCTGTTAGAGCAAGACAGCGGCTCCGGGGATGCGAGCGAGCAGCTTGATGGCTGTCGGAATCGAGTCTCCGGCGCTGGAGACTGGAAACCTCGGGAATTGTCCCCAACCGTACCAAAGTGGCCAGAGCTGCCTGAACGGTTGACGGTTAGGTCCATTCCATTGTAGTTGTAGCCGTAAGAGCCTGAATGCATGGTGCCGGAGTCCCTGTACGAGGCGTTCATAGCGTTGCTGCTAGTTCCATAATTTAGTAACTGATAGTCAGGGCCATTTGGGTAGCGCCCTGAGAACGAGTTTACAAAGTAAGAGCTCATTTAGGTTGTTTTAGCGATCTTGATTTGTAGATCTTGGTCGTTATAACGCTGTGCTTCACGATTTATGATGTATTAATGAATTATAGCAATGCACTGTACTTCGTTTTTGCTATGTATGCGGCCAAATATGGGGGTGGGGGTGCGTTTGGGAATCACGTGCTTTTGTTGACCAGTCGTAAATTCTCACTGATGACTTCAAGAGGTAATTCATGCTCTATGGTTACAAATGATGACGAGACGGGGAGTTGTAGCCTCGAGCATTCGTGTGCCTCCCATTGCAAGTATATGCTGCATGTGAGCAGACAGCGTCATCTACTGGAGATGTAATTTACAGCACAATGCACATTTTCTGGGCTATATGCCTTTTGTTATTCTTTCATTTTCTTAAGTTGGGAAAAATTTATTTTACAATGTCGACTAACACATAATGCAACTATAAAAACAAACCATTCTAGGTTTTTTTAATAATTTGAAGTATGCATGTAATACTAAAAATAAAACCAATAATACAAGCAATAACAACAGAAACAATAATAATAAAAATAACAATAATAATTATTATTATATTTATTATTAATAATAACAATGATAATAACAATTATTATTATTAATAATTATTGTCATTATTTACTATTCATAATTATAATTATCATTTATTATAAATAATTATAATATTTACTTTCTTTTCGTATGTTTATTATTATTGTTGTTGTTATTATTATTAGTAGTAGTAGTAAGAGTAATAGTTGTGGTAGTTGTATCTATATGCCCAGATTCTCATTCGTTCTTAATAATACGTTCTCAAATACGTTCTCAGTAAGGAATTTAAGCTTTTGATATATGACCTGAACTGATATATGGTTGTTGATAAAAGGCTCAAGTTGCATGTGTATCATGGTGAGCAAACGGTGTGCATACATTTTAAAATGGTCAACTGCGGTAAAAATTCTAGATTACATTTACTGAAGCTTAGTAACCTGTAAAAATATATTTATTGATCATTTTGTCTTCTGTCTAAAGACTGTCTGGACATAATTAGCTTTAAAAATTCTTAAACATTCTGGCAAATGAGGAGGTCAGTCTCCTAAACGTTTGACCCTCACTGAATAAGTGCACGGTGCGGACAGGTCAGCTTTCTCCTTGGGCCATCATTTAAAAATCACTGAACCCTTTCCTTTTACTTTGTATGGTGTATTTTGCCGCTGAACGCTGGGGCGGCATGTCTTTCAGTGTGTAAAAGGGAAACTGGGTAATTTGTTAGATATTCAACTTCTTTTATTGTCACTGCTGAAGCAGGTTAACATCATTGTCATATTTGTGTTCCAAACAGCGTCGAACTGAACGTTTTTAGACACCTTTCCTATCATCAGAGCCCACGCATCCAAATAAACGCATAAGATAATGAGTCTTATGCGCTTATTTATTAGCATAATTGCTAGAAAGTATTGTTTTACTGCTAAAAATATCACCAAACAGGGTATGCCAGGTGGAATGTTTTCTTGCTTTATTTAATTGTTCCTTCTGATAAATATTACAACAATTAAAATACATATACAATATGAACAGACTACAAACTTAAACCCGCCTTGTTGGTTTGGGAAAAAATGAAAACGTATCTTTTTCCTAAAATCCGTAAACATCTCACACATTTAATTACCCTTACTAAAATGCGTCGTTTCGTACAATGGGATTTTATTTGAATTTTACAGTTTAATAATAAGTACGAACATAACATATAAACTATAGGTGTTAAACATTTTAGAGGTAAAAACATATTGTCATGTTCTGTACATAAAAAAAGCATTAGTTAGAGATGTAATGCAAGAATTAAACAAAATAACACTTGAAAAGTGTAAGTGAAATGCTACAACGAATTTACCAATGCAACTTCACCGAAGCAAATGTATGTACATGAAGAGTTTTCCTTCTGATGAGTTATTAAGATGTCTGCTGATCAGTCCCATAATTTCATTCTGTCCTCTTCTCGTCTTTCTCCTCCCCGCTGGATTGTGATGAGTTGATTAATTTGTTTTCTTTTTTCCACTTCATCCTTCGGTTTTGGAACCAAATCTTGATTTGGCGTTCCGTTAGGCATAAAGCGTGCGCAATCTCAATACGGCGTCTGCGGGTAAGATACCTGTTAAAATGAAATTCTTTTTCCAACTCCAGTGTTTGGTAACGGGTGTATGTCTGACGACCCCTCCGACCAGGGTTACTGAAGGTCCCTGTCCATAAAATAGAAAGAGGAATAGTTGCACATTAACGCCAAAAACGTGCATGTTATAGTGATTATAATGACAAATATGTACATGCAACACAAATTGGGGACAGCAACATGACTTGAAAATTGTATGCCTTAAGGCATTTATTACGTGTTTGCAAGTGTATCTTATGTCACCTCGAAGATATACTTGACTTTAAGTAACAAAGCTAAACAGTTGAATTCTCAATATAAGAAAAAAAATAAAAGACTGTTGTACATCAGCACCATTAACATGCGCAATTCAAGTCAGACGATCCTGGCACTGCTTTTCTGTGTGTTTGCATTTAAAATCAGTATCTCGTATTAATCTATTCCACCACAGCAGGGATACTGTTTTAACCTTAATTACCGTATTGTTCTTTACATTAGAGGAGCATCTGCAACAATGGTGACAAATGTAATATTTCTTTAATGTATTAATCTATGTATTTACGGTAGAGCAGAAACGAAATCGGCAATGCAAATCATTTGGAGGAAAACAAGAGGCTGATAAAGCCACTCCCTTGCTGTTTTAGCGCAAATCGAGCACTAAAATAAATACAAGTCTAAACTAGAATATTATGTAATAATTGTAGGATATTAATACAATAGATGTTACGTATTTCTTAGAGTGCAAAGAGGTTGCGTCTTCTGCTCGGTTACAGTGTTACACTGTAAACACGGATATATGCTAGATTGAGAAGCTTGTATTTACACTGTACGCGCTTCCGGATATGCAATATCTAGCCTACTTTAGGTCTGTAGTCTATAGAGGGCAAATATAGCGACAAATATAAGAAAACATGACAACACGAACGTACCACTGCACGAGTTCATTCTTTGCATCCACGGGTACACTGGTACTGCCGGCTTCTGTTCGTCGCACTCGGTGAAGATACTTTTCCCAGACAAATCTGTGCAATCTGTTTTCCGGTGTTCCTGACTGTGGACAAGAGAATGCTCTTCTATGCTTGAGAGTGCACAGGCGTTGTCTTTTTCCCTGCAAAAACTTGCTGCTGCGTAATCGCAGGAACCGATGGTGGTCGCCCTGCCGTAGGCACCGTTTGTCTGCTGGTAAAAAGAAGAGTGGTACGCCTTCTCTGGAACACTGCTAGCTCCATAAGCAGCACCGGGATAGTGTCTTAAAGTGTCTGTGTATCCAGAGGAGTATAAGGGTATCTGTCCCAGGAATGACTCTTGTCCTCCGGGCAGAGTCACCGGGAAAGTAGAGTTTACAAAATAGGAACTCATTGGAAGGGAACGGTTCTTTTCCTTGGTTTATGATTTGTTGTGTTTTATAGTCCAAGCGGTTTAGCTATTAGTAGTTTATCCGAGATTGGGTTTTAGACGAGGGGGGGTTGTTGGGTGGCTATGTGCCAGTGCGGGACAGAGAAATACCATACCATCTGACCATCTACTGACCAATCGCAGGCGACTGTGCCTGCAAATTATCCGCTTTTTAAAGGGGGAGTGGGGACAGCAATTTTTTTTAATCCTTTTTCTGTTCTTTTCCTTTCAGTGACATTGCTTAAAACGAATAACATTTTTAACGCTAACTTGAATACGCTGACATATTACCCACCTCTGTTTTGACCAAGGTGTATGCCCTGACCTATTCACAAGAGAGAAAGACGTGCCAAAAAAATAAACTCAAACAGTGGGTTTAGAATAAAATACATTTTTTCTAAATTCTAGGATTTCGCGACCTAATATTTCCAATTTAATTTTATTTCCAAAAAACTCTATATTGTTGTTCATTTCTATTCTCAAAAAGTACATTTCACTGTAGAATTAGATATAGGTTACATATAATCTGCAATAACACAATAAATATGCATTTTATACTTGCAAACCGGAGTGTATGCAACAAAGATTTTCCTTTGGAATCTTCTGTTTTGTAAAATTTATGGCCTGTAGACTGAAAAAACATACTGCATCTGTACTATTTCGGCGATTATATCTGCTGTTCACCACACTCCTTTTCAACTCGAGTGCGCGTGGCTTTGTCATTAGCCAAGAGTACAGTTATAGTGACTGGAGTCCTGTCGTTATACAACCACCGAACCATTTGGGACCCAAAAAGTGGATATTTTTAAAAGGGGCTGGGGGCTGTGTGTGCGTTTTACTTTCATTTCAATTTCCCTTCTGCTCGGTGAGGATGCTGTGCTTCCTTTTGCATTACTTGGTTTTCGGTAAGCGGAAAGCATCTATTGTGTTTCCACTTGCATGGAAAATCAAGAGGAAACAGTACTTGTACAAAATCTGTTTATTATTTGTGGGTAATAGCTGCAAGTGGTAATTATGTTATTGGTACTTTTATCGGAACGATTAAGACGCCAAATTTTCTGTTTTCTTTCGAAGACATTTTAACGTTTTATGTTTTACCAACAGATATTTTATGCGGACTGGGAAGCAAAATAATCTACCAACAATATAATACAGAACGTAATGCAAAGACGGCAGTTGTAGAAGATCAATGCGAAGAAAAGAAGTCACATAAACTGTACGACATTGTTAAAGTTGTTGTAACTTAATTTAAAGTTCTGTCAAAGTTTTGTTTGCGTAGTATTTTCTTGAAAACATTTGAAGAGGTGTATTATCGCATTCTAGCAGTAATTTTGTTCTTCTGTTTTGTTTTTGTTAATCATTTTTGTATCTTATAATATGTTTATATATTCCTTAAGCCACATTGTTTCAATTTAATTAAACATTTTGCATTTTATATTGATCCTGACATTAATTTAAAAAAATGAAAGCAATATGGCTATTAAAATATTAAGCAAATATATGTAGTAGGTCTGAGCACCATTCTCTGTTTGTATCCTGTTAAAATTACTTTTGCTTCATGAATTATATTATTATATTATAATTTATAAGCACTAAAGTTAACTAATTCAATAATATGTAAAGTATGTTTTCTTGTTGTATGATTTGGAATTGTATTGCTGTTGTGTATTGTAAAGACCAATAAAGAGAAAATAAACCAGAAAACGTGAAGTGTTTTGTTTTTTACATTAAATTGATGCGATCGTAAAGGTCAAATGAAAAGTTAATAAAAAGAAAATACCACCGTGTCTATTCCAAAATATTATTGAATATTTTATCTCGCAGCCACGGACATTCTAAAGTCACTTAACAAAATAGAAAATGTATTTAGTATCACATTATTTATGCACATTTAAATTCGCTTATCGTTGCGCTTTACCATAGTCTACTTTCAAAGTATTTGTATATAGTAAAATAAATTCATTCTTAGGCCAGGACCTATTAAGGTTTATTATTATAATTTTAAACCAAATTATACGACACTGTTCAATTTGACATTGAATTGTTATGCAATGACCACGATTAATTAATTAACTTAATTAAAGAAACTGTATGCAATAGTGTACTATTATTGAATATCTTCCATTATTGTCCACGAATAAATCATCAATGGACATACACACAAATAAAACAAATACTAGCATTGGTTATGATGGCCAAGACACAAAATCTGGGCTTCCGAGACGATTAAATGTATGACAATATTCACCGTCCTAATAGAACAACTGATATATGTACAATATCTCCAACGCTGCTTTTGCTGTAGATCTCGTGCACACTGTATGCCACCTCCCATTTCCCATTCGACGCTGTGTGTGTGTGTGTGGTGTGTGTGTGTTTCAGTACTCTATTTCAGTCAGTATTTCGGCTGGTTTGGGTCAATTGTAGAAGAGTTTTGAGAGGCAGGACAGGACAGGGGATATGAAGGAATATTTAACTCTGAGGTTTTAGCTTTCTTGAGTAAGTGGCGAATGCAGACACTTCAAAGAACAGCAACAACAGCCTCGAGAATTTACAGCCTCCGCATTCTTTTACGTTTCACTGCCATCAGGCTGTGAAACCCCTTCAAGGAACCCCTTCCAGCGTTTTCTGTTGATTTATTGCTTTTATCCTAAGGATTAGCTATTTGTATGGCATTAAAGGAAAAACATAGAAATAAAGAGGTGCATGTTTTAAAAGGAACTTTTATATATTCAAAAGAAATAAACTGAAATAGTAGACGAACAAAGTAGTAAGGACAGAAAAAAATCACCACATTGCTGAAATTGCTAAAAATGTGACTCACAAGTAAATACATACACAGTGCGGCAAATGCACGCTCACATAAAGCATTCTCTCACTTTTTTTTTACACAGGGGCACGGCTCAAGGAGCGCGCGCACGCGCACAAACACGCATAGAGGCAAAAACAATTAATTCGTGTGACGTGCACATCACAATGTCATTACACGAAACACAACGCTAGATGGCACCAAATTGTCAGAAACAGAATCAGCCACGAAGCCAAGGCGCAAGGGTTCTTGAGTCTGCCACCAGTCAAACAGCCATAGAGTCTGCCACCTCCTCCTTATATTCTTCACAGAACTAAACGAAATGTTCTACGTCATACAGCGAGTAAAACATAAATGTGAATTTCTAAAACAGCGATTGCTTGGTTGAATATATCCAACCTGATCAAGAGTATAGGCCATAGGTTATAGAAATACTGATTCATTCTTTGTAGATTTTAATCTTAAATATAATATACTGCACAAAACAGCAAAACAGAAGGAAAACAATGTGCCGTGGAGGGCTATGTTTAGACATGTCGTATTTTCCGGAAGTTTGAAATATTTAAAATAACGTTTATACACGTAAAACACACACACACACACACACACACATATATATATATATATATATATAGATATATATATATATATATATATATATATATATATATATATATTATATATATTATATATATTCTCCTTAGAGGATCAATAAATTCTTATATCAGTTACATTTATGAACATATTTGCCTATGTGCCTGTCTGTTGCTTGACGTATTATAATATTACAGACTTTTGTTTATATTCTATTCTTAACTTAAGTGTGAGGAAATGCGGCATTGCATCGTACCCCTTGATTAAAAGCTTTCCACATAACAAGTGGCCGGAGATAGATCTGATTGGCACCTACACCGGTCCATCAAACAAATCACATCACGGACTTCCCTGTATACACCAGAGTCACTGCACACACTACACTATGCCAAGGTAAAGTATGTCTCATATTTGCATTAAGCCTTAAAATGGAAACTTACACTCACACCATGCTCAAAACAGCTTAGAAAGCATGCGTTCCTGGCAGTTTCATTTATAAAAACACTAACTTCGAAATGATGCTCACAATCAAACTCTGCAGACCACTACACGCATTTAAAATGTTTCTTAAAAGCTTAATTTGCTTAAACAAAATCGTATTGAATAATACCTCCAAAAAAGTATAATTTTAAAACCAAACCTTACCTCTGCTGATCAGTCGTCAGAATGCGCTAATACTATAGGGAGAATCCTTGGCCGCTGATAGCTTATGAAAGCCCTGTTGCCCTGCCCGCATCCACCACCATAAGTGCAAAAATGGCTGTACCGCCGTTGCTGCAGTCCGTTTTTGACGGTATTCATGTCCACGTATGAAAAAATACATGAAAGGCTTTTGACTGTCCAGATCTCAGTAAGCCTCTTCATTGTATAGAAAATCCCAGTCATGGTTGGCCACATTAGCATAGCACGCGTAAAAGAGGCTGGTCTCCCCGTTCTGTTACCAGGAGACAGGACAGCTAGCGAGAACTATATGTATATCTTTGATTTTTAGCGTTTTGTAAAGCCAGAAGGAGGACAGTTAAATAACATGGCCAAGCTTCATAAGGCGCAGCGGCCAAAAGAATGCTGCAATATAACCACTTGGGAAATCATAAAAAGTTCACGTTCACGGTTACCCATCCACATGACCATCCTCGGCCAATCCCAGGATCCAGGCACTCATAAAGTTCTATCACAAAGTTGTAAATTTTCATAAAACAACAAGGAATTTATTGCATTTCTTCTCAGTGCCTCGGATCCAGTCGCCATCTTTTCTTTCACAAATGCTTGGAAAATAGAGCAAAAAAGGCTAATATTTATTTCAAATTTGAAATTTGGCGGTGATTGGATATTTTAATCACCGTTTTGTTGAAACGAACTTCTTTGTCCCCTATAACACAAGAAAGGATGAGTATATGTACGTTATGAAAAATAGAGGATACTAAGTAACAGTTACTTTCATTGAATACATTATAACAAGATATCTGCTACTGCAGCATCTCAGTGACTTTTAAGGCTTTTTGTTTACATATGTAGTAAATGTATGAGTTGAGTATATTTAGAACGCACGTTAAATGAACAATTACAGATAAAACTAATTCAAACAAGCTAAGCGAAGCACATACATTGCGCTATGGTTGCGAGCTCTAAACAACCGTGTAATATAAAGGTGTATATTGACTGAGACTGATAAAAATGTGGTTAGTTATTTGAGAAATATTTATAAAGTAATATGTTTATTTCAACATAAATAATAGTTATTTATGTAATAATACATTAGCAAATGTTAATAGAAATAGTTTCTGCTATAATTAATTTTTTAAGCAATAACAATGTTTTATACCATCAGCAGGTTAAAATTATGAGAGCAATGTCTACATTTTCTCCAAATTAAAAACTCAACCTTATTACGAGTAACATTTTTAACGAAAAAAAGACTAATTTAAGTAACACATAATGCTGTACTGACACCAAACCCTACTGACCTGTTTCCTTTCCGTTTACTTCTTTTTGTTCCTTTTATGGCGTTTTCCGGGCTTTTTTATTGATGCCCTAAACACATTAGTTTACAACCCCTAATGTAACTACTGCACAAAGTAAGGAATCGAATTTGATGTAAAAAACACAGTTTTAAAGCAAACAAAAAGAAAAGGAACAAAAAACACTAATTATATACAGTTAAAAAACACGTTCCTGTCACCCAAAGTTTTTAGGCCGTACGTAAAAAAAAACACCGTGAAAAAAATTCTAACCGCCAACAAAAAAACAAAACAAAAGAAAAAAACTTAACAAAACCCCAAAACAAAGTAACTTACGTTATAAACCAATAACAAATTTCACGCTACATGAAAGCATGGCAACACCCCTAAAAGCACTGAAAACACACAAAACAAGGTATCTTCAAAAAACTTTTGGCAAACATTATTTTTACGACATGCCCAAAAGCCAAACAGAAAAATTTCAAGCAAAAAAAGCAGTTAAAAGCATAACATTGCAAACTATAAGCAGCAATAAAAGAAGCAAAAACCATGAAAACATTTAAAAAGTTCCCACAACACCCCAATAAACAAACTCCCAATCCAAACCATAAAGTCACAAAAAATTTTAAAAAAGACACGCAAATTGGGGGCACATAACAAATGTAATGAAAAAAAAAGCAAAAAACAAATGTAAATTTGAAAATTGAACCAACAAACACAAAAAATAACAAAAAAAGAAAAAAAACTTTTTGAATCAAAACAAAACTGCATTAAAACAAGAACATTAAAAACAAAAAAAACAGGGTTACAACCCAAAAAAACAACATGAAAATTAAACAGACTCGAAACCAACGTAAAAAAACATTTAAAAAACTGAGACGATAAAACAAGTATTTGAGTAAATATTATAACAAACATCAAAATAAAACCAGCAAAAACCAAATTGAAAAGCTGCTAATTAACCGTTTTACAAAAAATAAAGAAATACCTTTCTCCAAATTAAAAAACGTTATAGAAAGCAAAAATTTTTAATGAACCAAAAAAAACATTGAAAAAAAACATTAACAACCCTAGTAACCCTAATGTAACGCAAAACTTCTTTGGTCTTTTAAAGTAAGGAATCAGTCACGTCCTGACCTCATGTAACGGAAGTCTTAATAGCATTTAAAAGCAAATGGTAAGAATGCAGAAAGAACACTAATTATTATATTTTCTTAACTTAAATTTAAAAATTTCAAGATTAGAGTTAATTTGGAAGTTTTAGGCCGTACGTGGTAAAACACCAAATTATAATAACTACACTAACACACATTTTTTTTTTAAAGTAAATTTTAACATTTACTTGTAAAATAATATTTCTGTCTGTATATGTTAATTAAAATTATAACATCAATAACACACACATATGCATGTGTATATAGCACTGAACTAAACTACTGAAAGAACACATATTTTAGCTGTTTTACCTTATTTTTATTGACAGTTTTCTTGTGGCCACAAATGAGACAACCGCAATTATATATACAACCAAGCAAAAACCTATGGCGAATAAAAGATCCGTCGCCGCGTCAGATAGCAGTCGAAGTGACTTTATCTCTCTAGCGCGGCACTTTTCCTGTCTGCACCTGTAAAAGACAAGTTTTACAAACGTACAATACCAAAAAAGATTAATAAAGATGTAAAAAAAAATATATGAAGTAAAATGGAATGAATAAATACATTTCCATTTCTTTCAGAAAAGAAACAAAGAAACGAATGTAAGTATATGATTTAAAAGAATACGGCACAGTTAAAGCTATTGCATACGTTACTTTGTATAGTATTATTATTATTATTATTATTATTATTATTATTATTTATTATTATTATTATGTTACTCTGTCCTTATTTTATTCTGATTAAAGACAAACATACAGGCCTAGGTTGGCCACATTACACACACACATACAAATACACAAACACACACACGCACACACACATAATATACAACTAAGTAAAAATGCCGATTTTTGACGCATATGACACAGGCATATTTTCAATTAACTATTTATGTTTTGGGTTTTTTTTGTTCTCTCCTTGCAGAAACAACACAGCGTTTTTTCTGCTTGGGTAGGACGCATATTCAGGAACATGAGACGACCTCCATAGGTTGGTTCTGTGTCCAGCCGATATGAACCAGACGGCTTTCTCCCGTTTCCGTTTTGAGCAAATGGAGTCTGTTTTACTTTTGTGTGCTTTTGAACTTTTTATTGCTGTCCTTAGTGTGGTATTTATTTCCGTCTCTAGCGACGTGACACTTTTTGTGTAATACGCTTTCTGTCTTGGGTAGTGGGATTAAGAAAAAAAGACACAAGAAATAGTCAACAACTCATAAAATAATGATCTCTTTTGAGGTAAATATACTGTAGTAAACGTATAAATTATGATGTTTAGTATATGTTTCTCTTGGTTATGAATTCACGAGGAAATGCGTGGCGCAAAAGATATATAGAGACGAGTAATAACAATGAATCGGAGGAGTATGCATTAAAATGGTTTTTTTGTACATTTTGTTTATTAAATATAAAACAGTAGATTTACATGGTGTACTTGTTGATTTGTGTCACTACAAAACTATAACCATTACTACAGTATAGATCCCAGGTATAAGCTCTTGACTAAATAGATTGTTTATCATGTATATATAATACGTTGAAATTAGCCTTACAAGCAGAATTAAAGCGCACGCACGTGTTAGGTCAGTAAAGTCACGTATAACTTTTCTTTATTATTTTTTATGTAGCTAAGTGTGTAAACGTACCTGTCTAGTTTACTAAATTCGGTATAGGCAACGTTTATAATAAGTCAGATTTTTGTTTGTATAATAATAATAATACATTTTATTTATAAACGCTCTGTATAACACTCAAGGACACTTCACAGCGATAGATATCAGTGTGCAATACAGCTATACAGGACTAAATAGTGGTACAAAACAAACGCGTACTTTAAACTGAAACTAAATGTTTGCTTACTTTAGTTACATTAGACTTTTGCTGAAGTTAAAATACACATTACACTGTTAACAATTCTTCTTTTTCTATAGGGTTTCTTATCCGTGTGTGTGAAGTTGCATCTCAACGTTAGAGCCTACTGCTGATAGGAAGGATTTGAGTTTAAACTCCCAGGACTACAGCAGCCACTGCTGGGCCCCTAAGAAAGGCCCCTCGGCTAATAAACATATGAAAATATGATGGAATAACAGATTTTTAAAAAATCTTGTCTTTTCGGCTAGCACTAAAAATAGATTAGTTTTAAATAAGAATAATAGTGCTAATAAAATGTGTCTTGGTTATAATGTATATATTAAAACTTAAATTTAAACTTAAATTAACAATTTTTGACTTTAAATTAAGCCTGGACACAAAAAACGATAGATATTGGAAAAGGATTATTAAGCTATAAACGGCAAGCAAGCAAACAGCAGCTGGTAATAAAAGCCGGTGTCTTGACTAAGATACGCACCACTTCAAACTATGCAAGTTGTCTCTATTTATCAAATCCACTTCTACTGTATTTGATTTAATATCAAAGTTTATCAGCTTATGTATCAGCCAACAAACATGACAGTTATTTAGAGTCGTAATAAAATATTACAGTCTTTTAAATCACCTTTAAACTTAAATCAAACTTCTAACTGTCGTAAATCCACATTTTTGACGTTAATATATATGTTTCAACTGTCGTTTTACTGCAATATGAAAACAGTTCAAATTCGGAGTCTACCTGTATTGATGACGTCTTTTTTAAACAAATCACTAACATAACATTTGATATTTTAAAATGTCTTAAACTTGGATAACAATGAATAGTATAAATAACCAAAAAACCCTAAGCAGATTTTAGGATTTTTTTGTGAACTCGCTATGCTGCCGGCAAAAAAATCGCCTGGTCGCTCTGCGTTCCGTTCTTCTTTGTACAAGAATATAAGCCTCGTCCTTTAAAATCGAAGGTTTTCACAGACCTGTACTTTTTATCCACAAAAATAACCTGAGGTTTCGTTCGTGTTGATAGCAGCAGCAATGGTCTCTTGGTGCTCTTGATGGAACTGGAAGTATTGACGGCCCACATAACTCTAAGTCTCGGGTGAAAACTGTCCACTCTGCCGCTTCCCCAGGTAATACGATGAGGAGTACTTACCCGGTCTCTTGGAAATGCTATTACTGTTAGTGTCTAAGCCTGAGGATGAGCTACCAGAGTGGTCGTGCCATAGGCACAGAGTCAATGCGCAAAAAGTTAAGTAAGTTGGAAAAGGCACCTTTTAGACAGGCTGAACTCGTGACATGTTATTCAAAACACGTTAGAAACATATTATCATAATACACCAAACCTATAAATTGGGTTTTATAGGTTTTTACTTTATTTTTAACGAGTTTCATTTATATTTTATAGAACTACAGACTAGAAATGATTTAAACAAAAATCACTCCCTTCCAAAATTATCACGTGATACGCAGCACGTGAGGGAGAGTCTTCCAACTAGCGACATACTTCTTATTTTGTCCTACTTTGGTGTGGGAAAAAACTATCCTGGCTCACTACCTACACTAAAATGCGCAAAATTATTTAGATATAGAAAAGAGTTATTAACGTTAATGAGAAAATAAGATCAGTGAACTATTGCTATCCCTTTCTGTGTATACTGTAATCACCAGATTCATTGTAGAAGCTTGGAATTTTCATAATATAGGTCTGGACATAGAGATTTCAGACATTTTTTTCTAATAAAGCAAACAAGTCAAACAAGTATTTATTTTCCTTATTCACGATGAATACCAATCCAAGTTGCTCCCTTAGTTCCCAAAAATCATCAGTGAAAATCAGTGTAAACGTGGGTTGGTCTTTTTAAGAACAATCGGTTTATGATATAAGTCACAGTAGAAGATCAACAGGCCGTTGCTAAAAGCGTTCCTGTTTCCTTAGCACTGTTTAACACATTACCCATTTTCTGTAGCTCTCAGATCACTTTATTCTGTAGGTTTTAGAAACGTGCCTGTGTGTGGGTGTTATTTGTGTGTGTTTGGCGGTGCTAGAAATAACGGTGTTGTACCAACAACCCACCTGCCCAGATTACTGATTAATCAAAATTTTATTAAAACACAACAATTAATCAAATAGTTTCGACTGAATTTTCCTTTAATAAAAAATGGCTACAACATGATTCTTTGAAAAATAAAATTAATAACGTGGACATAAGTGGACATAGATGAGCATTACTATGCTCAATTTGATGCTTGAGATTTAGCTAAATAAGTCATTAATTTGCACTTATGTGACATATAGGCTTACGTGAGACTGAAATAGTCCGACTTTTATAGCCAATATCAGAAAGCATTTACTGTAAATTTGTAGCCCGGAATCTAATGGCAGTGTTGTTAAGAGAGTATAATTACTGGTCAGAAGATAGTGGGTAAGATTTTCTTTACCCTTAAAAGTAAATGAAGCAAAAAACACCGGTCACATCATCGATTCTCGCCTGTAAACTTTATTGTGCCCACTTTATTTGTCTTTTTTCAAGGTTTAGTCTATAGAACAAAGTGAAGTACAATGAAAGCATATTGCCAAGTTTCCATAAACAAATGCACGAATACAGTACAAAAATCTGTCTCACAGTAAACAATAGGTCACATTACATCCGTTTTATTTCCTTTTCATTCATTTATTTTACTGTGCGCATGCTTAACCCAAGAAAGGAAGATAACAAAATCTCATCAGTTTGAAGGAAACTTAGTACGTGTAAAAAGATATGCTACGGCATAAATAGGCAGTTTCATGTTGTTGGATGTCATTAGTTGATACATCAGCATAACATATAAGTGACAAGAGTTAAAAGTGCACCATTTAAATTAAGAACTATACAGCTGCCGAGATAATGTCAAAAATCTAACCATAGAAACCAAGTTTTTACAATGTTTATTTCACGAAGTAAGGAGGCTAATTTACACACTATTATAAGCCTACTCTCTGAACATTAGGAAAAGGTAGAAATGCTTCATGTCGTAATAATAAAGTTCGAGGATCACGCAAAGTTTTTTTCTCCGTCACCGCTCGTTTGACCAACTGTTTCTATCCACGCAATGTAGACTGAAATCTATTAAACTTTTCAACAGTTTTGTCTTCACATATTCGGTGTCTTTTATACGTGTGTATGTATGTATGTATGTATGTATATATTTATAGTACTTATAGCTACGTGTGTGTGTTTGCGTGTGCTCTCCCGCGTGCGATCCTGATTGCTGTCTGCCCTCTACATCCGTCCTAGATTTGTTTCGCATTTTCGCAGTCTTCTTTTGCTGACTGTGCTCCTGCCGCCTGCTCCTTATCTCGCTTCTCCTTTTCAATTGCCTCTTGTTCAGACTTACTGCTAGGAAACTTGTCCTTGTTGTTCTCTTTTTTCCATTTCATACGTCTGTTCTGAAACCAGATCTTGACCTGCCTTTCAGTCAGTCCTAAGGCATGCGACACCTCGATGCGCCGTTTGCGTGTCAGGTACGGATTGAAGAGGAACTCTTTCTCCAGCTCAAGTGTCTGGTAGCGGCTGTAGGTCTGGCGACCTCGTCTGCGTCCGGCAGCTACTGGGAAAACAAGGTCAAACTCGTTAGATACATTTCAGATTGCTTAATAAACATGAAGTTTGCAAAACAATTCTATTTTGAATTAACATGGACTGATTTCTGATTCTAAAATAACAAGAACAATATGGATTTGTTGATGCATCAATAAATGTAACACATCATAAAGATAAGCACCCTAAAATGTTTCGAGTTTTATAGAATACCGGAACTGCCTTTACACGTCGTATAGGTCTTGTCACATGTGCTATACAAGAGAATAGCTGTGTGAAACGACCACCCTGTATCGAAATAAGGCCCGTCATAACTGGAAGTCGTAAAAAGCTGCAGTAAAACTTTGACTACGGTAAGAACTGAAACATTAGCATCGTAGTCCAACACAAGGGGACAGAAAAAAAGGGAGTCTTTCGCTCTTGCTGACTATTGCTCTGCTTTTTCCCTCACTCCTTTTCCTGGGGTCATTAAACCATAAACTGATTCACAAGTTTTCGACACCATAAAACAATAAAACCCGTAAAGGTTCCTTTCTCGCCCGCGCACAGAAAATGTGGCTCTTAAACTAAATTGCCATGATATCTTTTCGAGGCGGTATTCCTTTTCCCTCACATGTAAGGAGAACTCCCCGCGTGGTTTGTCTGGGAGACTCACCTTGTGGTCGCATCCACGGAAACAGCTGCGTAGGAGAAGGGCTCTGCTCCGTGTTGTCCGTCTCGTCGCCGATGCCTCCCGAGGCAAGTTTGCAATCGCTATATTGGACCAAGTCGGCGTCCTGGGCACTGAAGAGTGTTTGTCTTTGAAGAGCATCGTAGCCATAAAAGTTGCCAGGCTCGCCATGGCAGGTAACGGCACATGGACTTTGTTGGTAAGGGGAAGCCGAGAGCGTGGATGCGCCGTGGTGGTAAAACTCCTGAATCTGTGGAGCATGCTGGAAAGTTGCTCCTGTTCCTGGACCGTACACGACGGTGGGTCTAGTCCCCAGTTCCTGAGCAAAACCGCACTCGTAATAATTAGGACGTAATGTGTCACCACTTTTGTATTTGGAGAAGAGGGAGTTGACAAAATAGGAGCTCATTTTTTGCTGCAGTCGATGTAGTTTTTATAAGGGGGTTGCTTTATATTGAATTGTGTTAGTACGTGAGCTTGGAAAAGATTTAGCCACACCCGAATATTCTGAAGCAAAAATAAATAAAGGCGTCCAACAACGGGTGAATTTGTGTTTGTATACCTTTTCAAACACCCTCTTTAAAGCAACGGCTTTTCAGCTTCCAAGATAACAACGACGCTTAGAAGATCCAGCATCACAGTTCGTGTGCAGGAAGCCAGTTCCCAAAGAGTTTTCTGTCATTTACTCCTCTGCAAGTAATATGGTTCATATTTTGCTCCGTCCTCTAACGTTAACTTGTATTTGTTATCGAATCCTCATTCTATTCTGGCTTCTTGCGTCCCCACACAGCCACCGCTTCGCGCGCTTCTGGTACGGAGGGAGACAGAGAATGAAAATGAGAGTAAAGAAGAAAGGGAGAGGGTACGGTGTGGAGCGAGGGAGCAGAAAAGTAAGGGGGGGGGTGGCAAAGGAGGGAAGAATATGCCCATTAATATATTCAAGCGGTTAAGTTAATGAGAAATCTGTGTTTTGCATCAGTTCAGTTACATATATTTTACATATATGTCACTAATTCTTTATTTAACGTGACTATTATAAAACTTCTATTTGAAGGGGATTTTTGTATATTGACCAAAAATAAGGTAAAAGAATAACACCATCACTATACAAACGGCTAACGAGTTATTGTTCACGTCTATCAAATATTAGAGTATTTTAGTGGCATGAAAATAGCATTTTAATAAAAATCAGTTTTACCAAAGTAGTATAAAAAATGAAACAGCTCTATAAAGCATAATGACCGACAGCTCGGACACACATTGGAGTCAAAGACGTGGTGTTTTGTTTTTTGTTTTTTTTTTCTATTTAAACATATATTTTATTTTTAAAAAAATTACAAAATCTATTAAAAAATTAATTTTAATTACGTCTAAACAGCAAAAATGAAATGCACTACAGGAAAAATGTCTGTAAACGGCTAAACAAATTATACAATGCAATAAACGCCTCGCCGGTTTATTGTTTACACCATGCGTCAAAAAGCGGTTAGTTTTTATGAGATTGAACATCCACGGCTATAACTGCTCCACACAGTTTAGTTTCAAGTGAGAAGAAATGTTTAATTATTTTAATGTCATATTTGCATATATAAACTTATAAAGCTGTACAGTCACTACTGATGGGTCAGTCATATTCTTATAACTTACAACAAAATTGTGGGTTTTTTTAACATTATAACATTATATTATAAAAATGAGTTCTGCTCTTTTCTCTAAATAGATAGAAAAACGACGTTACTACTGAAACACTTTTAATAAACCTTTTTTTAAGTGTGTGTAAAACTCTCTGTATGCAAACTATAAAATTTAATTTATTTAGCCTATAGGTTTTGTATTTACTTAATGCATTGTGTTTAAGGGTACAATTTGCAAACACACATTTATGTTTTTTTATATACCTATATAGTATTTTATGATTTAACTTGATTTACAGTGTCATTATTTTGATATCAAATCAATAAACGATCATGTGAATTAAATTAAATTGTGAATTGTCTTTCACTTCTATATATTTATCTCTTACATCTATATATATATATAGATATATAGATATATATATCTATATACTATATATATATATATATATATATATAGATAGATATATATCTATATATCTATATATATAGATAGATAGATAGATAGATAGATAGATAGATAGATAGATAGATAGATAGATAGATAGATAGATATTTCTTTTTGTGTGTTGTGTGTGTGTGTGTGTGTGTGTGTGTGTGTGTGTGTGTGTGTGTGTGTGTGAAAGAAAAAGAGACAGAGAGACCACAACATACACGGTACGAAACCAGAACCCTTCTTATTTTGGCCTTAAATGACGGTCGTTTTCTCCTCTTTGGCTGTGGCGTGAAGCAATACTGTGGCCCTAATTTTAAAACGGCATTTCCGTGCCCATAGCAATAGTTGTGCTTTTCAGTGTGAAAAGTCTTTTTTGGTAGAGCAACATTGCCATCAAGTGGACATTTTAGGTTATGCCAAGAGAAAATAAAGTTTGCTTTCACGGAAGGGGTATACTTAATAGTACTATAAACTGATATATAAAAACTTTGCCGACACCAAAACTGATTAACATCCTCCAGTGTTTGTTGACAAAATAAATAATAAAAGTTGTTATTACCAATATAACGTTTACTATTTTCCTTAGACATGTTCTAAATTATACTAGGCTATGGGAAGGAAAAACAAGACCCAAATAAATTAGATTTAGGATAAATATTTTAATGAATTTTAATTAAATATGCGAATATAATTATATTATTAAGTTCCGTGATTTACTTTAATTATATGACTAGTAATAACAAATTTAATGTGTATATATATATATATATATATATATATATATATATATATATATATATAATAAATTAAATTTGTTATTACTTATCATATAATTATCCTATATATGAATAGGATAGGAATATAGGTATAACTGGCCGTCTGTTTAACCGTAATTATTTTCAAAACATCACCAGGAAATTTTTAGTAATAGTATTAAATAACAAATATATATCTAGTCGTATTAAGCATTAGAAATATAGCTAATTTTGTAATATTCGCCACTATTGCTTAATTTTCGTTTATTGAACGTTTTTCTTACTGAATATTAAATACTGAATAATAAAGTTCTGATCTACATTTTAAATAAACAAACATAAAAACGCTTGTATAATAATTTTATAATATTTCAATTAAATGTTGCATAAAATAATGTATAATATGTATTTTAGGCCTGTGAATGCTCGCAAATCAGAAACATAATACAAGTGCACATCGCATTGTATTTTAATTATAGAATTTTTTGTTCATCCATAGTTACAGAAACCAGATATTATTCTTGGATTCATTTTAAATGCAAATAGATTTGCTTCATCTACAGTTATGAACTATAACTGAGATACAGCTTTCTTCTTTTCTTCTTTTGCTATCCCTTTCCAAAGTAGCGATAGCAGAAGGAACTCTAGCAGATGCATTTTGAAAATGCAAAATTGCCATTTACAACCCTTTATTGCATCTGTTCCCACCACGACATAATCGGATGTGAGGAACCAAAATGGAAGACTCGGGGTTGGTCACAAAGGTTGTAAACAAATTAAGGTTGGCAGTCCTAGACGTCTCGCCAGATTCTTTTGTGCCTCTTTTATTGCCCCCCGTATAAGGCGGTTGTGGTGTGCTTCGGAAATGGAACAAAGGGCGGTCGCTGATCGTACTATAGTGCGGCTTCTCATCTGGAAGTGCTCCCTCTGCTCCAGCCCCCTGCTCTGTGAGGAATCTGGAACCATAGACAACAAACGCTACCAACAATAAAACGACAAACTCAAAGAAATGGGTCAAAAATAAAATAAGAAATAGATGGTTTCAGTGGCTATACGTTGTCGAATTGCTATGGCCAGTCATTATTATAGTATGAAACATTCTTGCAATTTC
This sequence comes from Bagarius yarrelli, assembly GCA_005784505.1. Classification (NCBI taxonomy): domain Eukaryota; kingdom Metazoa; phylum Chordata; class Actinopteri; order Siluriformes; family Sisoridae; genus Bagarius; species Bagarius yarrelli. Next base: position 3,309,964 of record VCAZ01000020.1, read on the forward strand.
CCCGCGCAGTGTTTGCTTTACAGCAATTTAGTTCTTAACCTTCAGAAATGTATACGCTATAAAGTTTTATTGCAGTCATATTATTTTATTGCAGCACACTGAATTGAATTTTCCTTTTCCTGTTTTATGACGTCCACTTGCCATTCCTTTCTTTAAACTGCGATTTTCCATCCTTTCTAGCAGCTTGAATCTTTTCTTTATTTTACAGAATAAAAAATTTATCTGTAGCCAACACAAGATTGTTACACCGTATGACGAAAATATATTACAAAAGGGTTTGTTGATTATTTGTAAATAGATTGATTTAGTTAATTGAGCTAAACGCAACGATCCCACAAATGGTTTTTGCAAATCGCGTTTCCAAAATATAGTTAAAAAAGGTTACGCATTACAGGAAATCTTGATAAATCCAGCGCTAAGTAGGTATCTGTTCTCCTTTGTACTTCATTCAGCAGTTATATCACTGCCAAATGGGCTTTAGGATTAAATATCTCCGTAATACTACAAGAGACATGCTTCTTCTTTAATAGGCCGTGTCCAACACATGATAAATATGGTTTAGTTTGACATCGTTTTGGAAAAAAGTCTTATATTGAGTGAAAATACATATTTGGTAGACATTTTTCCACTTTAGTTGTCCACGAGTTGTTTACGGTTCAGTTTCTCCTTTAAGTGGAACAAATATGCCACGACTGACAATAAATCTGATTTTTAAAAAAACGTTACTTTTTTTATGCACCGGTCCGTATTTCAACTGGGGTATGGTATTTAAAACCATAGTATATTTGTATAGAAATTATCTTTAATAGGTATTTAAAGCCCAAATTATAGAGCGCAAATTCCCATTTACACCAATAGCTTTAGCTCTCATAAAAGATAATAACCAACTATCTTTGTTACAGATGCAGCAGAAGTACAAAGACATGCATAGTAATACTAAATTCACTGTTTCATTAAAAAATACACAGACGAGTAGGTTTTCTCAGTTTATTCAGTAGGAGCCGTTTATGTCAACAATGAATGTGGAATATTTGTTTTATCCGTGGTAAAAATATACATTGCTCATAGACGCCAGTAAAGCGATCCTTGGATAGTAATCCGTGTAAACTTGTAATGTGGGTCTGTTTCTGTCTGTCAGTTTGTTGGGGATTTTGACAGCTTTTGGACAACACGGACATATTCGGCACCTCAAAGCAAGACAGACAGAAAGACGCCCACGCGACTACAGTAAGTTCCAATCGGCAACTATTTTTTTTACAATGTTATGTTGAACAAACGTATAAATTACAACATAATACTCATGTTTAACACAACTGTTGGAGATTTATGGACAGTAATATGTAAACAGTGTCTGAAAAATATATCAAATAAAAAAACCATTTAATTATTTAGGTAGGCTAAATAATATCTCCTCTTCACTTATACAAAGTAAAAAAAATCCACTGAAAAAAAATGCTATAACATTCGGAATAAATTATTACTATCATTCTAAAAGCACACAAGTAAAAGCTTAGAACTGTACTAACTATTTTTTTTAAAAAAAGTCAAAAGCAACTAAAAAATTTACAAGGCATACACTAAAGCATGTAAACTTTTACAACCACCATTAGTTTAAAACTAAAATGCCCGTTACTGAAGTTAGCTAGGTATACACACATCAGTATTTTATAAGTTAATTCTTTCTTCATATAACAACTAGGGAAAACAATAGTAGTAAAATAGTAACAGAGCCCCAAAAACATTTCAGTAAATTGCTTCAAGATCTTGCTTTAACAAGCTTTCATTTGTATCTTTGCTTCATCGCCAAAAGTTGAAATATTACATAATTTTGGATTTATGTACCATAAAGTCTGCAGCACAACTTACTTCAAAATTCAGTGGATGTTTCTAGATCCAATCCAAAGCAAATACAAACCAAATTGGCTGTTAAGAAGGACACATATTGACACATATTGAAGAGTAAAGCTCAAAATATTTTCCGCAATCAAGATCATTCATTAAAATGGGACAAATGCTAAAGCCCAAAGCATTTAGTCTATTAAGGAATGAACATCCATATATATTCGTCACAGCACAATGAAAAATAACTTTCTTTAAAAAGCTATTATTATTATTATTATTATTATTATTATTATTACTATTATTATTATTATTATTATTATTATTATTATTATATAGCTGTTGTTATTGTTGACAGAAGGAGAAGAATAAAAAAAAGTAAAAGAAAAAGAAGAGTAAAAAACATTTTTATACATGTTGCTATTGAATAAAATAACATTGCCTACAATGTATATGTTCTTACATTTTTTTATGGAATAAACTGGAAAGAAAATTTAAAACAGATAAGTGTGTTGCCTACTTGTGTATAAATGTTTTTCTTAAAGTGTTGTAATTAGTTACTAAGGTTCTTGTGCTCAAATTGGAATATTTGATCTTCATCCCAGAATTTAAAAATGTGTAGCATAGTCTGCAAATATTCTTGTATTATTGTCCATAGGTCATCATAATTGGGATAAAAGGGGTAAAGGCTGGGCCAACACTTGTCCATTTACTCCTTGGACTGGTCCTTATTCATTTTCTTCATTTTCATCCTTCGGTTTTGAAACCAAATTTTAACTTGCCGCTCTGTCAAGTTCAGCAAGCGGGCTACCTCATGTCGCCGGTCCCGGGTAAGATACATGTTGAAGAGAAATTCCTTCTCAAGCTCTAGGGTTTGATACTTAGTGTATGGACAACGTTTTTTTCGGGAGGATCGAGCGTGTAACCAGTTGGCTGATGGATCATCTGCAAATAAATACAAGTATTTTAGGTCAAAATAGTTTTCTAATGACAGAAATGTAAGCAAGAGACTATAATATTTAATAAAAATTAGGTTTTACAGTATGTCATAGAAGGCCACACACAGAAACGATTACTAAAGTTTTCGTACTATAACAGCAAAATGCAGAACTAAAAAGAATCCAGATTTAGCACATTTTATCAAATTTACCATGGCTTACATACACATTACCCTTTAGATTTAAAAGGATAATCTTTTAAATTACAGTTTACTCCTGATCCTAAGAGTAATGGTCTATGCATATTTTTACAAAAAAACTATATGTTAAAATATTATAGAAGAAACATTGAAAGAGGTTTATCCGAGAACCATTAAAAGTCCCAGACCTACTACTGGGACTAGCAATCCAGTTTCGACCTTGTGACTGAGGGCCCAATAAACTTTACATAAGTGGTACCTTCTGCTAAACTTATAAATTGTACAGTTTACTTTCTTAAATTATGCATATATACTTATACATGAACATATACGTGTAGGTACATTCCCGAGAATTATTTTTTCATTAACCAACTTGGTTTTTTTTTATCTTGAAACATTTCCATTTAGAGCATCGTATTGTTCCATTTGCCCCCTATATCCAAAACAAATAATCTCAACATTTAATCTAATTTGTGACTTAATAAACGTGTGGGATAATAGCTGACTTCCCAGTGGGTGGGGAAAATATTACTGGATGAGGTGAAATATTAAATATTACTGGATGAGGTGAAATGTCTTTTAGATACGTGGTTTTCGTATTCATTTCGTTTTGCGAGTCTTCCTGTTTCATACACAGACAGAGAGTCAGTTTCATAAATTCCTGACCATTGCTCACACTACATGCTTGGTTGACAAATAACTCGAAATTAGACCAAAGATTTACTTTCTGTGACGAACAAGGAATTAAATAATAGCAAAAACTGTTCAGTTGATATACAAACTTACTGTATATCAAACCTCAACACAGCTGGAAAGGCTGAGCCTTAAACGTTGCTTCGTTAGCGTTTTATGACAGCATTAAAAGCTTTACAGACTGTTCACTTCCTCGTTTTATAACTTACTTTGATCTGGTCCCTCTTTGTCTTCACTTCCTTCACAAATATCCTTGCTGTCTTCAAAACCAGAGCCGTGGACGAGATTTATTTCCCGAGCCGAAGATGATTCCAAAACATACTCGTGTTGTACTCCAACCTTAGGAGGCTCCTCGAGGTGTCCCAGGGGTGCCTCCATCTTGATTTGGCTCTGGCCGTCCAGTGTCTCGGTTCTCGGTGCGCAGTCGAGCCATGTCCGAAGGTACCTGGTGTCCGTTGTAGGCACTGGCTGTGCTGGGATATAGGAATGGTAGACCCCCGGTAAGCTATTGGCCGTGTGGGGACTGAAAGGATTCCATGATGAACTAAACACAGGAGGCTTGGGCTGAAAGCTACACGAGGGGAATTCATGATGTTCCCCGGTTCCTGGTTGCCTGGTGTTGGAATACTGTACATTGGCGTACCGGGCTGCGGTCGGATCTTCCCCCTCATGACTTATGATGGAATCGACATAATAGTTGCTTAGAGGTCCAGAAATGGACATTCTCGGACATTATACTATGTGCGGTTCTTTAAAGGTAAACCATATACCATACAGCTGGGCTTCCCCTATCCAAGATGCTCTCTGTATTCGCGCTCCAACAAAGTGAAGTCGAGCTGCTATGCAGTGTGCTACGAGCAAAATGATTGGTCAGTCTTTTTTCGCGAGCCTGATAAAGAGTCAATGGGGCGTAAATCAATCCTCCAAAGGTCTGCGGGAAGCTTTCCCCCTTCTGCACTATTCATATTTTCCACAAACTGGCTTGTGTATGTAACATGCAACATAAAATGTGTTTATATATTCTACAAAATGTACAATCAGTCAGTATCTATGTTAAATTAAGAAAGCTACGAATAATTTATTATATCAAACTAAAAAGTGTCTACATAAACAATACAATAAAAAAAAGCTCATAAGAATAAATAAGCCAAAGTAAGGATAGATAAAGTAAAGATGTTTACTGTTATACTGAAACATTATACAGCGATTATATCCTCCTTAACGTTAGAATGAATTTGATTGGGGGCATATAGAAAACAATTAAACATTTTACTAGGGAATAAACAACCTTTACAATGGTTTTAACAGGATTTAACTTCAAACCTTTTTAATTTATAAAACTATTTAAACTTTTATTGTAATAATGCAATAAAATACTACAAGAAGTACTTTTGATTTTTATAGACCTGCTATAATGCCTGTATAGGGACTACGGTAACCCGAGCCCATTGCATTCCATGTCCGCTCTCTAAAGAAAACATACCTTTCTTTTGATTCATTCAGAAGCTTGTAAGAAATTTTGAAAATAGAGAAACATCACACCCAAGTTGAAATGCCAATGTCAAAGACAAACATACAAAGGATATAAAAAATAACTGCAGGCTTAGATATATATACAACATGGCCTGATTCCTGAATTTATCTGGCCAGTTCTTCAAGCTGTTATTTCGTGGCGAATTTAAAAACAGTCGTTCAACATAAAGAAGTGATTTAGTTATTATTTTAATAATAAGAGTACGAATTTATATAATTTTAAGAAGGTTTTAATTTTGGGGGTTTTATTACATATATTTTTGATGTATTAAACCATATTTAAAATTTTACATGGATTTACACCTAAGATGAGGAACTTCAATCTGCGTTTGAGTTTATTTATTGAAATTTATTGGTACTATTGAAAAAAATGTACGATTGTAACAGTTTTGACAAAAAGAAGCATATTTTTGGTCTTCCTGTGCAGTCTGTTTATTTTTTAACATCATGCTTATACATGCATCTTTTGGAATCTAATTTTTTATTGATGTTCGTGAAACGAACACCTTGTAGGTAAGTGCTATGAACTTTATTTACTGGGCAGTTAAGACAAAACAAAGGTTATTCTTTTCAGTTTTATTCCAAAATGTGATTGCTTTTTACTGTTACTGCTAAAAGATTGTATATGATCCTCTGTCATGTGTAATGTTGTTGTGCATACTTATGGGCGGTTAATAAGAAAAGCATTGCGGTAATTTAGTGTTTGAAATGCTATGAGCTTTAATTATAGCTAATACGTTATTATTATTATTATTATTATTATCAGTAGTAGTAGTAGTAGTAGTGGTAGTAGTAGTAGTAGTGGTAGGAAGAGGCCTAGTGGTAACCACCACTCAGAAGAAAAGGAAGAAGAAACAGGAAAGGAAGGGAAAGAATTAGACGTGGATCATGTTTATTTTATATATAAAAATGTGTATAAAAAGTTTTTTTAAACACAAAATGCTTTTTGTATAACTGCTCGTGTATATATGGTGCACGTGTATTTTTGTAAAGGGTGTGAGTTAGGCTTTTAAGAAACCAAATTAAGTCTAATTATGAGATCAAGTTAAAATACTGTGGAGTAAAGTAAATTTTAAAATCAAGTAGCCCAAACTAAATATAAATATAAATAAATATGGAACTATTTTGTAATAGACGGTTTCTGGTTTGAATCCATGCTAATAGACCGCATTGGATGAATCGTACTTGTCATTTTAAATAACACTTTATTTGACATGCCCCGTAGCTTTTTACCCGAAAATGCACAAGGCTTCATGTGTAAATGTGTTGATAAAACTTTTATAAGACCAATACATATAAGATACAATATTGAAACTGCAGAAAGCCGTTGCAACAACAGCAAAAATTAATTATGTGTTTTATTGGGGTTTACAAGTCAGTTCACACCTAAGTCAACAAGACGTTGGCTTACCACCAAAATGAGCACAGTTTTTATCACTGTCATCATAATGCCATTATAATGTTTGTTTCCTAAATATGGTAAATCTGTTTATGGTTTATCTTATGGAGGTTTTTTTGCACAAATAACAATAATAATTATAATAATAATAACAATTATTATTATTATTATTATTATTATTATTATAAAGCAAAATAGCACATTAGCGTGACGTACTCTACGTGAAACGTTGAACGCTGACTAGAAAAAAAAGAAATAGCACATAATTATGTGCATTATGAGATTATTAGATTAAAAAACACATTAAAGGAATTATAACTTTTTTGCTTAATTTATGATAGTTTATTGTTTAAAGCAATTGCCCGATATAAAGTAATTTAAATTTACAAGCATATCCGGTCTTTAGACATTAGCAGTGGTGATAAAAAGCTGTTTGATTGCCCCGTCTAAAAGCCGGTTCTGCTTAGCCTAGAACATTAGAACCTTGAGGGCTAAACATGCCGACTTCCAGAAGCAGAGACGTGTTCTTACTTTTAAAAAATAGCGAACAGATATTTCGATTTATTTCTAACGTCTAAATGGCGAGAAGAATGTAAGAGCGGACAATGAAGATGGTTCTCTGAACAGCTATACCAATGTTTCTGTTACCCAGTCGTTAAACAATTACTGAGATAGTCGTAATAGTCACCCATGAGAGTCAGTCCGAGAATGATGTATATTTCACATTAATGAACGACTTTGCTGTTTCTAACCTAACTTTGCTTTTGAGAAGATTGTGGGGTGCTTAATAAGAGGTTTGTATAGGAGCCATTAGAAAAAACACAACATGCAGGCGACACAAGCCGGTATTTTATGTTTTCTCCCCAAGCTATTATAGTTTAGAATTTAATTTTATATTTAGGATTTTGTAGCAAATGCATAACTTGTAATTTTCTTTGTATGTATGTATGTGTAAGAATGTGTAAAAAGATTATCAAAAACTGTTCATATTATTACTGAAACAAGGAAATAATTGTCGTTTTTTCAAACAAAAACGTAAACAAACCAAAAAAGAAAGGAAAACCAAACTACATTAGAATTAACATGTTAAAGTTTATTTACATGATTACAAATTGATTTCACGTATTAATAATTGTCGTTTTGAGATTGACTCTTTATTAAAGGTAGCGACATGCTGATCTATAAAGAGTATCAGTATTGACATACCAGGATTAGAAAGGTTTTGTTTGAGCAAATACATGTCTTTTAAAGACATGCATAAAAATTCCTTAAAACTGACAAGTGATTTTTAAAAAGGCAATTTTAAGACATCTATATGCCTCTGCTTTTGTGTTCGATACTGATGATGGTCTCTAGATGGCACTAGATCACAAAAGCAGCACTATAGCAAAAATGTATTTAAAAAAGAAATTATTTTCTATTTCCATGATGTGGTGACTGTTATTTTTCGACAAACATGAAATATTATGAAAATGAAATATGAAATACGTTTTAGAATATATATATATATATATATATATATATATATATATATATTATATATATATATATATATATATATATATATATATATATATATCAGAGAGAGAGAGAGAGAGAGAGAGAGAGAGAGAGAGAGAGAGAATCAGTAATAAATACAATTATTGCAAACCTATTATTATATTACATTAACAATAAAATTTAAACCTGGAAAGAAAGTTATAAATCAGAATACTTACACTATACTTAGACTAATTTTTTAGTCTTGTCCCAGAATGTATAGAATCTTGCAAATAATGCATAAAATAATTAATTAAAATAGTTAATGTCTGTAAAAACACACAGTGAAATTACATCTAGTTACAATTAAGGTAACTAATGTATCAATTGTTTTTTATTTATTTTCTAAATGAATGATTTTCTTAATTATTTCAAGATTATTTAGAGATTATAGAAGATACACTTTCTCTTTAGCAACCTGTCGTTAAAAAAAATACACACATGGCCTATCAGACTCTACTTTTGTAACTTTGCTTTGTACAATAGTAATAAACTGAATGTATTATTATCAGGGTAATCTGATACTGTGTTATTTACCCACCTGTCCTATCTCTAAAATTTTTGTGAAAGTCTGTAAAACACTTGGGAATAAATCAGAAACATCTGTAAAGAATTATGGCTGTACTGGAATTTGTGCTCATCATGCTGTTTGTGGCAGCCTACTTCTGCTGTTGCTTTTCCTGCTTTATTAGCTTAGGAATGCTGTGCAGTCATTTATTTAAAACTTGCTTGACTTGATTGTCTTCCAGAAAGACTAAAAATGGGACTAAACATGGAAAATCAAGCTTTAGGTGCAAACAAACTGAAAAAAAACCAAATTGTTAGTAATGTTAGTAAATAGCCGATGTAATGATGTATTATTATGCTAGCTAAAATAGGCTCTTGAAAATGCAATATATGTGTCATGAATCAGTAAATTTGAGTTTAATGTGGATTTATTATCAGTAGTTATCAAGTAATCAAGGTAATCAAGGTAAGCATACAAATAATTCAGCCATTTAAATAAATTCAGAGATGAAGGCGATAATACTAATGTTGTCCACTAGAGGGAGTCAAACTAAAAACATTTATAAGCATGACTTATATTTCAGTGGTAAAATCACATGAGGCTAACAATTTAAAAACAATATTGATTTACTAACAATAACAGTGGGAGGGTTTGGGTGCAAAAACGCACCAATGGGATTTTGGAATGAGGCAATTAGCAATTAGCACACAACCTCAAATCACAAGCTTTACAAAAATCTACAGACCTACACACACACTAGTTTGTCTGGTGCCCCAGTTGTGTTTATACAATTTTGTATTAAAGTTTATTTATTTTTTTAAATAATTGATAATATGACTAACAGTGAAATAGTAAGAATAAAAACATTTATTTTGTTACTTATTTTCGATATATATTATATCTAAATTGTTATCATGCTAAGTATCTTTGTTATGTCGCTAAAGTTCAGAAAGGAAATCCTCTTAGTGCACATAATAGATATTAAATTGTTGTCAAATAATAAATATTAAATTGTTGTTCATTAATAAATATTAAAAAAATATTAACCAATGATTTTAAAAAATCTTACTTTCCCTAACTTTAGTATCCATGTATTGTAAAGGGCTCTGTCATGTATTTGAATCAAACAATTTGTATTTATTGACAAGGCTCATAGGTGAAACATTAGGATCCTGAGTTTAAAAATGCTAAGGAAACAGACAAATTGTATAAATTACTGTATTCACTGTTTTGTAAGCAACTGTAAAGAAGTCATTTATTAGAAGACATACATTCTTTTTAAAACTTTATATTTATGCTGACTTAAACCCAATTTACATAAAATTACTCATTAGTAGAGCAAGTAAGGTTTGTGTCTTTGGAGTAAAGAGACATAAGGCAGCCCAATGTGCTTTGTGGTGCGTTTACTGATAGGTTCCTACATTAGCCTACCAAATATTATTAATGATTTTTAATAAACAAGAGCTACGTCCTTATACTGTATCCAATGTAGTACGGAATGTTGTTGCTGTTGTTATTAGTATTAGTGTTACTGCTGCTGCTGCTACCAAGCACATTCAATTTGCTGCCAGAGGAGGGTAGGGTTAGAGTATCAAAGTACTGATGGTAATATTTACTCATGTAAGAGTAAAAGTAACAATGTTAACAGTTACTCAAGCAAGAGTAAAAAGATCTGATGAAAAAATCTGAAAAACTGATGAAAAAACTACTTAAGTAATTTTACATCCCTCTCCAGTCTCTCTGTTCTGAATTTTTGATATAAAACAGGTTAAAGAAAAGTGAAATGTGGTTTTAGAGGTCAAAGTGCTCATAGATACCAAATAATTATCAATAGGGTTTAAATAGTTGTCATTTTAACACTCACTGCTATGTGTTTTTTCAGGTTGGAGCTGAAATTCTTGTACGCTGTGAGGCCAGTTTAGTTTTATTGCACACGGCATGCATCACATTTTGAAACTATACTTGAGCAGAAGATTCAGAACAGCCTCTCGCAAAGCAGCCTCTCCAAGTATTTCACATCTCATTTTTATTAACATTTGACAGTAAAGGAGAGATGCTGCCAAATATAACGAATTAAAAGTAAAGTTTCATCACTAAAATGTACTTGCGTAAGAGTAAAATACTCATCTTTAAATATACTCAAAATATTCACTCAAGTAAATGTGACAGAGTAAATGTTACTACCCACCACTGGTTGCCAGAGGAATTGAGAGCACACCAAACTGGAGACAACTTACACATTTAGCCCAATAAACAATTGCCAGATAGACAATTCTTTGTTTATTAAGCAATATAGATGTTACATTAAGTTTTGTATGCTCAATTAGGTTAATGTTTGCATATCTTTAAGGATGATTTGCTTTTAATTTTTGTTTTCTCTACAAAAATAATTTTTTGTCATATAAAAATAAAAGTTTTGGCATAAGCCCTTGAAACTTCCTCACATTTGTAAAATAAAAATTATGTTCATCTTTAAATTGTAGAGTACATTTTCTCTTTTTAAACTTTTTTCCTGTTAAGGTTGATTATTTAATCCTACCTGCTTTCACACACACACACACACACAAACATCACTCGTCCAGGAGAATTTTGTTCGCTTCTGATAGGTTGTCAACTACTGTGTTGAAAGGCATTCGCAGCTACAACTACAACGCAGCAGAATGATTTTATCACTGCAAGCTGGACTCTCTCATTTATCAGCAAATGTGCAAATAGTGGATTCTGTTTAGGCCCCTAATGATAATTCCTCTAATTTACCTGCTGAGTCTGATTTGTCAGTACATATACTTGACTCATACCACCATTTAAGGAAGCAGAATTGGATTCCTATTTCACAGCATTTGAACGTGGGGCTGCAAAACTGCAAAAGCGTAAAGATATGTAAGCTTTACTTCTGCAATGCAATTTGTCCAGTAAAGCCCAAAAGATTTTAGCTGCATTACCTGTTAAACAATATCTTAACTATGAAATTGTGACGGCTGCTGTGCTAAGAGCATATGAATTTGCAAGCATATTGCCAAAAGTTTAGTTATCACACAAATACAGTCAAAAAAACCTACAATAAATTTGCACAAGAAAAAAAGGAACGATTTGAAAAGTGAAGTAAGGTTAGTGCTTTTAAGCAGATTCGAGAGTTGATCTTGTTGGTAGATTTTAAAGAATGTGTCCCTGAAAGGTGCTCTGAAAGAAAATAAAGACCTCTGATGCAGTTAGGCGTAAATCTAGTCCTAAATGTGTTGGGGACAAGCCAGTCTGTTTTTACTGTCTTGACTCAGGTCACTTAATCTGGGAGTCCAAAGCCAGACAGTGGGATTTTATCCACAATCTGGTTGTCTGAAACAAACTTTCAATCCTAAAGTATTTCCATAATCCTACGCTAAGATCTGTTGACACCATCAGTCAATTAACAGCCGTTGCAATAATTTTTTTTCCTCCAAATAACTTCTGGCAGTGTGACTTCTCCTCCAATGACTGTCAAACCAAGCACCAATAGGAGTGTTGAACCTGGTAACGCAATTAGTGCAACAACTTCAAATTACCAGGGAACAATGTCATTCTTGCAATTCTTACCTGAGTCATATACAAGTAGTGATGTGTTCATCTGTTAATGTGGGATGTAATGTGTAATGGGAATTCCCCTTCACCAGGTGTGGTTGAAGTCTGACATAGTCATAGGACCATTCGCAATGAGTGTGTGCTTTCGTCCTGATTGTGACAAATGCGAGCCGAGTGTTACTCCAGAAATTGTTTGAAAAGCTATGGAATCAAGTGCATAACCAAATCTTTCTTTAAAAATTTGTAGACTGGCCTCGTTTAAAGTCATCGGTGCCCACATTTTTCCATGCTTTCCATGCTTGTCAATTTTTCCTCTGCCCTACTTCTTTTAATACCAGTTACTGGTATTAATCATTAATCATTGATTGTGCAGGGCCATTTCCCAAGTCAAAGCCAGGGCACCATTATGTTCCGACTGTTAGTCTGAAGCAATTCCTTTACACACTCTCAGACTCCCTTAATTTTGCAAGCGCTTATTAGGTTTTGCTCCATCTTTGGCTCCATCAAGGCACTAAGGTGTTTGATGGTAAGTGAGTTAGGTTTAAAATATCAAATGGCTAGTGCTCACCACCCACAATCCCAAGGTGCCTCGAAGCAATTTCATTTGGTAAAAGGTTTATCCCTGATTATGTCTGCTGTGAGAGTTTTCAGGAATCGCTGAGTTTTGCTCCAGCGGAACTGATATTTGAATAAACCCCTCGATGACAGTTATTGTCTATGTTGTTTCTTTTTGTGAGGGCTTTACAAAGCCTGTTAGATTGATAAAGCTAAACTGGTAAACCCTAACACTATTACCGTCTAGTGATTATGTGTATGTATTGCTACCTGGATCTGGGTTAGCCTTGTATGCTAGCTTCACTGGTTCTTATACAATTGAGAGAAAACTAGTGATACCCACTATACTAGTCAATATTTAAAATAGATCAAAGCCATTTATCTGTCACAAGAATATGGTTAAGGCTTATGTTGCATGTAACACAAACCAGGATTTTACTTGTTTCTGTGTTTCTGTGGTGCCTGTTTCTACTGTAGTTGTGCCACCACCGTATTGTACTGTTGTACTGAGGAGGATAAGTTAGTGGGGAAAGATACTCAAAACCAGGGCCGGCTCTAGGTATGGGCTGAGCCCGCCCAAACATCTGTCTTGCCCACCCAATCAAAATTTGGTAAAGACAGCAGTAATACAAATACGCTTTTATTTTCTTATGTATGATTTGTGATTTTATAAAGTTTACCATAAAGTTTCCCTTTTTTGATTGGCTGTAGGTAATAATGCGGTCTATACTCGCGAGGCAAGGCGGCTTGCCGGTCTTTCAAGGATCATACTAGGTCATGCAATCAAAAATGTGGAAATATTTGCTTTCAAATGAAATGCATTGATTATTGGTGCCTTTAAAAAACCTGTTAGTGGCTCCAGCAACAAGCCTAATTTTCTGTTTGGCCCAAAGTTCACGTCAACATCAAAGAATATGATATTTCCTGAATTTGTACTTGTTAATCCAGTCATTAGCCATTCTGAACATTGAAAATAACCTGTCATTTAACATTTTAAAATCATATTTGTGCTTATATTGACTTAATATAATATGTCTTCTTAACCACACCCAAGCTAGAATATTAGTACAACAACATTTTTGCTATTTTATCTTCTAATTAGTTGAATTTTACAGAGTATCTATCTCCTCAAAACCCTAAAATATTTGTCTGCCCACCCTTCTATGTTAAGAACCAGGCCTGCTCAGAGCTTGTGTGCAGAACTTTGTAGTGCTGGCTAATCTGAAGTCCCAGCAAGTCAGACTGAACCTTATTAATAAATGTTTCAACCTTTTTACTGATGTACCATCACAAATGACAGTATTATGTCATGATATTGATGTGGGTGGGAGTCAGCCAATTAAGCAACATTACCATGTAAACCCAAAAAAAGGTGCCGTGTATAGTCAAAGTCTATTAAGCTCTCTGTGTATATTGCTACCCGAATCTGACTCTACTTATAGATTTTATACTAATTATTGTAAAAAAAAAAAAAAAAAAACAAAGCAGTGACCAAGTCAGATTCCTTTAAAGATTGTGTAGACCGTGTGGGTAGTGCATGTTATGTCACAAAATTAGACCTGCTGAAAGGTTACTAGAAAGTTTCTCTAACTTCCTAGAGTACTCTGTCATGGCTTTTGGCATATGAAATGCTCCTTCCACTTTCCAAAGGCTTATGAGGAAAGTATTGTCAGGAGTACCAGACTGTGAAGTATATCTGGACGATGTAGTGATGTTTTTAATCTCATGGGAGAATCATTTGGCTAAACTGGATGTAGTGTTTGGATGGTTGGTACATGCTTCTCTAACCTAAGATCTGTTTTTTTTTTTAAAAAACAGAGTTGACAATCTTGTAGCTGATGCCTTGTCCAGAATACAAACTTCCATTTGTATTTTTTTATGTTTTGTGTGTTGCATTCATGTTGTTTTTGTTCTTTCTACAATCTGTTCTTTCTACTATATCTGATATAAAGAAATGAATGAATGAATGAATGTTTATTGTTTATTGCCATATCAGCTTCAATTGCATTTAATGGCAAAACAGATATGATATAAAAAACATATATATATATATATATATATATATATATATATATATATATATATATATACTCAGACTAAATTCCGATCATAAAAGGAAGAAGTCTTTACCATAAGAGATGCATAAAAATCAAAACTAAGGCTTGCAAGTGTTTGCCAGCTTTTGCAGTGGGTTCTTTAAACAGTTGAAACAAAAGTGATCGAACCTAACATTTACTAATTTTTAGAAATTATTAATTATCTTTGCTATGTATGAGGTATATGAAAAAATTCGGACACATAAAATGGCTGTACCAAAGGGATTGTGCATGGGTTATATGTGAAAAGATAAAAAAAGACATACTGATGCAAAATCGTTAAGCATCTGAAAGCTGAAATGCTGATGAAACTTGTCTTCTTGTCCTACATCAACCACTTTAACATTTATCAAATTATTAAAATTTAGGATTATGCATATATGTTTGCCTAATATTAAAGCAAACTAAGGTACGAAATAGACATCAGGATCTGTGCTCTACTGTGTTATGCTTTGATTTTGTCAGAAGATGGCGGTATTGTCCAAGGCAAGTAAGCAACGAAGGAAGAGAACGTTCCGATTTTCGTGCTGTTCCAAGTATTGAGCTTAGTTTCAAAACGTAAAACTATTAAACTATTAAAATATATATATATGTTAAATGTTTAATATGTTTACTCTTATCATTGTTGTGGTGGCTGGTATTATCGTCGTCCTTGTCAGTTTATTGCACATTTTTCGCCATTGCCCCTTATTGTGCCATTTGCAGTCAAACTGTTCGAGCTTTGTTTTGCGCAGGTACTACGAAATATAATTCAATTACAATAAAATACAGTAAAAAAGAATTTTAACATAGTTTTAAATTTTACATGTTTTATACGGAATGCACAGCTAACCTTTATTATCGGACATGGTTGAATTCTTTTATTATAGTAACTATATTTCACTGACATTTTACAGCCTGCAACAGACAATTAAGTCAAATAACACACATACACATGTTCTAGGTGGGACTATCAGAGCGAGAACAATTCAATAAAAGGACTTCCTGTAAAACCTCCAGCCAGTGTTCAAATCAAATCACTCTGAAAGTTGACCTTGCTTAGCTAAAGGTCGAAAACTCAGGAATCATGTCTTTGGCATACAGTATATTTATTGTTTTATTTTGTTTTTATGCCTGAAGGTGGCAGAGGAGAGAGATCTTTTCTGCACCTAGCATTTAGAAGTATGCATGCATAATATTGTCTACAAATATATTTTGTGATCAGGCCAATCGAAGGAGTAGTTTTTTGCTTCAAGAACATGAAGCATAACGAAAGTTGTGCAATAATAAAACTGGTTATATCGCCCTCCTAAAAAACCTTCCCAGTTTATACAGGACATGTTTTTATTACTTTGTAGGTAACTTGTGAGATCATGGTGAGATTGTTTTGCCCATTTATCTACAAAAGCATAATGAGATCAGACAGAGATCTTACAGTATATGTATAAGATATACAGTATGGCTTGGTACAATTCAATCTGAGTGATATAAAAGCACTGATTGCCTGATACAAGAAATATCTGTTATAGTAAAGGGTTATAAATGATTTGATAATGATACAAGCAGACATTGTTTAAAAGTCATGTACACTTTGACAGAAAAAAGATGGAGTGCATCTCCAGTTATTAAATGCTTTGTAGTTCATGACTGAGTGGACTTACATGTTACCTACAAAATTATAAAAATATTTCATGTACAAACTGGAGTGTAAATAAAGGTTTTGAAGAGCCAGGCATAATACAGCACTCCTGAAGCAGGGAGAGGATTAGAGGACTTCAATGGCACAAGATTGGCTACTTGGCAGTTATTGAACCAAAGTCACTTTCAATGTCCATGTTTTTGTGATCTTTTCTCTAATAAGATATTTCATTCGAATATGAAAATATAAAGTAAAGGGTGTAACGTCGGTTAATTTATATACATATATACACATAAATTAAGAAAAGAAGTCAACTCAATATTTGGTGTGGCCAACCTTGAGCTCCAATTCTTATTTTAACATGCACAGTGTCAGAGTTTTTGTAGAATCAGAGTCATGTCTATATGTGCTAATTATCATCGACTCTTTATAAAACAGAAACAGTGTAGGAAGCTAAAAATTGGGTGAGGTTGTAAAGACAGTTTCACATTACAGGTAAACAACAAAACCAACTTTTTAAAGCAGCCTGGGTTTGTTCTGTTTGAGCTATTTTCAAAAAGCACAAAGAAACTGACTATTTTGAGGACTGTAGACACAGTGGTCTAAACTTAATGCAGCAAATGTCCAACAGTGCCATCAGCGAAAAAGTGGCAGAAATCAGTGGGACCCAGGTATACCCATATACTGTCCTGAGAGATCTGACCAGATAAAAAAATTGTGGTCAACATGCCATACCTCCAATATAGTAACAAGGTGAAACAACTCAACTACCCACCACAACATAGGAGGCAGGTTGTTTGCAGAAAGACAGAAGAGCAGTCCAGCAAGAAAAGCAGTAAAGGAAACTGGAAAAGCAGTTTGCAGGCAAGTGTTTGCAGGCAACTGTCATGCAGGATGGAAGTGACTCGCAGGTTTAGAGCTTTTTTTTCCTGGAAAAATCTAGCTGCTAAATTCCTGCTGTGTGCAAATATATTTAGACGAATTAATGCATACAAAGGGTGGTTAAACCAAATATTGATTTGATTTAGATTTCTCTTCAGTTTATTTACTTTACATTCTCATTATTATAAAATGCTATTTTTGAAATTATTTTGACTGCAGAATTTTTTTCCACCATATCGTAAAACTTCTGCACAATTATCAAAAATAAGGTGATGTTATAATTGATTACATTCCAACAGTGCTGGCAAATCTGTATCAATGTGATGGCTTAATACAAAATGCAAAGCAGTTTCAAAGTCATATTATTACTTTAGTAAAAACGAGAAATAACAAAATAAGGAACTGTCAGTATCAGGGAAGCCAAATTTATTCCAACTTTACAAGTTCAACATAAATGTAGCGCCCTGTAAAATTTCACACATAACTTGCCTGCTGCATACCAATGCAATTTTTTATTGCAATGCCCTAAAGTTATGTTGATCTCATTTGAAGCTGACTCCTATTTTGTTGAACTATGCGATGCCATTATGCATGGGTGGTCTACAGTTCTCACTCAAATGCTTTTTCCTGTTTAGGACTGTCATATTGCCTTTTGTTTGTCATATTAAATAATCCTGAGAGACCATGAAGGAGTTGTCTATTAATAGTAGTAGTAGTAGCAGTAGTAGTATTGGTAGGGTAATGGTGTTATTTTTGAGCAAATGTAGAAGTGATTCACATTTTATGTCAATCAGCTGTTTGATTCATCGTTTTAGCCAATTCCAAACTGCTTCTATATACTATAACTATACTGGACTGAATGTACATCTATATTAAAACATCCATTTCTATTACATTATGCATAGTTATGCAAAATGAATATACAGAGATGTGTGTATTTTGTTTTAAACCTGTCATAATTAGTATAAATGTAAAATATGTATACTTAATATGATAAATAACTTTGTTTTCATAAGCTTACCTACAAACGCATTTACGTATTCATTTATTAGGAAAAGTATTAAACATTTGTTAATGTATTTGTAAATGTTTGTTTATTTGTAAACTGCATACAAACTTTTATGTCTATTTTAGGACATTTTCAGAATAATTGCACTTTACAATGAAGGACATTTATAATACTTCAAGGAAACCTTAAAGCCTAATTAATGGATTTTCGGTAAAGCTTTAAACTCTAACATGTCCCAAACTCATAAATGTAAAGAAACCACATTCTTGCGTCGGTAAGGTCAACTCTGCCACTGGACGGACTTTTCTCCACGCGTCGTTGGGGGCCTTCCGTGTAAAACCTTTTTTCCCACCTACGTATGTTGCTTGATCCCGCTGGCCACTTCTGTCCAGACAGGGGCCAGACTACTTATTGTTTACAAGATGTCTCAAGTTCAACTGCAACGTCCGCAACAAAAGCCAGCCCGACAGGCAGACGAGTCTAAAGTAAAGGGTAATACATATAGGGGGGTTTGGGGTGAGACTGTTGTGTTACATTGGGGGAGGGGAGTTGGACGTGAACTTGAGAGCTCTGTCCTCTGCATTCCAGATACTACAAAAGTGACAACAAATAAAAAGGTCTGGAGTGCCAGTAATTGACCCGCTCCTTAACGTCAATCTACGTTATGTTTTAGGGGGTTTATGGTGTGTATTATAATGTGTCCAGATTTCTTTAATATCCCAGTGGAACGTTTTAAGCCTATTTGCGTAAAAAATGAACCAAACGGATTAAAATTCACTAACAAAAAACACCACCACTAGATAAAACCGTATAGACGGTTCTCAGTATTATATTAGCTTTAACATAAGATAATCTGCGGAATATATGTTTTAGTTTTAGCAATAGGCAACCTGATGGGCATAAAACAAATTGTACGTACTAAGACGACAGAATTTAGGAATTTGTTGGCGTCTCTAAAATTGCCATAAACATGTAATTTTGTTCTTGGTCATCTGTAAATTAGTTACTGATAAAGTCAGCAATCATAACTGGTATCAGCCTTTTTCTACATCATTACATCTAATTGCAATGATACTTTTCGAGCTATATTGTAATTAAACTCGTTGAGAATTGATTTACCAAGTAAATCTGAGACTCGTACCCTTAAACCTTTATACTAGATTATTGGTACTAGTTATGGTACTAAGATATGTAAGAGAATAAAAATATTTGTGGTTATTAGCTATACTAGAAAGTAGTTTGTTTCGAGAGAACTTAAATTATAAAAGCTATCAGGTTACGTAGGTCAGAATTTATATATGCATACGTACACTGGATAAGTTTGTACTGTAAACCATGAGGCAGTTAAAAGAATTCACTGGTTTGCAATAAAATATCAGAAACACGATGCATCGTGGATATGAGGTTTATGTCAGATGTACAAATTGCAAACATTGCAAACTACATATCATATAGTGTCGACATTTAAAAATTAGTGGGTCTTTTTTCTGTTTATGTATAGAAAAAGTTATTTATAGAGGCACAGAAAAAACATATTGTGAGCCAGTGAAAATAGTTGATTCGGGGAAAAGCAGCTGTATTAGTTGGAGGAATCAGTGATTAAGGTTCTCAGTCACAGATTAGAAGCTTATGTGTTCAATCATTCTACCACCAAATTGTGTCTTTGGGCAAGCCAGCGTTCTTTAATATTCTACCTTAATTCTTACACGCGGTCTCGTTTAGCTAACTGCGTAAATATGCGCTATAATTTACAGATATGCAAATGTATTTTACATAGTAGTGATGTACAATTATGGTTTTCACTGGCAGTTAACTCTGCTCCCAGTAAATAGCTTTATTAACCCATTTTAACCCATTAGCAATAAGTCTTCATTTCGCGATTTTGATGCTACGCTAGTTTGCCCTTCGGATAGTCCAGTCTTTATTCTTACTTAGTTAAGAATAGTCGTCTTAAGCATAATCTGACATAATTATAGCAGGTAGATTACTCTTTAAACAAAAAAATAACAAAATTGTTAAAATGCTGCTTAAAGGACACCAATTCTAAGAGTAACAAGGTTTAAGTAGATATGTACCTATGTACCGTTGGCTATCAAATGCTATTTTAGGCTCTAGAGCCTAAAACAGCATTTTTAGGCCTCCCCACTGCTAAACGACTGCGAAACATTAAATTGCGCATTTTAATAAAAGAAAAATGGACAGAAACAATCTGCGAATCATTCTACTTTATCGTCCTTAAATTGTCGTCCCATTGTCGTCTCTCTTTACTTCTGTACATCTATAATTATGAACATATAATTAAGGTAGACTTTTCTAGGGAGAAACTTGTATGACTGAATAACAAGTGGTGACCAAGTCTATTTTAATGTAATTATTTTTCATTTATTGTTTTTTATTTATGTTAATTATTTATGGGTTTATTTATATTTGTATCATTTAAACGAGTTGCAAATAAGACAAAGATTTCGTAGAAACTACATACATCACATTTAGGAGTTAAGTAACTCATTTATTAATCATTAAAAGCTTCGTTATTAGGATCTGGCGTGCAGTTCCTACATTAAAAAGACAGAGGCCGCCATTTTCTATATAGAAATGCGCAGAAAGTACACAGAATGTAACGCGTTTTAATGTGTTATTTTCATGCAAACTGACCAACTGTATATTTCCTTCAGCGTAAAGTGGGTTTTTTTTTGTATTATTGTAAGTCACGTGTTGATTATTTGACTTACATATAGCCTGCATTGTTGTTCGTTTTGAAATTCCTACATTCCGTGAAAAAGTTGTAGCTCTTCAAGGAATGTAATTTCTGTATTAATTTTATTACGTCGCATGCTCTTTATTTATAAATACTGTCTGTCTATCTGTATCGTTTTGATGTATATGTACGGATCTAACTATTAATTGTAGCTATCTCTTGACTGTGAATCAACTGTTTGAAAATGGATTCGTGCGCCTTGTCCAACAAGGAACTATATGCTGTTACTAAGCTGTTAGAAAGAAAGAAAATCCCTTAGAAATTGTCCCTCCTTCTTAAAGAATATTGCCATTCTTTGTTACTGAAGAAACTCACCCAGATTAATTATCATATAAGGATGGACGAGTTTTGCCAGATGTTTATGAATTTATTTGAACGACATCAGAAAACCTTGATTTGTGACTTGGCTGAATTCTAACGTAATCAAAATGTTTCGGATATGTAATTAGTTAAAGAAGCAACATTAAAACAACAGTGTGAACATAATAACGAGGCAACACTGAAAAGTTCGAGCTCGAGTTTTAATTATTATAAGTGTATGAAATAGTTTGAGCATTCTGTATTCTTGTGGGTGAAAACGGGTCAATTGTATTAAAAAGGTAGACAAATAAGCAATAGTTTTTAATAAACGAATGCTTGCATAATTGTTAATTAAAACATGCACTAAAGGGAACTGCATTAGAAAATATTGATATTTTACATTTACAGTCGATTAAGTCGTATATAAATGAGCTAATAGATATCTCGTTAACACATCCCTTTAATTTATGTCATGACTTAGGCGGTATTAACACACAATATTTACATGATCTGTTCAGAAACTATTTTAACTTCGGTAATAGGCTACAAAGATGTAGTTTTAAATAAGGTAAACAATGTACAAACAAATATTGTAAATCATATATATATATTATTAAGGCCTAAATCATTATGTTAATTACCATTATCGAGATATATATTTATAACTCATTTGTTTTCGTTTTTCATGTTTGCTATTTTTGCATTAAAAACTGTAGGTGACTAAGTGTTAACAATAGGCTAGGCTGTTAGTTGCCATGTGTATAACTTGTGCACAGTCGAGCAAATAAAAAGCATAAAGTTTGAAGGCGATTATGTGACGCCACAAAGCCATGGAGTGCGTCACGAGTCTGCTAAACAGTTAAACAGTATAAACATTAACAGTGATGAAAATTTCATGTATAGAAGAGTATAAAATGTGTGTGAATATATACCTGGAATCTGGAAATCATAAGAAATATAATTATGTAGCTCTCTACAAGTAAACTACACTTCACAGACAAAATGTGCTCTTAAATCTCACAACATATAAAACAAAATACAATTTATTGAATTTAATTATTTGTAACAAGTAAAATATGGATAAAGATAAAGAGAGACTATTAAAACCGAAACTTGTGTGAGTGAGCAATATCCACGTTCATCTAGTGATTTCCAAGGTCAAGGTTAAGCGCTGATTTAGTGGCTCTGTCTACAAGTCGCTTTCACCGTCTGCCACCATCAAAACATCTCGTGCCGCACCCGCAGCAGGACAAGAAAAAAACTCAGTTCTTGATATCTATGTATCATTTCTTATTTTTTTATTTACGTATTTCAAAGCACGATATGTTTACACAGTTTTTTTTAATTGGTGATCCAAATAAATGTATTGCATAATATTTACAATAATAATTCATAAAGAAAAATAAGTCCATGTCTAGGATTGTCAAAAAAGGTAATAATTCCCTCTTAAACTTGTTGACAACTTAAAACCGGAGAGATACAAATTTAGGAAAATGGAAAGTATACAGGACAACACTTGACGTATCCACTAGCACAATATACAAATTAGTTAATTATAAAAATTAGCTAAGACAGTAAAATAACGAAAGAATTAACCTGATTGCTTACTGTGATATATACATTTAATATGTCATATAAGTTTGTTATGAAGAATAATAATAAGTATATAGTTTAATAAGCTATATTTCTACTACAGTAACAACATCCACATGCCTAATATTCTAACATTTAGCTTCTATGTAAAATCCCTCAAAGGCATATTTTGGCATATTTTATATCTTTATCTTGCCCTATTCTAATCAGTTTGCGAAGCAAATACAAAGGCAGAGGTGCATAATTAATCCCAGTAAAAGTCGTGCTGACTTTTTTTCTTTAAACTGAGTCACAAATATAAAAATGTCAAATGCTCGAACGCACCGAATTTCCTTCATGGTGCGTTGGTCTTAATTTTGGCAACAAATTTCTTTTCCTTTACTCTCCTGTTTTGAAACCAGATTGTGATCTGCCTCTCGGACAAGTTGGTTACCGAAGAAATCTTTCTTCTCTTGTCTTTGGTGATAAATTTGTTGGCTGCATATTCTTTTTCCAGTTCCTTTAGCTGCACTTTGGTGTACGGTATCCTTTTCTTTCTACCTCGGCGAAAAGAGCCACCGTCATGTTGGTGGGCAACAACATCTGGAACGAATAAAAACAGGGTTAAAGCTGAAAGGCTTTCTACTTGTCTTTTCATGGCACAGCTCATGTGCAGCCCGAACAGTTTTTAATAAACTTTTTTCAGATGCATGTTTTGAAGCTGTTTGATTTTTACGTTTACACGAGCCCTCTTTTGTACCTTAACAAAATTACAACAAATTACCGCGATATTTTTAAACAAGTTACTACAATTTGCAACATTTTTATTTCTGCTAAAAATTTAATTTTGCTGCTGCACCTAACAGGATATCCATACCTGCTAATGCAGATTTCCAAAGCTGGCCGGCTTGTCCCTGGTCTTTGGAACAGTACATTTGTCCTCCCCATCCATTAGCCAGAGACCAAGGTTGGTAACTGTCCATATGGAGAAGACTATCGTGCCGTGGCTCGCTGGTTCCTAGTGTCTGTACCACGGACACGTCCAAATAGCTGGCCATGGACTGATAAGGACCATGATAGCCGTGATAAAAGGCGAACTCTTTGGCTCTGCTGGGATATTCTTCAGATGTGACCGGGGTGTCCATGTATTTTTCCGCAGAATAGCCAAGTGCGCTCGGCTGTGTGCAAGTCTTGAGTGAACCCCGCCCCATTCTGCAGGGATAATAGCTGTTGCCAAAGTAGCCATAAGGTATAGGCCCTGTGGACGAAGCTTGAGGTACCGATGCGCACGGAGTGCATTGCTTACTGGTTTCTCCTGAACTCGAAGTATTTACGTCCACAGAGGAATAGCTGGAACCATGCACCAGACTAGATGGATGACCGCTCAGAGCTGAGTGAGCTATCAGATTTCTGCACTGGTTAGCCGCGAAATTGCTGCTACCAACCAGACCTTCCATGTTCTTGTTACGCTCATCCAAGTTATTTTCATACACAAACATTACAGTATCCGCCCAACAAGGATTCAGGACCAGAGAGGTGGTCATAGCACGAGTACCATTCGGACTGAGAAATATCGCGCAAAGACTCTACTCCAGAGCAAGACACACGGTTACATCGCCGAAGCTGCATTGACGCAATGAAGTAAATTCAGGATTGACGCGCATTGATTGGACGCTAGACATGTCACGTGATTCACAACTGACCCTGACGAATAAAAAACAGATTTCTTTTGTCGCTTTGAGAATATATATCCCGCATTCAGCGAAAGTCTATCTATCTATCTATCTATCTATCTATCTATCTATCTATCTATCTATCTATCTATCTATCTATCTAATTAATTTATTATCGAATAAGTTTCCAAATTCGCATACGTGTAATATTGCTGACGTTTCTGTATAAATATGCTGTATGTAATATTTTAAAATATCTCATAATAATGTTAGACAGAGAAGATGGTTTCAAATTAAGTGTTTATCAAGTTTATAGTTTCTAGTTTTTCTTTCTGCATAACTCGGCAGGGGTCTACTAATATGATAAAACGCGATTAAGGATTTTATCAGAGAGAAAAATAATCGTTTATAATAAATGACTGTGACTTTAAATATAAAAAAATAAAATAAAATAGAAACCCATCCCTCCTCCACTGCACATCTATTCAGGTGCAACCACTCCCTCCATCCCAGAAACGCACACGCGCGCTCACATACACAGACGCACTTACGCGCACACACACACATGCACAACACAAGCGCGCGCTTGATTTTTACAGATCAGGCGGGGCATTCAAGGTCAAGGCCAAGTTTAAACCGACGAGACTGGCCCTCCCTGAAGGGTTTATTCAGAAGGCAAAGATAGACGCAATCCCTCCTTAAACAAACTTCCAGAGTTCAAGGCCTTTGCTCTGCGCCTGTCATCACAAATATAGACAATGTAATAAAGTAATATAGCCTTAATATGTTAAGATGAACAACATATGCTATTTTAACCAGTTTTTGTTTCAGAAAAAATTGTTTCGTCTTAGACCTGTAGCTAAATATTCTGTGGCGACAGCTGCTACTTACACGTGTGGATGCTCTGTAACCAACTTCTAATGCTTGTATTGTATCTGTCTGCTTCTCTCGGAAATATGCATAACAGGACCTGCATCTAATTAACTTTCCAAATCTATCACTTTTATCATTTTAAAAAATAGGATTCCCAGCTTGAATAAACCCCAAGAAGTATAGAAGGGCTTCTTATTTTTATCGTCGGAGAAAAATGTGTCATCTAATTGAAAAGGTACGTTAGGTTGCAGCTTGAAAAAAACACACAACTGGCGCACAACTTAAACCAAAGATGAACATATCAAATCGCGGCCATAATAATAATAATAATAATAATAATAATATAAACGGTAAAAATGATATGATTAAAAACGGACAGTTGGATTAATCATTTCGGTGATTTATCAGTAGTAATAGTAATAACATTTACACGATTCTCACTTTACATAGGTTTACATAGGTATATATATATATATATATATATATATATATATATATATATATATATTCCTTACAGATACACACTATTTCTAGTTCGAATAACAACGTAGTAGAACTTTTGTTGTAGTACTTTAGACAGAGATTAACAAAGCAATCATGCTAAAATGGCGAACACTTAACCTAGCCGCAGCGTATTTCTTCATTACGAGACCATTCTATATAATATATTCATATTGGTAAGCAATGTGTGTGTGTCGAGGGTGGAGTAAAAAGTTATATCATAATATGGATAGTAGTAAGAGACCAGTTTATATCATATGGATAGTAGTAGGCATATTGTGATCTAAATGTTTTAAGCATAGGAAGACCCATTAGCAACCATACCCAAAATATACATTTGCTAATTAACCATATTATGAAAAAAGAATGAACAATTTTTCTACTTCCCCCAATGCACTTGACAGAATATGACAGTAGACATTTTTAACTATTTAGCCTTTAATTGTTTTACTTAAATCGTTTATAACTGTAGACGACTAAAAACAGTTTCAAATAACTTCGCACATTTTTATGATATTGGATATGAAATAATTTTAAATTAGTAAATGAGAAATTACTGACATTTTATTATTGCATTGAGAATTGACTGTTAGTGTATAGAGAGTAAAAATGTGGCACATGTGGTACGCAGGCAGTGGTGGGAATCATATAAAACAACTTCTGAATTAGAGCAAAATGGCTATTAACCTACGCTTATTACATAGCATCCAATGAGTGAATAAGCAACACGTAGAAATAACTTTGATGCAAATTTACTAGGGGAGGCGCTGATTACAACCAGCAATTCGTTGAGGCTCAACGAGATGACCTATTTAGACATTAGTTAGATTACTTTCCATAATTATTATTATTATTATCATTGAAATAATAAAATGAAATAACCTCTATGGTATATTACTGCATTTGTGTTACAATTAGTAGGATTTCCTATACACACTCTTGGGTTCCTTCTACCTGCTGTGTAATTCTCTGCAGACAATGTGCAGGTGTCACCATCATTGTTGTCATACATGTTGATAAAAATGTAAAAAGTTAGATAGAAGTCACTTTGTATTTTCTATAAAGTTCCTCAACACACATTTTATTTTATTTATTTAGCACTCTTTGTTTTAGAAAATTTGAATTTGGTATGTAAATAGCAAATAAAGTACAATACGATCAAGACAAATTACCTGTAAGAATTGTATTTAAATGAACAATTTTTGTATTTTTGTATTTAAATGAACAATTTATACAAATAGTCAGAATCAGTCTATGTATGAGACATATTTGTAATAAATTAGTACCATTTAAAAGCAAAAAAAAATGTTAAATTTGGTTTTAAGCTCTCTCATACTTTCGCTCTCTCTATCTATCTATCTATCTCTCTCTCACACACACACACAAATTGCAATGTATGTGATTGATGCTTTGTGATAGACTGGTGTGACTGCCAAGGTGTGTTTTTGACAGCGTTTCTATAGGACAGGTTCCCTATACCAGGTTGCGGTAACTTAACTAAATGAAAGAATAAGTAAATGAATGAATGATTACAATGAAGAGGTTAAGTATGTGAAAACACGGGTTTTGCTGTGGACACTCAGATGCGTAATGAACAGACTCCAAAAGTATAACATAAAGCCAGTAACAAATGTATTTGTAAATAAGCTTTTAAAAAAACATATGTGCTACCAAAGAAGAACAATAATTAGCGTCCAAATATATATACTGTCAGAGAAACCAATTAATTTCTATTAACATCAGTTCCACTGATTAAATTTTTTTACCCTATACAAAATGTATTTTTTATATGTTCATATTTTTTACATAACATAATTCAAAGATTTTATTTACGTTCATTTGCATAGAAGTTTATTATACATTATATTATTTTCGAATATTATATATCCCATTAGTCACTGTATAAATACGTTACGGTAACTGTGGTAATGTAAAATAGATATTGTAATCAAATTTTTTGAAGTACCAATTACACGCAAGTGTGTTACTACCGATTTATTTCGTTTGGTTTTTAAATCATTATTTTTTTGGTTAAAATATCAGCGGTGTAATATGTATTATAACATTTTACATTTTATTGATAACATTCTAAACATCTATATTCTAGTCGTGTGCAAATTTTGACCTCAGTAAGCCGACTTATTAAATGACTGATTTTAGGTCGGAAAATCTAAAAACATCAATTTTGTTACTTTATTTTTCTTCTAATTAATTTTCAGTTAAAATATTTGTTAGGAAACGTGAACTAAAACCTGCCGAATTTACAGAGGAATACAATTTTTTCCAAAGTAATTATATTCGGATCCCAGTTTGGTAAAAAATAAATAAATAAATAAATAAAAATTCATTATCATTAGACAACATAATTTCGAAATCATGCCGATTAAGAAGGGTTTTATTGATCTTGATATTGATATTAGCGCCAAGGCAAAGCTATTACTAGTCGTGTTAGAGAGTTGAAAAACTCTTTAGGGAGGGGCTTTAGGGGGTGATACCAAATTGCTGATGCATCAGGTAAAAATGTGGCAAGTTTTCATGCAATCTGCACGAAAATGAGAACGACTTTTTCTTAACTGTAACAGTATGCTTTTTTTGTAATTACAGATCAGTGATCTTGGTTGTACCGCTGTTTGTCAGACGTCGGTTTAAACAACGAGGATCGTTTTGCTTCATATAAAGGCGATAAAGGTCGATAAAGATGGCGATGCTATGTTAATTGGAAAATATGTTTTTTCTTAGAGATAAGCAATCATCATCATTAGAAGAAACAGATATCGTAGAAAAATCTGTAAAGTTACGTGTAAGAATTGCCATTAATAATAATGCAAAGACAAAAAAGTAATCACTGTCATAATCCTCTGCTGGCTATATTTAAAACGACATAGGTTATTTTAAGATTAAGGTATTTTTTTCTTCTTAGGGCCTCGGTTGTTCATTTACCAACATACATGTGATTGTGATTGTAAAACTAACCTCATCTTGATTGTAAAACACATCTGCAAAACATCATCTTGATTTGATTCACAGCGCCCCTCTATACCCAAACAGTATATTTTCTGCAAGCTCTGCACACACTTCTATATCAGGGAAGATACAATAAATTCTTCTTTTTTGTTAATTTTTTAACCAAAAGCCTTTTTTAGTATGAATGTCGCCGCTAAATCTGAACGGATGATCAATACAAATATAGTTTTGATAGTTTTGACAGCACTCTTGGTTCTGTTTATTTCTTTTGTTTGCATCGCTCAACAGCCACGCCACCTCAGCCATAACATGCACGTGACGTGTTATCTTATCATAACCACACAGAGCAATATATTGCTATAAAATATACCTGGTTTGGGTAACTAAGACGTGTACTAGTGTTAAAGCACCAGCGCCATTTTATCACTGATGTGCAACATCTGTTTCAATCTTGTAAGAGTGTCTGAGACGAACAATACGATTTACAAAAAACAAATAAATAAACAAACAATGGTAGTAAATTTATAATCACAATTTTCGAAAATGGAGCTTTATGCTTTGCAGAGTGCACGCAAATTTTATTTTCGTTTCTTTTTATTGCATTAGTAATATTAACATAAGGAAAGAAAAGCAAATAAGTATATTAAACGAGATCATAAACAGCAATTTCCTCATTCTATTGTAATAAAAACTGTTAGGTCACGTGACTTTCAAGACTTTTATGTCTAAAAAAACCTATTACAGTAAAAACAGACACTTCAAGAGATCAGATCATTCACCTTGAATTTATGTCATTGTTTATATCATCTGTTTGAACGTTTCTTTCATGGCATTTGGCCCTTATTCATAGTGACGTAGGTCTACATTTATGAGTTACAGTAAAATTCACATATCCATACACACGATTCACGACATATTCGTGTCTTATCCGTCACGCAAAACACCGAATTTTGCTCTCCCCAGTCACGCTCCCTAGACATTAGAAGTCTAATCACTGACTTCCAAAATTATAAACATCAAAAGCTGCGGAACAATCACGGTTGGCCTCTCTCCGGGGAAACAACTGTGACAGTAAGCAAAGGGAGGTCGAACGTAATTCTCCATAACAAAAGTACAAAGGCAGGTCGGAGACCAAAGAAAATGTTACACCTCCTCTTGTCCGCGCGCCCAGGCGGCGCCGCGGCGGATTGAGCGCGTCTCTCATTAGGTGGAAGACGGGACAGGCGGAGAGAGAGGACAGATAAAGGGAGGGGTGGGCACACGCTACAAAAACAACTCTATCGTTTACCTTTTCAAACAAACTTGGTTCGAGTCTACAAAGGTTCTTTCCGTGATGTGGAGCACAACAAGTTCCAGTTGCTAATTTATGCACGGTAATGACAAAAAACAACGCTGGAACCACTTCAGGAGTGAGTTCTTTGGATTACTATTAAAGGTGCACCATCTCAGTTCTGCAGAGTTCAGACGGGAATCGAGCGACAATGTGTAAGTGAACTCTTTTACTTGTTATGCACCTCATTAAGTAAAGTTGCCTGCAGACTTTGCTGGTTTTAATTACACACTTTCAATAGGTGTTTAGACCTGAGCCTTTTATCAGTTTTATCATTTCAATGTACTATAAAATTTGAGCGTTTAAAATCTTACACCATTGCCCAAGAAATCCAGCTCAAGTTAGCTACCAAAAAATTGGCCAAGACCCCCTTCAATTGGACTTTCCGCTTCCGTTAATACTTGAATAAAGTTAAAAGAAATAAAACACTTGCAAATTATCTTTTTTCTTAAATATAATGCGGCGTTGTTATACAGTAACTGTTTCTGCCTTCACTCAGCAACTATAGCAAAAAATGTTCTACTTGTTTAAACAGCTGAGCTTTGGCAGCAGGTGGTGAGACTAAGCTGAATAAGCAGGGAATATGTTATGGTCGCGTCCATGCAGTGTGTATTTGGGGGGGTGGGGGTTACATTAAAATAGCTAATAAAACCTTGACATTTTACTCTAGGCGGACCTTGGACTCTTGGCATATATGCGAAAATGTACTAGGCTATACTTCTAACCTGTTAGATAAATGTATAATAATTTTATTTTACGTTTCAGTGGCAGACGGCAGAGAATCCCCAGTCTCTTCAGTTGCTCATGCTGATAGCGACAATGGGGAGGAGGAATCGTGTACGCGCGTGGCAATGCTAAATGGTGTTGACCAGATCCGGCGGCATCGGACAGCTTTTACGCGGGAGCAGCTCACGCGCCTCGAACAGGAATACTGCAAAGAGAGTTATGTGTCACGAGCCAGACGGTGCGAACTGGGGGCGGCCCTTAACCTTCCAGAGACTACCATAAAGGTATTCGTTACTAAAATGCAATCAGACAAATAGATAGTTTGTGTTGCAATCGAAAGGACTGCTTTTATCAAAAAAAAAAATGGCAGTTATGTAACCTTTAAGATAAGTCCAAAATCAGAACTACATGCAAAATTAGAAATTCATGTGCATTTTACAACAGAGACTAAAGAGATAACATATGCTATAACAATCCTCTTGTGATCATCTTTCCTCTATATAACTGCAGGTCTGGTTTCAAAACAGACGAATGAAGGACAAGCGACAGCGCCATAGTCTGAGCTGGCCTCACCCAATGGATCCAAATGTTTGTGCTTTTATGATGAGCCAGGCAGTGACAGGACTGCCATACCCACTTCTGCCCCACATTCCCCTGCAACTGTACTCTCATCTGGGTGTGGCAGGTATGCCAACACCCCCCAATCTGTCTAGTCCCTATAGTGCAGGCTGTGTAAGACCACTGAACACTGTATTCCTTCCACAGTCACCCCACACAAGGATTGGTGGGCTTCATTCTCCGGTTCTCTATCCTCCAGTTCCAACAATGCAACATCCAAAAACCTGCCCCTGTCCTTACTGTCTCCACTGGTCTCCACTAGAACAAGTACACAAAGCTAGAAGTGGAGCTGATTTTGGTTTAACTTTGGCCAGTAGCTCAGAACCCTTAGTTGCACTATTAGATTGCAGAGAAGAAATACATTTGCCCCAGTGAAGATGTTTCCTTATATAAACACTAAGTCTTACATATTGCTCATTCTTGAGTAGTCATCTATTGGTTAGAAGTACATTTTTCGAGAAGGCTGATTTTCAGTAAAAAAAAAAAAAAAAAAACATAACGCACAAATATTATAGTTTTTTTTGTTTGTTTTAATCTCAGATATTTTTAGACCTGTAAAAGTAATGATTTGTTATTTACTATTATCTAAAACAATGCTGCTTCAAAATGCTGTTATAGAATAAGTAGTGTAAATACAAGTTTTATGATAAACAAGACTATTAAAATATTTATGAAAGTATTTCCTAATTTCTTTGTTTTATTTCAAGTGTCAAATATAACATTTAAAATAGAAAAATAAAACCTATATATTTACTTGGGACAGTAAAGAGGAATATTTTTCTACCTCTCAGCTCTACAGTTTTTTTGTACAGTCTACGTTGGGGGGGTACTTTTGACATGTTTTTAGCGTGTAGGGCTGGGTTTCCTCATTGTTTTTTTAATGCTACATCCCTGAAACACTGCCACTTTAATTGGTGGCTATTTTAAAAGTTTTTTAAGTACGTAAATGGGTGCCTTGTGGCTTGTGATGTCAGAATAGACATATAATATAATATAATTCTGATAGGAATAAAGTGGAAAACATTTAAAGACAAAATAAATCAATTAATGTCACCATTTTAATGAAATGTGAAGTCAATGTCTTAAATGTCAATATTTCTGCAATAATATATTGATTGTATAAAAAAAGTCTATTGGAAATATTTTTAATGTATCTTAATGCTTTCATTCTAGCTTGTCAACTCAGACTGTGGCACAAGAAAAGACACCTTTTGAAAATTACAGACCCCATACAACACTAATCCTGTCATTATAGCTAATGCTAGACATAATCCAATGTAGCACAGTGCAATATGCCTTAATAAAGGGACCAACCAGACAAAACAGGAGGTGGACAGTCTGAGACTCATAATCCCCAAAGATAGGTTCTGTGCTTTATTTAATGATAAGTCAAAATCAAATGTATTTCCACTATGAAATACGAATGAGAAAATCAACAATATAAAACAATTTAAAAGAAAAAGAAAAACAATATAAAATGCATTAATTAAGCTAGAATAGATTCTCTACATATTTTTATAATTAGATTTTAGGATAAAGTGGTAGAGATTGTAAGACCAAGATATCATCTACATCTATTGACACATCACACAGGATTAGACCACCTGCTATGGTCCAGGTGTTTTTTCTTCCTCCAGCTGTAATCCATCTGAGTTGGTACTTATGTAGCTAGGCTAAATTGAACCTCTTTGTATAAATAGATTGTGTTTTTTTTACCATTGCCAATCTGGAAAATATATCTGTTATGTAAAATAATGCAATTTTGCCCTTGCATGTTAACTTCATTTAAGCACAAAGTAAAAGTTTATACAGATACACTTACAGGTTCTATCTTTGATTACCTGTTACAGTATCAAAACAGTTACCCTCCTAAACAGCATTTAATATTTACCCAAGTTAAACAATAACTCAACAGGTGACATCTGCAGTAACACAGTTGATAAGTGGGAACTGACGGTGAAAAAAGAGAATTTTGACTATTGCTACTGAGTATAAGTATAAGTCTTGTTATTGGTGGTAGAAAAAGGGGGTGAAATAAATGCATTGAAAGCTTCTCTTTTGTCTGGATAACACCACTGTGTGATATTTACAACATCCTGCTGCTAATGCAACCCTGACCCTGAGGGTCCTAAGTTCTAAGTCAACCACATGCACTCATTTGGAAAACGGTTGTCTTTCTATCACAGTCATGTAATCGTGTCTCTATATACGAAATCAAATTGACTTTTAAGTATGACAATAAACCACTGAGAGTTTTTTGTTATTATATGAAAGCTTTTATTTTGCAGCACATAAGCAGGTTATTATCCAGTGTCACATGATTATTAAGTTTGGCAATCTGGGTGGAATTTATCCAATAACACAGTATCTCTATTCTAAGAATTGGCAAATAGGCAGTTAATTTGACTTGATACCCAAAATACAAAGGGAGAAACTATTATAGTAACATAACATACATACATAAGAAACTGGTAGTGTATATATTATGGCAATAAAAGTGACAATGCAAAAATATCTACATTTCTATAAGGCAAAAAGAGGATTTTCATGACTGCCAAACATGTATCTGGTTGCTGAATCTAAAACCTAGTTAATATAAAAACATTTTAATCTGCTTATCCAATCAGTAAGTTCAAAAGGGGTAATCTTTGTCTTGCCCTGACTGTGGCATGTGGCATAGTTGTTGATAGCAGATCAGCTGGTTTAAGTATTTCATAAACTACATATCAAAGAATGGTAGAATAGAGCAAATATATCCTGTGTGTGGATAGTCTGCATGTTAAAACAGTTGCATGCATGTTGGGGAAAAGTGGCAGGGCATTAGTTAAGTTTTTGGACTGTTAATGGAAAGATCAGGATTCGATCCCAGCATATAAAATAGATAAATGTAACTTACCCTAGATTAAGGGCGTCTGCTAAATGCTGCAGATGTAAAATGTAATGTAATGTGAAACACCTTGTTGAGAGACATCAGAGAAGATTACCTAACTGACAGGAAAACTATAGTAGCTTAGAAAAGCAGCCTTTACACCTATGTTAAGTAAAAAATATCTTATAATACACAACACATCAAATATTAAAATGGATAAGGTAAAACTCACATCAGGTTCCACTACTGACAACCATAACAGGAATTTAATGCTATTGAGCACAGGCTTCCCGAAACTGAGGAAAACTGGAGAAAATAACGTTTTCCTATTGAAATAATTACTCTCTTATTAACAAGGTGCTTACAACTAAATAACATTTATTCACTAACAGTTTTTGTATTACTCTGGGCAAGCCCTAGACACAAAATATATAGGGGATCAGAAATTAATGAGAAATACTCAAACCAATGTGCACTCTGCTGCTGCCACTATATTGTGTATGTGAAAACAACTGGAATAAACCTGAGGACAAAATCCACTCCATCTCACATAACATCGCTGCCCAACATTAATAATTTTGTGATCGAATTAATAAACAACAGTGCTGCATTACAAAACCTAGACTTTTAATAAAAGTGAGGATAACGTGCGTATGACAATCATGTGTCTATATACAGTAGCTATGGCTAAATAGTGCGAGCCAGAGCAGTGACCTTTCTCTTTATATCTGTTCATTTTTAAAGTAATAATGGAGCCTTTATTGTGCACAAAATATTTATTCCCTTTTGCTAGCACATGCTTTCAGAATTACTTAAGGCAGCATCACAGCAGCTGATTCTTTACTCTTCTTTTTAGCATGTTTATATTCAGTTACAGGTTAGTTATCCACAAGCACATACAAAATCTCTCTCTATATATAGATTTAACCATGCCCATGTCCTCTTTTTAAATTTAATGTTTGTTATGTTCCATTTGAAATAGGTTTATTGCCAATTTTCTCTGAACATTAACAGTTTGTTGTAGTTTGTTGTCTATTTTGTCCAATTCAGTCCAGTAATTATTTGGTGGAAGTCATTAAATGCAAACTGGCCAGCAACAAAGTGTGCATATTGTGTAATTTGTACTGTACTATTAAAGCACTGCTTGTTATTTGCTTTAATTTGGAGTTACCAAATTTTGCTTCCATTTATCCTCAAGTGCCTTAATTAGGTTTTGTACAGAAGGCCTGAATAAAATTAAGCACTGTACTTGTGTTGTAGAAGTCATGATTCCTCACAATTCAGCAAATACAAAGTCACATTGTGTACATTAAAAGGAAAACAGCAAAATGATATTTCAGCCTCCTCTATACTGTAAGAAGAATATGAATCAATATAACATGAATCAAAGGATGTGTTTACATTGATTAAAAGGTCTCACTGTAAATGTATTGTTTACAGTGTGAAAGCTGTTGATAATGCTGGCACAGATGACAAATTTGAGTTAATGTTATTGTAATTTATTTCTAAAGAAAAAAAAAGCAAAATGGAATACTACATTTTTCGTTAATGTTAGAAGCATTAATTGTGGTGTGGTTGTGTAGCTTGAAAGACAACGCCGAGCATGTTATTACCACATGCATTAAAACAGCAGGGGAGCTTGATCGTGTATGTGGCACATTAACTTATGCTTGCTACTGGCCCTGAATACAGAACAGTCAGTCTGCACACTTACCCTGCCAATAAGACATGCTATACTTTTATTGGCCTTCACATACACAGAGTATGCACTGCACAAGGTCCTAAAGGCGGCTGATTTACCCTCTCATTATGTTTCCTTTGCCTTTGCAGTCAACAGAGTTAACCACGCTTTTTACCGAAGTCTACATGTGACTGTTACACGTGGCTGTAAGCAAAAAGCCAAGTGCAAGAAATATGGTGAAGATTAAATCAGAAGCTGTTAAATACGATTTTCAATCATCATATTTTATATAGACTCATTAATCTCTACAGAGGGCTGTAATTAAAGCAATAGTGTGTGTCCGCAGGCTACACAAATCTTTTTTGTGAATACAGACTGTCATTCATAAAGAACACAAAATGTGCTTTTAAGCAACTTTTTGGCAGTAATAATGCAAAATACATTTAACAGCCATTTTATTAGAAATGCTTGTACAGTAACTGGCAACCATGGTTGTGTTACAATGTGTCACACTGCCCTGTGATGCTTAGCAACAGTGAAAAATGATGAGGCAGTACATGCTAGTCTTT
The DNA here is from genome assembly GCA_005784505.1 of Bagarius yarrelli. NCBI lineage: Eukaryota > Metazoa > Chordata > Actinopteri > Siluriformes > Sisoridae > Bagarius > Bagarius yarrelli. Next base: position 3,346,762 of record VCAZ01000020.1, read on the forward strand.
ACCCCTTCACTTGGGTATTAGCGTTATACACGTAGTGTATATACCGTTTTAGCTCTAATGTAACATTTTGGGATTTTAAGTCCTTTTTAGAAATATGTTATTGCAAGCAACTAAGTATGAAGGTAGCAGGCCAAGCTAACAGCTAACCAAGCAATTATCTAGAACAATATATCCACAGTGAATTGCTCCGCTGTGGTGGATTAGCATTTTTTTTTTCTTAACTAAAGATTGAACACTATTTAATCTTTATTTAAGATTGTACACGTCTTTAGACTGTAATTATTGACGTTTTTAAATACATTCAAATGGTCTCACATTTATGCAGTAACACAAAGTATGTTTCATTGTTTGAAATGCATTCAAATATTCTGAGTATCCAGCTCTTTAGTAAATTCAGGTGCGCTGTTGACACAGGGTTTTTAAAAAGACAGCAATCGATTCCTGCACTTTTGATAAGAGAATTAGCCTGCCCTGCGCTATACGCTAGCTGAAACGGCCCAAAACAAACTTTACATTCATTGTAATTCAATCTGTACATCTGTACGTTAAGTTTAAAAATGTTTATTTCAGACCTCTTTTAGTGTTTAGGAGAAAATACCTTACGATTTGGTGTTTTCCCACATGTATGTAGCCTATACGTATTTAACATGTTATACTTCAAGACAATTTCAAGACAATTTACTAAGACAATTTCAAGACAATTTACTATGATGCCGTGTCTGACAGAGAGAGGGTGAGAGAAAGAAATTCATCCTTGTTGGTCTCAGAGTTGTGGGAAATATAATAAGCTCCCCCATCAGTACAGGTCTGCTTTGCACTGTACCCAAATCTCTTTTGGTTTCTAGTAACTCTGGCATATTGAAAACAAAGAAAAACATAGCCTATATCGTGTATTTAGTCTTTACTTTAAAATGTCCGGCTTAAATATTAATTCATAAAATAATTGTAATATGTTGATATGACAAGCTTTTACATCAGGTGACAATCAGTTAATGATAGTGATTCTCTATTAGTAAGCCTGAAATGTTAGTCTGATTTCTGGGAAATCTGATCTTACTATCTGTGATTTGGTCACATACCCACCCCACCATTGAAAATGTCTCCTGCACCACAGGGTAAATGTAGCTAATGCATAAATTTCCACCCACAAGTAAATACAAAAGCATATATAGTGTTATATAAAACAGGTTTATTAAAACAGGTTTATTTTGAAATTAAAAAAAGAATAATTTTAAAAAGCCTGTCAGTGCATGAGCGTGAAAGAATTGTATTGCTTCATAATGATGTCTCTCATGCCACCTACTGGCCAACACCATATGCCTTTTCTGAAATTGCTTACACAAAAGAAAAGAGCTGGAGGGGCCCCATTTTTAAACATTTTGGGGCGATCAGTATAAAATGTGGGATTTTTTTACATGTTATATAGGCTAATGTTATAAAATAATATCAGTATTATAGGAAAATGTTAAATGTGCATTACTGAAACACTGAATTTATATATTTATTTTAAATATCAAATTTCTACTACTTGATTGTGACTAATAGGGGTAATAATTCTAGATTTTTTTTTGACATAGCATTGTCTTCTTTCTGCGTCACGTGCTGTTGCTGGTGTCCTCTAACAAATCTAGCAGACCCATTGCATTTTATTTTACGATTCCCACATTTTTGCCTATTTTTTTTTCTTTTTACCCCAGTGTCAGACTTTAATTGCCATTTAAAAATAAATTACCGTGACTAATTACTCAACCTGCCATTTGTAATACTTGTATCCCACCACATAAGATTATTTGGGGCTGTTCTCTATATAGGCCAAGGGCTTGTACTTGAGTGCATTATATTAGGGTTATATTTAAATAGGCTATTGTTAATATTTAAAAAACATATTTTTCCACATTTAAGATTCTATTACCGTATTTTATAAATGAAGCCACAGTATCACAATAATCGTGTGGAAATAATTGATAGCATGACCCAGACCAAATTTTAGTAGAACTAAACTAATTTTTGGATACCTGAAGGCTTTAAAAATATAATCATTAAATAATGGTATAGAGGAAAACAAGGAAAGATATTTTCTTACTTCAAAGAAGGTTTGTTAAAGAAAGAATGAAAAAGAAAGAATGACTCATAAAAAAAGTGGGTCCACACCTGCATTCCTTTCTTTCTTGCATGTAGCGTTACATACAGTTTTTAATATATTTAATACGTCATGCATAAATTATAGCATTTAAGATGGCCAGTTAAATTCTTACACAGGATTAATGGGGTTAGGGAAAGATTAAATTAAGATTTCCACCCTCAAAAATGGGGCAGCATAAAATTGTTTAGTGTATTATATTATGATCAAGGCACTGTAAAAATCATACACCCTGACAATAATTAAGCAGAGGGCATTTCGACTTTCTGCAGTTAGGGAAGCAACTCTTTAAAAGGCCTGTCTCTTGTAAACAACATCAGAGGAAGCTCATTCAGAAGGGCCTGCATCTTTCATATGGGGCTTAATACTTATTCCAAAACTGTTAAAACTTCTCTCTGCACAGTAAAAGAAAGGCGTGCACCACACCACGCAGTAAAGTAATAGCAATAAAATAGCCTTTGCCGAAGCTACATAAAAGACTGGACCTTAACTCTGCTTCCTCCAAGTCCTTTAGCAGCCATCGAATGTCATATAGTTTGTCTAAAATTTTAAACGTTAGTCAGCGTAATTAGGTGCAGTCCTTAAAAGTTAGGATATTTCTTGGGTATGACCTAACCTAAATACACTACAACAATTAATTGTGTTTACTATTGATTGACTAGGTTGATAGGGTCCTCCTCAAGCTAAGCCATCTCATGTCAAATGTTCATATGCTACCTTGTAGCTGTACATTTTTTTTGTGTGAATGAGTCATTAACTTGGTGCAGACATCAAAAGTGAGCTAAAAAGTGAAGCAGCCCCCAGATCTTTCACACGGTTTTGAGGTCAACAGCAAGAGAGATGCTTGCTGCAGGAGTGGTTTTTATAGACAGGTACTGTAATCTGAGAGCCACGGTGCTGCCTGCCATGTTGTTTCTCCACTGTCTTTACAGACATGCAGCTGCCCATAACCCATGTCTGCCTTCAGGCTTGAGAGCCCACCACCCTCTGCTCCTGACCTCCCTGCTGCTATGGCCCGCTGACTGAAAAAAATTTTGTAGATACCGGTACACCACCCAAATCCATTTGGTGCAGGTGCTGGAAAGAAGGAAACCCTTGTTAACAACGTTCGACTGGATTTGGAGCTAAAATTAATAATGTTGAATGTTAGTTTGTTTATAAAAAGCAAAAACGCGACAATGAAATAGTAGCCTTTTCAGACAATATTTACAGAAACTTAATCTTAAAATACATATATGACAAACAGTTCCTAAATCAATTCATCTTATCTAACACATTAGAAATTATGTCAGGGAAGAACAAGCATTTTTATGATAGGACTGGTGCCATTATGGGTTAAACTTTAACCTGCATAGACTCATTTTACAGCACAAAATGGACCTCAGGTAAAATGTTTCACCCATTGAATCTGGCATAATGTCATTCATAGGTCGAGATTTGCTAATGCCATTATTTTTTATTTAAAGAATATAAAGCTGCTGTTTTTAACCTCAATGAGTATATCAGAAATGATTAAAAATTACAAGCTGTATAAGGAGCAATTATATACACACAATCACATAAAGCACAATCATATACAAGAGGCTATGAACCAATAAACAAGTTTATAATCTGTACAATTTTATATTTTTTTATTCACAGGCTAGTTAGGCTTTTACATTGCACAACAATTCCTAGAAAGCATTATAAATATTTACCTGAACTATTGGGAACACTTTTAAACATAGTAAACAAAATTAAAATATATTTTTTATTTTATAGCACTGGCTAAATGAATTTTAACTAGGATGTATTGAAATGATAAATATGTGCTTTAATTTTCACCAAGCAGTCTTTCTTATTAAATATAGGTTTAATAAAATAAAGCTTCAGATTGATAAACTATGTCAAAAATAGCAGTAACAGTCCCTGTACTGTTTGATCATGAAAAATAAGCATATTATTTAGGCGATATTCTCTAAATTCTGATCAGTCTGATTACACATGATGACCAGCTTTGACTGGAAAAGTACAGGCAATAACATAAAAATGCTTTACAAGGATGCAGGACCTATTCTCTTTGATATGGTAAAGAAGGTTGAGTGAAGTCACTGCCCTTTCAAATGGAGAAGAGTTAGCCAAATATATTTAGGCACCATATGAGGAAGTGGTAGCACGGTGGTTAAGGTGTTGGACTGCTAATTGGAACATCGGGGTTGGATTTCCAGCACCACTAAGTTACCACTGCTGGGCTCCTTAACCCCCATTTGCTAGATTTTATAAAAAGATATAGATGTAAGTTGGTCTGGATAAGGGCATCTGCCAAATGCTGTTAATGTAATATGAATATTCTCACAGTCAGGCTTCTGCTAGAGCTGCTTTAGATATATTCCATTGAGCAAAGATCTCAGTTCTGTGGAATAGATTATGTGTTACAGTTGGTTTGGGAACATTTAGGGATCTAAGATGAAATCTTTGGATTGTGATAGTCTGGAAGAATGGGTTCTTATTCCCTTTCCTGAAGGTTTCTTCTACGTTTTACATCTTAAGTGACAATATTTTTTCAACTGTTAAAAAAAATTGGATGGGATTTGCCAGTTATAGTATGTATCAATCTGGTTTTCCATTAAAGTTTAAAGATTATTGTCAAAATGTATATTTTTAAGCCTGCAATTAAATTGGGATGTTTTCTGTAACCGTAATCTGCTTTGTTTAGCTAATCTATGGCTCCATCCAAAATCGCATACATACTGCATTTAAGTAAGTATGTACGTACCTCCCAACCATTAAATAAGTATGTTCTTAAAGTACAATTACAGGTAATATAAATAAAATTTGGACATACTAAATCCGTAGTTTTGATATTGACATGTCACATACGACGTCACAAAAGCACGTATTTAATGTTGGAAAATGTTTAAACTTGAATGATGGTAAACATGTGCAATTTAACTGGGAGGAACAATGTTTTTTTTCTTTAAGCATTTAAAGCTACTTAAAGTTTTACACTGCCACTTTCTGCCACTCTGAAACATGACAAGTCATCTCTCCCGTGGCCTCATATGATAGTAAAGTGCGCATCATATGCATACTTCAAAACCTGAACGGGAGTATTAGATCATCAGAGAACATTTTCACGTACCGTAGTTCACATACTAAACATCCTTACATACAATACCTTCACACATAGTATGAAAGTATACAATTTTGGGCGGGGCCTACAATTAACTATATTTCTGATCTTTGTAGTTTGGCTGTTTAGTGATAATATCATGATTGATATTATTTTCTGGTCTATTATTGTATTTAAATAACTCTTAAGGAAAATTGCACACATTATTTTGTGTGGATTATGTTGTTCCTTTGGTAATGACCATCATTATGTGATTTATTATTTCACAATGCTCTTTTTATTCTAAAGCCATAAGATTGTCTGCCTGCCAATACTAACTTGAGGTGCAATAAGTATGGTCGAATGACATTCAGGCTGAGACCCACCCTCTCATGTCTCCAGCTGTAAGGTCGCCATTTTGTCTTCCTCTTGGAGCAGGGCCTATAAATCATGGGTCTCCCAATTTCCCTCCTCCCTGCTTTCTCCTTCCCATGCTTTCAATTAATCTGAATGATTTCTACAGAAAATCCAATGGACCAATCAATTCACCTGCACATTTCAATACAGCGCCTGATCTGTCCACAGCTTCTGTGTGCCTCCATTGCTCTTGTAAAAACATTATTAATTGCTGCTCCACCATGCCATTCATCTCTGCCAGCCTTAGCACAAGTGTCTGTGTAGCCCAGGAGTGTAATAACACTGTGAATGCTTGCTGACAATCCTCATGTCCTTTTCAGCCTATTAAAATGCAGCAGATTCTCAAGCGTCTCAAAACAGACACTGGGACTGGATGGGGGCTGGTACTGCTGTATCCATTCACTGCTGATTACTGTCTAGCTGCCGAAAATCTGTCGAAGGCTAGAGTGGTTCAGGGAACTTATGCCGATACAAAAACTGAACTGGATATAATAAGGTACTGCTCTTAATGATTTCAAATCCAACACCACCAAAATAACCTAGTAAATAAGAACATAACATTCTCTTGGGTTTTTGCTTAAAGCTTAAAAGCTTTTAAACATAATATAAAGCGCTTCTGTACCTAAGATACACAAAAATAACTTTTAGCCGGGGCCCCATTTACAGTAATTTAGCTTTAATCTGTCCATCCATTGTCTATACCCACTTATTCCCAATCAGGGTCACAGCGATCAGATGGAGTCTACCCCAGCTTTCATTGGGCGAAAGGCACTGGAAAAAGTCACCAGTCCATCACATACACCCGAACAACCACACACACTCACACTCCAATAGAGCACTAGGGAGAACATGCAAACTCCACACGGAAGGACCCCTACTGGGGTGTGAGCCAACAGTGCAAACCCTTAAGCCACCATGCTGTCCTGTTAATACTCAAAACTCATCAAAGAAAGAACAGTTACACAAATATAATTTTTAATCAACAGTATTTATTATGATAATTATAATTATATTTGATATACTGTAGACCATCCAACAACCTATGGTTCTAACCAAAGCCTCAGATATTTTATAAACCTAAAACATGCTTCATGTAAAGGTTAAACCTTAGAACAGCAGTGAAGGTACTTTTCTAAAGAATTGTCATCAGCAGTCAGTAGGCAAACATGTGACTCTGTAACTGACACCTGCTCTCTGATCCCTTCCCCCTCACACCCAACACACACACACCCTTCCTCCATGTCTTTTGGGTCCCCATTATACATTTATTGGTGACTGCGTTTCACTTGCAAAGGGGCAACAGTAGGCAATTTACAAGGTCCAGTCTGGTTTCCCTTCTGCCACCGGCACTTGTGAGTATACTAGAAAAAGTCTGTGTAAACATCATAAAATTTTTGTGAAATTCTGTGCAAAAGAATGCAAACAAATTTTATGTAAAATGTGTTGTCAAAATCCTGTTTATGCATAAATGCATACATCAAAGCAATTCTGCTATATTTACAACAATTACCATTAAAAAACGTTTTCAAATTATTGTTATAATTATAATGATTATGATTATTATTATATAGGTTGTTGATGTTGGTGTTGTTTTTTTGTGGTTTGGTGGTGAGGGGGTTTTATTAGTGGCATAACACTAAATAAGTAAAAATGAATTATAGTGTTAGTACATTTACAGCATTTGGCAGACACCCTTATCCAGAGCGACTTATATTTATCTCATCTATACAACAGAGCAATTGGGGGTTAAGGGCCTTGCTCAGGGGCCCAGCGGTGGCTTGGTGGAGCTGGGAATCTAACCCACAATCTTCGGGTTGGTAGTCCAACACTAGTGATTATATGTTAGTATTTTAATTAGTGATTATAGACGATTGTAAAAATGTTACTATTCAACTGCACTAACATATTTATAAATTTTTTTGTATTTTTTTTTTCCTACGTTCAACAATGTGCGCATCTGTGTTTGTAAAATTTATAGATTTGCTATTAAATCGTTTTTAAATCAAAATGATATTGAAAAGAAAGAAAGAAAGAAAGAAAGAAAGAAAGGAAGGAAAAGAAAGAAAAGAAAGAAAGAAAGAAAGAAAGAAAGAAAGAAAGAAAGAAAGAAAAAGAAAGAAAGAAAGAAAGAAAGAAAGAAAGAAAGAAAGAAAGAAAGAAAGAAAGGAAGGAAGGAAGGAAGGAGGTTTTTTAACTTCATTACTTCCAGTTTTAGAACAGAAAATTATTACCTAAAAACCTATACTTATATTATCTAAAAACACTATTTCCAGCTAAGTATACATATGACACTAAAGAGGAATAGCCCACATAAATACATCATATGACTTTCTCCATTTTCATCATATTATGCATACAATTTAATTTCTGATTTCTCATTCCAATGTATAATACTGCTCATTTTTTGCTCTCCCTCTCTCTCATTCTCTTTCTCTCTCTCTCTCTTTAAAATTGTGCTAAATCTTAGCATATGGTTTAACTCATTTAGACTGTGCTATTTTACTTAACTAACTAAAGGCCGGCAGGCAAGTATAAATTACAATTGTTACTTCACAATATAAAATAATATTATAAGAGCCACCCATGTTGTTCAGGGTTTTTTTGTAAGTAAAGTTGAACAGATAATTGCAATGATATAATATGCTTTTCAAACTGTGCATTGTGAATAAATTAAATGAATGCTTGACACATGTGTATATATACCTTTGCTGCTTCTGTACATCTTTTGTTAAGCTTTGGAAATGTAAAATTTGATGCATTAGCCTGTTGGCCCCAGTTCAAACAGAGAAAGAATCTTGCTTGTTCCAAATCTTTAAAGCATCATAATTTATTGCCCCTGTCATCTGTAAAACTTATCAAATGTACCTCCTGCTGAGAGTGCAGTTGCACACTGCCACCTATGAGCTGAACGTCAAGATTATAATAATGTTTTAAATCCTTAGTCTTAAATGGAGACTTGAGTCATTATGGCTTTTTCTCACTGGTCATATCATTTTAAACATTTTAATGTGTTACTTAATATGACCAACCAGGAAAAATGTGTACATTAGTAATTCTTGTAAATATATTTATTGTATATTTCATAAAATTGACCGAATATCATAGTTTAACCAATGAAGACTATATGTATCTGTGTCTAGTCTATATTTCAAAATAGCTTCATTGCCCACAAAAAACTGTAAAATTTATTTATATAGGCAAACAGTTTTTATTAACTTTTTTACCGTTTTTGTTTTACTTCACATACAACCTAATACAGCTCTGCATGAGCTGGACAAATTGGATAAATGATTAACTTCAACTATAGACTTCAAAGCATAATCTAATCTAGTGACAATAAATTATGTTTTACTTGCCCATCTTGAGAAACTTATGTACATAAAGATGTGTTCAAATTATTTTGGCCAAAGTAGCACTGTACTGTTGCAGATATTTTGCTGTTAGTTGCTATAAGCAGCTGTCTCATGCTTACCGCTAAAGCATCTTTACTGTATGATCATCTGCATTGTACTTTAGTGTATTGTGTTGTAGTGTGTTCTGTCTTCTGTCTTGGACATTTTCTTCTCTTAAGCACAAGTTAGCACTTTATTAACATATTTAGTCCTTATTTTTGAGTTATTTATAGCTGTGTGTTAATGTAACATGGCCCTACACAATTTTTTGTTTTATTTTACTGTGTACAAAATCAGGGTTATATAAATAAAATAACAAGAAATGCTTTCTGAATTGATTTGAGCTGAAAGGCATGTTGGTCTCAAAATAGAAGACATATAACTTTAAATTATGTCTTGGAGGGTCAAGCATAGGTGCCTGGCATAGTTGGTATGTCCACAAAAGTTTAAAATATAAATTAACTTTAGAACATGCTTAAAAATTGTAAACAATTTGGCTTCCACGTATTCATCACTTTTAGCTGGTGAGACTTAATTTACTTAAGATGCTGTGACCCATGTTGTGTAATTAAAGTAACATTGTGTGTATCGATGACTTAATGAGGTAAAAAACAAACAAAAAAAACAAACAACTTTGTTCTTTAACCAAACTTAAGTGTTACCTGTAAAAATTCTGACCTAGCATTATATATAGCTACTCACAATTGTTTAAAGGTTGCAGGGTTTAAGTAAGCACTAATCTTTCATTTCCCTCCTCTTAGATACGGGTTGGGGGTTCACTGAGTACTGGAAACAAACCACAAACTTTAACATACAGATACATAAGATTGCCTGATTTATTTAAAAGGAAATTGTATAATTTATGAAGCAAATATGACTGGCACTACATGTCAAAACATCCAATTATATTACAATATTATGCTGGTTTGGACGCAGCCTGTTTTTATTTATTTCTATTGTTTATTTGTACCATAACACCGTAAGGTAATTAAGTTTATCTTTCATTTCGTTGATTACAGTAAGGTATGTATAGTTGCAGATTGTATGGCATGTATGGTTGTCCTTTATCCAATTATTTTATTTGATTTACATTTACAGTATTTGGTAGATACACTTATCCAGAGCAACTTATTTTTATTTCCTTTATACAACTGAGCAACTAGGGATTAAGGGCCTTGCTCAGGGGCCCACAGTGGTGGCAGAAACTGAACCCGGTCTTTCTGGTATCAGTAAAACACCTTAACCACCAAGCCACCACATTATATTTTTATTCTTCAGGAACAGTAGAACAGTAACAAAAGTTACATTTTGGTATGAAAGGCATAAAATATTGCACATTAAATTAAATTCAGTCTATTTGTGTATATAACATTTGCCTTCTTTATTACAGTGTATAGTTATAATAATAAACTTGGATTGGATTGGATTTTGTATTATTTTTTACAACAACACTAAATAAAAAATTAACTTATAGACAAATTTAATATAAAACAGAAAGAAAAATCCTGTGGGAAGACCAGAACTAGCTTACGTGTCAACTTTAAAGTATAATTATACACGACACCGACATGTTTTTAGTGTATGTCGCCTTCTGCAGCCCAAAGATTTGTACTGCAGGTATTCGCCTTGTCGTAGTAGAGGCGGGACTTCCGAAAGTATGTCCGGTTTTCCTCACGCAATTTCATCCAATTAAAAAGAAAGATATGAAAAGTCCCGCCTCATTTAACGATTATATCCAATAAAAAAACAGATGTTCACCTTTTCGATGTTTTATTGGTCATTAATATACACTTGACAACACATAAAGCCAATCATAGATCGAGATTGTAACTTTCCGTCCAATGGTGACTGAGGACGTAGTTCTTAAGCTTATAAATGACAAGGTGACAGTTGAACACGGCGCTTATTGACTCTAGCTTCAAATTTGTCTTCTGCACCTTGTGTATTAAATAGGTGAGTTCAGTGTTGTTAGTGCTGCCAGGACTTTAGTGCTTTTGGTGTTTGTTTGTTTCTATCTTTGTTAATTGCAATGAAATTATGCAACTAGCCTAAACGTGTCCGAACTACTACAACCATTCATAGGTGGCTAAGCAGCTAGCTACTGAGCTCAATCGGTGAACAGCTTTTTAATCATTTGTGTCGAAAAAGATGCAAATAGCTTTACAGGCGGTGTGTACAGGAGCTTATACTAAAACACGTAGTTACTTTAACATTTGACACCTGTTAAGAGTGTAACTGTTAAGCCCTCGGGCCTTATGTCCAGCCCTGGCGCTTTAAGGGCAATAGATAATGAGTAAATCAGGTTTTAGTTGTTGAAGGACAAAACATTCTCGTCCATTTTTATAAACTTTTTATAGGCTATTTAATCGTCTTGTTAGAAATGCAAATGTAAGTATTGATGACCTTCACGTTGTTGTCTACGTCTTAGGGTGATTTGGGGAATAACGGGCCACCTTCAACTTTCTGAAGTAATAAATTGGCCTAGTTGCCCATGTGTAATTTGCAGTTTTGCTTTAATTTCGTTGGGTTTTTTTTTTTACCTTTTTTTTTTTGTTTTGTTTGTTTGATCCAGGACAGTTAAATACATTTCTGAAGCATAAACGTGGGTCTGAGTTTTTCCCCCCGTTTATTTCAGTGTCCTGATTATCCTTCAGAGACTCTTGAGGGTCACCAGGTCACCAGGTTTAGCTAAGTTGGATCTAGACAATAAAAATAAATCACACCAAATCTGCACAGAGTATTATCAGTGTTAATATACCTGTAAATACTGACAACTGTAACGCATCCTTTTTTGAGTATAAATTAGTTTCTTGCTAGATTTTGCCTGTATTTAAAATAGAAATGCCATTTAAACAGATTTTATTTTATTCAAAGTGGCTTGTGATACTGCTGAAATATTTTTTTTTTCCCCTCTTTTTAGTACATTATTCCCCTAAAATCCTTATTTGCTTTTCTTGTAGGCTGTTTTAGCAGTGGCTTTTATAGTTGCAATGACTAATTGTATCATATTGATCAGCCTGCTTAAATGTTAATGTATTAACCCACATGGCTTAATTTGCAGTCTCTTCGACGTTTGCTCGATGTTTGAAATAGTTAACTTTGGCAGTTAAGCAATTTCTGCATGCAGCTATTATTTGTCCATCTGGACCCTCATTTATCTTCGGTGAGCTCATCCCGAGTGGAGTGATCTAAACCCACTACAGGTTTGTTCAGGGTCAAAAGTGTTGCCGATACTTAAGTCAATCACTTCCATTTATTTGGCCACAGCATTCGTCACATCCTGCTGTATTTTAGTATCTACGAAATAGAAGTACCCAAGCAGATTATTCTATTCTATTGCGCTGCAGAGAAAGCAGCTTACTAGTGACCCTGCGTTATGTTCATCAGTAAATTTGGGTAAAGATTAGGTATAAATAGTCATTATTTGTAAATGAAGTGTAGTTTTATCATAGTAGCTACAAAAGCAAGGTATATGCCATGAAGGAGTTTAGTTTGTTTTTCTGATATTTCTTTAATACCTCTGTGTATGCAATACACTTAATTGATAGAGCCCACATGTCCAAAAAAACCGTTTGCGTTGACGAGGTTTGTCATGATTTATCCGTGTGTCCTAGACCTGGTTAAACCACATTTCTCTGCTAATGTTGTCTTATTATTATTGTTGTTTATTGACCAGAGCTATTGTCTGATTCTTTGACTTTTTTTTTTTTTTTAATTTAAATCCCATCTTCAGGCTTCAAACATGTACGCCTGTGCCAAGTTCGTCATGGCCCCTTCTGTGGTATGTATTGATTATAATCTGTAAAAGAAACACCTTCATTTCAGTTTTAGTATCTGCCTGTCTCTATATATTTTTGCAATGGCATCTGTCTCCATTATTTAAATAAATATTAAAAATTTAAAAAATGGCCCTAATACACACCCAAAAATATCCTCCTACAGGAGGCCAATTAGCATCCAAAGGCGTAATGCTAAAGTATGCCGTATATGGAATATATTTTCCAGGGGTGGGCAGGGGTGGCTCAAATGGCTAAGGTGCTGAGTTGTTAATCTGAAGACCAGAAACACCTGGCTTCAAGCCCCACCTCCGGCAAGTCAACCACTGTTGGGTCCTTGAGCAACACCCTTAACCCTTCCTGCTGACCCTGCGCTCTGACCCCAACTTACTAAGATGGGATATGCGAAAAATGCATTTCATTGGCCCCGTACACGTACCTTGCACAATGAATTGAATATTATTTCTTATTATATTTTACTGAAATGTAATGTTTGCTTTATGCAATTTTTTTTGCTAATTTTTTTTAATGATTGGTGCCAATGAAGAGATCATGTATGTATGATCATGTATTTTTGGATCAAATCAATGTTCTCTTAACCCTTCTATTATGCTATTCCTGTCTTTTGCACCTTCTCTTAGCTCCGTGGAGGCTCCAGGGTACTGGCACGGCCGGTCTCTGTGGTCTTTAACAATGCTGAAACCAAAACTGAGCAGGTAAGGCTTCTGTGGTTGATAAACTGCAGACACAGAAGTTTAAATGTGGTTAGTTACTAAGGTTGCTTGTTTCTCAGGGAGCCCTCTTGCCTGCAAATCGGGCATCTTTTCTGAACTTGAGCCGGAGCTTTCAGACTAGCAGTGTTTCCAGAGACATCGACACTGCGGCCAAGTTCATTGGTGCTGGTGCTGCTACAGTAGGAGTGGCTGGATCAGGAGCTGGTATCGGGACAGTATTCGGTAGCCTGATTATTGGTTATGCCAGGTATGTTCATGGTGGGAAGGAGGGTGTTTGGACGTGTTTAGATCACCTCAAACATTTACAATTTTCTTTCTTTTTGCTTTTCTCCTGGCAGGAATCCGTCCCTGAAACAACAGCTTTTCTCTTATGCCATCTTGGGTTTTGCCCTTTCTGAGGCTATGGGGCTTTTTTGTCTGATGGTGGCTTTTCTAATCCTGTTCGCCATGTAATTTAGACCAGTCACCTGGTTATTTGCCATGTCTGTCCATCCAGGGATCAGAATCTGAAGCAGAGCTCACAAGTCCGTGGCCATGCCATTCCAACAAACTATAAGAAATAACTTTTTTTTCCTCTACCTTCCCTCCGTGAGGTTTTTATGTAATTTCTCACTACAATTTGGGACAGTCTGTCTAAATAAATGGGTGGGATAACTTTCTGCCTTTTGACTTTCTCTTAATCATTTGAAGTTAAAGGTCTTTTAAATGGTCTTTAAGTCTCTTGTTCTTTGAGCTCAATAGAATCTGTTTAAAAACTTGCAGGTGTTATGTTCTAGTCAAAGTGACTAAACTGTTTTTTTTTGACTGCGAGGTATGTGGTCACTGACCATGTAGCATTAAGAGAACTACATATTAAGTCAAACCTGTCTTTGATACACATTGAGTCAGTCATTTACATTTATCTTGCCACAACACTCAGTGGGTCCTGATGCAGTATCTAAGAAATAGAAATGCCTAATTTACGTTTTTTGAATTAATTGACACAAAAAAGCTTATTAGAAACCCTGCATTATATTCATTGAATAAACCAGGGGTGTCCAAACTTGGTCCTAGGGGACAGGTGTCCTGCAGAGTTTAGCGTCAACTTGCCTCAACACATCTACCTGTAAGTTTCAAGTGTACCTAGCAAGATCTTGGTTCAGGTGTGTTTGATTAGGGTTGAAGCTTAACTCCGCAGGACCTGAGTTTAGGCACCACTTGATTTTAAACCCTTGAAGAAAGACAAGACAAAAATCAATAAAATTCTCATCCTCATGATCATTTGCAATTAAAGTGTAGTTAAATCATAGTAGCTAGAAATGCTTATGGTTCTACCTTCAGGCTTGTCCGGCAAGTCAAATATTTCGAGCTGTAAGTAATTTCCTTGGAGGAATGAGTGTTTGCGCACTGTTCAATCAAAATGCTTTTATGGAAACCTGTTTGTAGCATCTGAGCTGTTTAGTGCTGAAGGTGAGATGAGCTGCTGGAGCAGTGTCTCTGAGAGGCTGCACTACTGCCTGTTAGATACTGGGTTTTTTAATTATCAGGATGAATACGAATTTTGCTTTTTGTAAAACATGGTCACTGAGTAAAATGAATGCAGGCATGTATTAATGAACTTGTTAATGTGGTCCTAATTGCTAAACTGCTTTATTTGATTCAATTGGTTGTCTAAAACTATATGCAGTTATGCATTTTATTAATAGGTAAAAATGTTTATAAAACAGTAGTAAAGTAACAGCTGCAGTTTTTACAAATGTTTAGGGGGAAATGTAGTTAATAATATGAGCCACATGGTGTGAATCTGGAAAAAATGGCCAGAAAACCCATCATTGGTACACACAACTGTTTATTTCAGTGAATGTGATTAGGTTTTGAGTGTAGAATGCTTACTTAAGCCATGCTTACTTAAGCCATGCTTACTTACTAGTTCCTTATTAGGTACAGACATCTTGTTAGAGGAGGCACAAGGACTTAAGGTGCCATTTAAGGCAGTTCTTTTACACTGTCTAGGGTTTTTCTGCTGTGCATTACTGCTATAAATTATGCTAGATTTTAAGGTAATTGTGAAGATTAGCCGTTTTTGCACTATGCATTGCTACACAAAATTTGCATGTTTACATGTTCCATGTAGAACTTTAACCGACATTTGGTCATCTCAAGCCAGATAGTTTGCAATCCACATAAACCGAAAACTTGTATGTTATTATTTAAAGTACTAAATCACGTATTTATCCAAAAACCATTGTGATATGCACATTTGCTATATTTTTTTTTTTAAATTGTGCAGCCCTACACTGTATAGGCCCATTCTATACAACAGCTGGACAACTTGGACTATGCAATGCTACTGTGAAGAGGCAGTGACATATACGATCACATTATAAATAGTTGAGCTCAATATTAATATTTATTAAATAAATTAATGTTTATAATACAGTATAATTAACAATATCAAATTCAAATATTTTTAACTACGCCAAAAAACATCTTCCGGTACACTAGGTGGCAGTAACCCACCCGAAGGCTCTCGACTAACACAATGTCGAAGGAGCATGGTTTGGCTCGCTGCCAACTCCAAGATGGGTGCATAGTTTTTTTGACTGAACGTATATAAAATTTACATCTGTATGTGGCTATATTTTAAGTGAACTTAGGAAACATAATTGCATATATCTGCAACTAATTTAGGATTTTTCGAAAATAACGATTTTTTTTGAGGATTTTGATTTAATTAGGAAATAATCCTATTGTGGGGGTTTTCGGGTTGTTTATTAAATAAATTGCATATGAAATGCAACAATTGGAAGTTTTACCCTTTATGAGTTTTCATTTCTGTATCACTAATGACGTCCTAATTAGGGTGCACTCAGGAAAGCGTGACACAAGCTTTAAAGTGCACTAGTAAGTGTACGTCAGCAGATGGCGCTATTATTATTATTATTCCTCATTACTAGAAGGAAGTAAAACGACCACAGCTACGAAAACACTACCCGTAGACCAGCACAGAGCGACACTGGAGTTGGAAAGGTGTGGCTTTTCCTGTGTGTGTGTGTAGTACATGGGTTTAGAATTTATTGGTTGAAAGATTACAGTGGGTAATTTATTAAACAGTGCACTAAGAGAGTCGATATGCTTCGAGGCAAAAAGAAAACGAAAGTGGGGATAATCCTATAAAAATGGTTTCTCTTCGTGCCGTTGTACAGTAACGTAGGGTTCCTAAGTAAAAAGAAATTAGAAACTACAGGAGGAAACAAAAATCCCAGAGACATACATAGTAAAGCTGAGATAGCATGGCGGACGACGCTGGAGAAGAAGCCGTGGCGTCTAATCACGGTAACGGAGCTCAGGTGTTAGCTAGTTTGGCTCACTTTTTACCGGCCTCTCCTCCTGCCGCCGTGGCTGCCGAGATTGGCCTGGCCGCAGCGTCCCCCGGCGTAGCGCACCACATCACCTCGGACATGGAAAACCAGGAGAGCGGCGTTGTGAACTCGATCAGCTCAGTGCTTGCAGCCGTGCCGCCATCTCTACCACCGAATCTGGCTGGAGCGGGTCTTCTGTCTCAGATTCACGCCACGTCCTGGGACCCGACACTGAGCACCGACTGGGATAACGAGAAAGCGTCGCAACAGTGTATCCTGCGGATAAAGAGGTAGCATTGACGTTAGCATGCTAACCCATGCTAGCTGAACTGGGATGCTTGTAATTAATCGTGGGTTTTGCTCAGTAACTTTAAATTACATTACCCCCTGTTACCAGTTATCTATTTGTCTTTATTGTAGTAGATTTTCAACATTATTTAAAAGTCCGTCACGAGCAGTGTTGTTCTAAAAAAAATCTTATTTATAAACATTCTCATGATCTATAGAAAGATCTAACTTGGACTTTCTCATGATCTATAGAAAGATCTAACTTGGACATTCTCATGGTCTATAGAAAGATCTAACTTATACTTTCTCATGATCTAAAGAAAGATCTAACTTATACTTTCTCATGATCTATAGAAAGATCTAACTTGGACTTTCTCATGATCTATAGAAAGATCTAACTTGGACTTTCTCATGGTCTATAGAAAGATCTAACTTGGACATTCTCATGGTCTATAGAAAGATCTAACTTGGACATTCTCATCATGATCTATAGAAAGATCTAACTTAGACATTCTCATGATCTATAGAAAGATCTAATAACATTCTCATGATCTATAGAAAGATCTTAACTTAGACATTCTCATGATCTATAGAAAGATCTAACTTATACTTTCTCATGATCTATAGAAAGATCTAACTTGGACTTTCTCATGATCTATAGAAAGATCTAACTTGGACATTCTCATGGTCTATAGAAAGATCTAACTTGGACATTCTCATGGTCTATAGAAAGATCTAACTTGGACATTCTCATGGTCTATAGAAAGATCTAACTTGGACATTCTCATGATCTATAGAAAGATCTAACTTAGACTTTCTCATGATCTATAGAAAGATCTAACTTGGACTTTCTCATGATCTATAGAAAGATCTAACTTAGACATTCTCATGGTCTATAGAAAGATCTAACTTGGACATTCTCATGGTCTATAGAAAGATCTAACTTGGACATTCTCATGATCTATAGAAAGATCTAACTTATACTTTCTCATCACAGGTGTGTATAAATAGGGGGAAAAATGGAATCGAAGTATAAAATTTAATTATTAATCTCATTAAATAATTAACTTTAAACATCAACACAATGTGGTGGCTCAGTGGTTAAGATGTTATACTGCTAAGATCAGAGTTTGATTCCCGGCACCACCAGACTGACACTGCTGGGGCCCTTAACCCCCAACCCGCATTGGCTCAGTTGTATAAATGAAAGTTGCTCTGGATAAGGTTGTCTCCCAAATACCGTAAATGTAAAAACGTTGAATATAAAAGTAATGTGGTATGTTTTTCTGAACAAACTTCTTTGCCCACTAATTTGGTTAAAACTAAATTGTAATTAAACCCTGTGGTCTGTAAAAGTATTTATCTGGACAACTAATTTCCAAATGCAGCACTAATGTACACACGGTTTAAATTAGCATGTCTTAACTAAAATAAGACCGGGAGTCAGTCCCAAAACATTGACCAGTTTCAACACGACAAATTCAATTCAGCAGGGTGTTTTATATGGGAAAAGCTTAGTTAATGTCTATATGGTTACCCACTTAAACCAGAAATATATATTCCCAATTACAACAATATGGCCGGACCGATAAACAATATTCAATCGAATCAATGATGAGCTCTAGACATTTTTATTCGATAAGGATTAAAACCCATTAACGGTCTACCGTCCAGTGGGACAGTGAGTAAAATCTTTGTCGTACAGCACAAAGATACAAGAAAACAGCAAAACTTAGCTATAAAGCTGTTAGTCCATAAAATTCCAACAAATTCAGTAAAATATACATTTATATGTTGATAAACATTTAGGAATGTAGCCGAAGCTGAGCCCAGACTGCAAGTCGTCTGTCCTGCATGACGTCTGTCCTAAAACGAGGCAAATAAAAACGTTACACAACCTAATAGCTGCTGCACTTATGTGTCACGCAGTTGTTTCTAGAAAGAATATAGCACCAAAAGTCCTTCTTTTTTTGTTTTCTAAATTTTACAGTTTGGGCTGTTTAGGGCTTAAAATTAAAATGACAATTTTCCCAATAGAGATTGCACATTTTAGTGAGCCCCATCATCGGGGTTTTTTCTGGACTGTAATACACTGTGTTGCTTTTTAATCAACGTGAACCCTTTAACCTGGATGCATTCCTTTTGCTTCATTTAAAGAAATTTTCACTTTACCAGAGCAAAGCCTTTTCTAAGGAAAGCAATCATGTCCCCAGAAAGAAATCGTCTTGACGCTGACTTCAGGCTGAGTTGCAGTAAATGTGAGACTGCAGCAAAAGATTCTGTCAGCAGACTTGGCAAGATTTCTTCGGTTTGTAGAAGAGTGGGCAGGGTGATGTACACTTCATTGCCAATTGGCAAAATTGTAAATTTTCGGATATGCTTTCCAAGTGGAAATGTGTGAACCACCAAGTATGAAATTTTGGGGGAAAAAGCAGACACTGCTTGAGTGTAACATATTTCTTTATTTGTAGGTCCCTGATTTAATCCTAAATTTGTTACTGCCTGTATTTTTCTGCATGTTGGCTAACTCACAATGACATGGCATAAGGTGGATTAGAAGAGTAAATTGCCTTGAGTGAGCAACCCATATCCAGTATTATTAGGATTTATAACACCATGAACTAGATAAAGAATCTATTTAAGGTGATTAAATGAACAGTACATTATTGTCAAACTTGAAGCGTCAGTCTATGAAAACCTACAATAGGAAAAAAAATGGGATAATAAAACTTCTAAAAGGTGCTTATTTTCATGTCAAAGTTTTTGTTACTTGAATGATTTCTGTTGTTATTCATACACAGAGACATTATGTCCATCTATAAGGAGCCGCCTCCTGGCATGTTTGTGGTTCCTGATCCTCATGATATGACCAAGGTGAGCGTTCAATAACCAGCAACCATCAGCTCAATGTTGCATTGCATTTAAAAGAGTTTTATGTTATTGTTTGTTTCAAGCTTTAAACAAATCTTTACAATGAGCTTCCAGAGTTCCTATTTTAATTTAGTTTGATATTAGCCTGTATCACATTTTTTGTATTTATGGTGACAACCACCTACAAATGTTTGGAAAGTACATTCCATGAGTTTTGGAAGAGCACTGCTAGTACGGTTATTTTACTGATAGTCTCGTCCTTTGCAGATCCATGCACTAATCACCGGTCCCTTTGACACGCCATATGAGGGCGGCTTCTTTCTCTTTCTGTTTCGTTGCCCACCTGACTACCCCATCCACCCGCCACGAGTCAAACTTATTACCACTGGACACAACACAGTGCGTTTCAACCCAAACTTTTACCGCAATGGCAAAGTTTGCCTGAGTATACTTGGGTAAGTGTGTAAACTTTTGTCATCCAAATATTATGGCTTCCAATTGTACAGTTAAGATTATAGTATTATGAGTTGCTCTAATATGTCAATAAATAAAACTTAAATCTTGAAATATTTTAGGAAAAGTAAGATAGGGGTTAGGGTTAATCTTTAAAACTTCGTTAGGAAGTTTTAAAGTATTACATGTAAGGCAATAAAACCTGCTACAAAGCATCCAGTCAATACAGAACGGTCATGGGCTTGAAGTCAGGATGACTTAACTTTATATATGACATCTCTGTGCCATGCTTTTCATATTCAGGACATGGACTGGGCCAGCATGGAGCCCTGCTCAAAGCATCTCCTCAGTCCTCATATCAATCCAGTCCCTGATGACCGAGAACCCATACCACAATGAGCCTGGCTTTGAGCAGGTATTTATGCTTGTTTTGTTAAGCTGTTTTGTTAATTTCATTTTTACCTGTTCCCAACTTACTAAATACAAAGAAATACCTCTTATCTAATCACTTTCCTGCCTATAAGATCCTGTTCCATTATGCAGCAGACACCTCCTACCGACTCGAACAGGACATGATATGGTATAAGACAGCAGCTGATCTGCTGAATAGTCTTAATAAAATCATCTTAATTCCCTATGATTTAATTTTGTTCCCAAAGCAATTTTTGTATTTTTCCTTTTTTTCCTCTCGGCATATAACAGGCACAGACCTTAAAGGGTTAATTCAAACTTTTTTTTGGTCCCATCATCTTCCAGCAATAGTTAATGGCTTTCTGTTCACCACTTGGGCCCCACTTTTGTGTCAATCTATATTGTGCTGATAATTTGTTTCTGTATTTGTTAGGAGAGGCACCCAGGAGATAGCAAGAACTACAATGAGTGCATCCGCCATGAGACAATGCGTGTGGCTGTCTGTGATATGTTGGAAGGGAAAGTGCCATGTCCAGAGGCCTTGTGGTTAGTAAAGATGCATTAAAATATTTAATGTTTATAAAATTTTTCAATTACAATTGTGCATACCCTAAAAAAAAAAGGTAAACATTGCCAGTTATTTGGAAAAGGTGACTAATAATAAAAAAACATCCATATTTAAGGATAGTGGTCACATAAGGTCATTAATCACCACATACTTGTTCGACTGCTTTTTAAATTCTAATGATGATAATTAAAACCTCTAACCACCCCTATTAAAGGTTTACATATCCTTGACTGTTTGGGCACATCATAAACAGGCAGGTTGACACACAAAGGTTTAAATGACTATTATGGGGAAGTTTTCACACCTATAAATGTAATTGTCTGTGTCTGTGCATAAATAAGTTTTTCAAATGAAGCGATGCACTGACTTGGCTGGATACTACACCATAAAGAAGACATGAGAACTACAGAATGAGGTAGTTAAACTTTATAAAGCAAGAAAGGGATATAAAAATATATCCTAACACTTCGAAATACCAGTCAGTACTGTTTAAACTGATTACGTGGTGGAAAAAGGAGGTTCTGTTGATTCTATGCCACAGCTGGCTAGACCAAAAGAGTTCACCCACTACTGCCAGAAGTATTGTTCAGGATGCAAAAAAAAACCCTGCAAAAAACAACACAGATAAAGGCTGCTTTGGGGGAAAAAAACAGTGTTGTTCCAAAGAGCACTTTAAGGAGGTACTTGAACACAAATGAGCTGTATGGTCGAGTTGTCAGGAGAAAGCAGTTACAGCACTCATGCAACAAAAAGGCCTGCTTTCAGTACGACATTGCACCTAGACAAACCTTACAGCCTCTAGAGCAAAGTCATTCGGACTGATGAGATCGAAATTAAACTTTTATTGTGACAACTGTAAAAGCTATGTTACAAGAGGCGTCAACAAGGTCTATGGTGAAAAGTACACCATCTCTATTATAAAGCATGGTGGTGGATTTCTTATGCTTTGTGCTTCAGTGGCACAGGGTAGTCAGTCTAAACTGAAGGCAAAATGAACGCAGCATGTTAGAAAAAGGGTTAAAATGTGCATTCTACAGTACAAAAGATGCACATGGGACGCTCTTAGATATATTAACACGACAATGATCCTAAACACCAAGCCAAGTGGTTTTCTGGATCCAGTATTATTGAGCTACTTTGGGGAGATCTCCAACGTGCAGTTTTTGCAAGATAACCAAAACTTTTAGACGAACAAGAGGCTTCTTTTTACGAAAAAAATGGGCAGCCATACCAGCTAAGAGAATTAAAGACCTAATGCACAACTATTACAAAAGATGGCATACCATTATTGATGCTGATAAGGGTAACGCACAATGTAAGGTATTTTCTTCATTGACATGTTTGAAGAGTGTGCCATTCTGTTTTAACAGTTTGCCTTTTTTATGCACAACTTTAAATCTTCCTTCCTTACTTCCTAATTTATTATTAGAATCACCCGGATGCAAACAATTGTACATGCTGGTGTAATAAATAATTTTCCATAACATGAAAATAGCTTGGTAACCATAGAAGCGATCAACAATAGAGAAAACGCTGCGCCACAGTGACATCACCAACAACAGCATGTATCTTTCGAAATATAAAGAAAAATCTTCTTCTGAAGGCTGTCAGGTGACCCACAGCAACATTAATTACTAAAAAGGTAATGATTACCTCACAGCCCATCCATGTAAAGACTTGAGACTGAGAGTAGTGTGTCTAGACAGAACCCACCCAAAAAATCCACCCAAAACTACATTTTATTGTCTGACCCAGGAAATAAAGGACTTAAAGAAGTATTTTTATTATACCAGATTATGTATTAAAAAAGCACCCAACCAAAATAACACTATACCCATGGTGTAGCATGGTGAAGGCAGCATCGTGTTTTTGAAATAACTTTTTAGAACGTGAAAAATCAATATTTATTTTGTTCTTTTAGGAGTGTGATGGAAAAGTCTTTTTTGGAGTACTACGACTTCTACGAAGGTGTTTGCAAAGAACGACTTCACCTACAGGGACAAAACATGCAGGTATCGCATTATGAGTAAATACAGTACATCAACCAATGGTCTGCAGAAAAACAATGAAAATGTAGAAAAAACAAAGAAAATGAAGCAAACGTTCAGAAAGCTTGAAGCTTAATGAAAAACGCAACACCTTTTTTTGGTAGATATTTTTAAAAGTATTCTAAAGTTGCTGAATAAGAATACGTTTACTTGATGAACACTACTGCTTACAGCAATCCTTCTGAAATTGATTGCAGCTGCTATAAAGCATCAACCAATTATCCTTTGTATTTCTATTTATGTATTTTTTTCAAATTGTGTAATGTCAATAAGGAGTAATGTCTTTGGCAGCAGCTATTTTTGTCTTTCAACATAAACCTGGCAAAAAATCATAGCACACATTTTTTTTATTTTTTAATTCCTTCAGTACTTTTAGTTAAAGAACATCTACAATAGCAAAACAAAATGTCTTTGTTATAAGCACCTTTTATTTTGTCTTACATATATGTATATTGTTAGATCTAACTCTTCTGGCTTTTTTCTTTTCTTTTTTTTCTTCCCAGGATCCTTTTGGAGAAAAGAGAGGCCGTTTTGACTACCAGGGTCTGTTGGCGCGTCTCAGTGCCACACAAAGACGATTGCGGGAGAAAAGTCCTCCTGAGGACAATGACGGAGATTCCGATTCTGACACCAGCTCAACTGGGACAGACCCAGACAGCCAGGGCAGCTCACAGCCATAGCGTGGCACAGCCAGAATATGAGAAAGCGGTTGTCTTTCCCGAACCTCTGGACGCTTTTCAACGAGCAAAACGCACAGAGCACTGAGAGAAGTTTTGGGGTCTGCTGGTTAGCACAGGATTAGTCTAGTTCCTGTTTCTTTTGAGTGGTTTATTTTTTCCTCTCCTTCTCTGCTAGCCAGTGGTTGCCTCTTTCCTTTGCTAATGGAGAGAAGTCAGGTCATTTATGGGAATAGGACTATAAGATGCAGTGCAAGTGTGTGTAAGTGTAAGAGAGAGAGACAGACAGACATGTTAGCAACATACAACTTGCATATGTTTTTCACTACATCTGGTGGTCATGCACACACAGGGGTAAACAAGAGCTATTTCCAATTTAATCCTGAGCAGGCCACCAAACATTATAGTGCTCTGCTTCCAATCCAGCACCCCTGATCCTATTTCTGTTTGTTTAATGGCTTCTCATTAATCCCAACATTTATTCATTAAAGCTTTAAAAAATGTTTAATATTTGAGTCATACTTTGACACATTGATAATGAACTGCTTTATCTGATCTAAAAGAAAAGGCTGATGCAACTGAATGTAAATACTTAAATATTGTGCATAGAAAATCTTTATTTTACTGGTAATTGTGCATCAAATGCTATTGGACAGACTTGGTGTGTTGGTATAGTCTGCTCAGTAAACTCAGCTATTGAGTTATGTGTCGTCTTAAAGGAGAGATGTTCTATTTGTATTTTGTTTGTACAGTCAAAGAACCTTATTCATGTTTAGCCTGATTAAATATGTTGGTTGAATAAGAAAATAAGGGCTCTACTTTTCTTGTATGCAATATTTGAATTTGCATGTTTTCATCTCTAATTCACAATCTGAGGATTAATTATCTAAAATGTTTACTTGATTGTAATATCTAACTATTCTTGTTTAGAGTTGTCTGTGGTCTTTTTTTTGCATTATGCAATATTTCCAGTACATTTAAAAAAATATATTTAAAAAGTATAAAAGACACTTTCACCTGTTGAAAAAAAAGGTTTTGTGATTTTTATAAACATGAAGATTTAAGTGTAATTAAGATAGGGATGATAAACCACGGCTATTAAAACTGTCCAGTAGGTGGTGCTATTTAACAATAAATCGGATAGATTCACTTTTCAGTTTATTAGGAACATCCCATCAATGATGTGAATAATCTTCCAACGTTTTAGTTTTTTATTTGAACTTCTATTCATGTGGACATGATTGGTGTCCAATCTGTAACAAAACAACATTCCCCACTATCGGTAATGCCTACCAGAAATTTTCACACAAGACGGATGGGGTCCATGGATTCATGGTTTGTAATGATGCATATTTCTTACACGACTTTCAGGTGAAGTTCTTACAGTCTTTACATATTCATTTTCAAATAGCCCATGTTCACCATAGCAACAGATTTTGCTTAGTAGAACCCAGCAAATTTGTGTTGAATCCTGCTTAACAGTTTAGACTTATTTGTTTAATAGTATGTGTCCTTTCTAATCAGGAAGCAAGTCCTGCCTTCAGAAATGCAACTAGCTGGACTGTTATTTAAGTGTACATCCTATATTAACTCCAGAGATTGTTGTACAGCAAAATCCAGTGAGATGTTGAGATTTTTTATTATTATTCAGGCCAGCCCATCTGGCACCAGGAACCATGCCACATTCAGAGTCACTTCTTGACAATGGTAAATGTTAACTGAAGCTTATGTGCTTTAATACAGTGCACTGCTCTTACTGACTGGTTAGCATTAATACATAAATGTACAGGTGTTTTTAATATTGTAGACATAAATTTGCCTGCTCACTGAATTAAATGTTAATGATCCTTTTTTTAGTGGATTATAATCCAGTATATAGTATAGTATATATCCAGTAATATTGAGAATGAACACTGGTTTCCACATGTTTGTATTACCAGGCAATATTTGCTGTCATAACTTTAATCAGATTAGACAATAGAACATCTTTAAGCAGAAAAAAGGGCTATTGTAAGCACTACTGTTTCCCTCGTTTGCTTTATGGGTAATATGTGAGTGATGTAATGTTTGCACAAATTACATATATACTTAAATTATACAGTTATTCTAATCTTAAATTATACTGACATTCTTTCTTTGGTCGATATGATATTGTGTAGCTGTTTTGAACTAGAACTAGAACTAGAACCAGTACAAGCAAAAATGTTTAATTAAACATTAGATTTATTTGCTGCATATATTTACTTTATTCAAATATATAAAGAAAGATATAGAGAGTGTAAATCATATTTTTGGATATTGTTTCTGAAACATTACAAATTATAACCAGAATAGTAAAATACTAGCCAAGTCAGGAATTTATATGTCTATTCATTGCCTATTGTTAAAAACAATTTAAGTAATTGAATCATATTGTTAAATTGATTTTTTTTTCATTAAAACAATCTGTATTATTTACTTTAATATTCCAAACAATCAAATGAATAGATTGTTTCTCATTTAAACATTAGTCTTACAAACGAAATCATGTTAAAATTATATACAATATAAAATATTATAATATTATTTAAGCTGATTTTAAAGCACTATTTTGTAAACTTTATATCAGTCCTAATCCCCTTCGCCACAAATTGCCAGAAACTTTATGTATTTATGATTTTCTTGCTGGTATTGGGAGAGAACTAAATATCACAGATTAATGTCTGTTCTTTCTTTCCTCTTTGAGGAAAGTTAAACGTGTGTCACAGTCATGGGTGACGTCACTTTCCCGGGACAATTCTTACTGCTACAAAATGTAAAAAGGGTTAAAAGTCGGATCTTTTGTTTTTTGTTAAATGTGGCAGTTTAACACTCGACTAATAACATTTTAACACTTAAATTTTAATGACGTTTGTTTATATTGCATTTGGATTTCGTTTGGCAGTGTCGATGTCTTTGCATGAAACTTTTATTAAATATAATGTGAAGTTGCTTTAACTTGTTATCTTTGCTTTTGTTTATGGATCGGATCATCTATAGTTTAATATAAAACAACACTATGTCAAAATCACCACGCGGCGCCTTCCAGAAGGGTAGATTTTCTCTTCGGGTTATAAACTGGTAAAAAATTAGACTTTGTGCGAGGGGCGGAGCTTCGTGCCAATCAATCTGTACACAGGAACTGAACCTGTTTTGCAGATTTACCAGAGTAACTCAGTGTAAAATATAAGAAAATAATAAGAAAATACTGACAATAAATTAACGTCGAAATCACAATCGTTTAAGCCAAAGACAAAGTTTCGATTATAAATTAAAAAAACAAGTTATACTGAACAAAGCATACAATCAAACAGCCTCTTTTTGTCTTCAGACATTGTTTCTTTTTTATTTTAAAGTATTTGTCATTCACAATTAAAGAACGCGCCTCAATTGCCCCCAAGTGTTGTTTTATTATTTATATTAACATTCGGTTTTGATGTAATTAATTGTGTCGTTAATATGTCTTGATTGTGCACGAGTGATTAGATAATTCCCGTCTTCACTTATTTAACCTGCTCGTTCCTCCTCTTTCGGAAATAATTGCTGTCTTTATCGTCCCGCACTTAAGTTTTATGTCCTATACAAACGACGCTATCGCTTATTTAAGTGAACTGACGTGCGTAAACGTATGATTTCCAAAGAGAATTGAAGCACATCTATTATCAGAAGAAATGAATAAAAAGGTACTGGATTATAGTCGGTGGTGTTATCTGTGTGGTCCACTGAAAAGGGTTTAACTAGCAGAAACGAAATTCAAAACCACTGCATGAAAGGATGTGCGGTTTAAACAGATTAACCTTTTACAAAATTCCAAATGAACAGAAGAATCTGGGGGGAATGGATAAGAAATTTGTCCCTAAACTGTTCGGCTTTGGTGTGGACCTTAGTTTAGATCAGACTACTGCTGTTTGCGCACATAAAATATGGCTGGAAAGAGAGCGATTAGCTGCATGCCGAAGTTCGTGTGTGTTCATGTATGTAGGCTGTTGTATGAAGTTGTTTCTTTGGCTTGAGCCGATGCTGAAGCTGCATTATCTTAACACGCCCGCTTGGTGGAAGCAGCTACTTCAGATTCTCTGGATTACCAAGAACTAAATACTGCATAAAATACTATCTAGTCCCAGGTATATAAAGTCTAAATTTAACTTTAAATACAGATTTATTTTAACAGACCATAAAAAAAACACAACGATTCATTTAGAAGGGGTTTGAATAGTTAATATTCTTTTACACAGAACTGCTGAATGTATTTATAAACCATGTATAAAAAAAAAAAAGAATTGTATAATGGTAAAGTTTTATCTAGTTTGTTATATACAAGTAAGCCCCAAAAAATTCTGGACTGATAGATTTTTATGATGCTGATTTTTGTCTATGTAGACCAAACATGTTTTGTGTATATTAAAACACATAATTCAACAAATCCTTTAAAACACTGGATTAGAAATGCACCAAACGTTTATAAAGACTTCAATTAATAAATCTATTATTAGTATAAAGTCATTTGTAAAAGTTTGGTACGTGTTTTGTTATTAGTATTCAATTAATGAATTTTAGGATGCATGTAAATAAATGATATAAGAAATACTGTTAATTTTTGGGGTTTTTTTTACTAACTATTTAGAATACTGAAGAGCAATAATAATGTGCTTACAGCCTGAATTAAGTAATTTAATGATTTGTTTAGAATGTACCATAGTCAATGCAGGTAGAAACAATCAAATGTTTAATGTAAATGTTTTATAGTAAAGTGTAAATATTTCATTTATATGCAATGGCATTTGAATATAACAATTTTTTACAGCAACATTTGGTGTTTTGAGCTTCCAAGAAACTTCCTCTTTACAGTATATAACAAAATGATCTAGTTTACCTAGTTTTGTAAAATAAACTTCAACAATACAACACTACGGCAGAATACTGTACAGTTTGTTATATACTCTGCAACATCTGGATCCTTAGTTTTAATATTGAGCCCTGTATTTGGCTATGTCTATTTGCTTTGCCAATCAAGAAGCACAATTTTCCTGTATATTTTTGTTTTAAATGCTGCCAGATGTCATAAACTGCCTTCTTCAGATAGACACATGTAAAGGATTACAATAAAAGAAAAAAATGACAAAACATCTTACTTGTCTTGCTGTAAAAGAACACAGTTACATTTCATTTTAACATATTTAAAGTTTGGTTTAAAGTCTGGATTTTTCATCATTTTTGTTTATTTCACACCATCACTATGCGACAAGTCTAAACAATCCAAATGAGCACCTGCACTTTTACTAGAGAAGCAGTTTTTGTGTTGTGTTTATACAGTATAATTCATTCTATGCTTCGTAAAAATGTCTTTATTGTGGGATAAATAAAGGTTTGTCCTATCTTATTCTCATTTTTTTTTTGTTTCTTTATAACCTGTAGTCATTGACTTTACTAAAAGCCCCATCATGTCTGTCACTGTGATATGTACATTCTTTTTTTTTCCTGAGATTGTTTTGTGTTAAGTGTATTATTGTGAAACCACCTTTCTGTCTGTGTTGAGAGAAACAACAATAAATTAGCTAATTGGCTTGTCATGCTTTAAACAAAAAATATTCTTTATAAAATCCCCAATTTTTAGCTTGAAGATATCTGTTTAAACCTTACTTTTTACGAATTCGTAATAATTACTATAAAACGAAGATGATGATGATGAAGATCTAGGCTTGAAGGATTTTACCTCTTCGAATCAAAATGGGGGAAGAAGGCATTTTAAATGGGAGGCGAGCCGTGAGTACGGGGGTGTGTTCGTTACGTCGGCAGATTTTAAAGGAGACAGCGTTTCTGATTGGCTCCTAGACACCCCGCCTTCCTTCCCAACCTCTCTCCATTTTGGGAGCAGTAAATGGAAGATAAAACTGTTTTTGTAGAAGAACAACGGAAAACTGCATCGTTTATTAATTAACTTGGTGCATCATTGGGCCAGAGGAATTGGTCCGGACCGGTCAGGTAGTGCAGAATTCCAGCGTGTACATGCATTGCTTATAATCCTTTTTTCCCCTTTCATTTTTTAGTTCTAAAATATTTCAGCAATGATAATATGATTTAAAACTGTTTATGATTTAAAACGATTTTATTTTATTGATGAATAACATGCATGTTATCTTTTCCTGCTTGCTTGTTTACCACTGAGCTAAATCAATTTTGTTTCAATTTAAACTTCTTCCTTACATCAACATCTCATTTTAAAGATACAGTAAATTGTTTTAGTTGCATTAGTTTAGGTTGTTGTGTTTTTTTTGCAAGAGTTTATCTTATTGTGGATTTTTACATGCTTGAAAATCACCAGAGTGCATGGGAAAAATCTATATAAAAAATTATATCAATTGTGATTTATTTTATTTTGAAGATTTTTTTAATTTTATTTTTATTTTTAAAGATCCATGCTACTCTAAATCTATTTATGCAAGAGGTTTAATATTTAATTTTTGCTTTAACCCATTGTTTGTGGTGAAATTGTGTAAATTGTAATTTTTCTGGTGTGTTTTGTGGGGTTTTTTTTGTTGGAGTGTGCGTTGTCTTTTGTAAAAACAGTGCAAGGGCTGGTTTAAGTTAATGCTTTAACTGAAGACTATATATATAAAACAAAACATACATAAAAAAGAAAATACAATTCTGATAGTTTGCAGCTTTTAAAAATAAAAATCAACATAAAACAATTAAAAAAAACAAACATATATGTGGCTCCAAAATATGATTATATGAGCTTATGTGCAATTCAAGATTATTATCTCTGGAATTTGCAATTGAAACTTAAGACAAATATTAAAAATAATTATTTATATTGAATGATAATGACAAAATATTAATGCTTTTAGTCACTTTTGAGTTATTTAGTCTATATACTACTGCATGAGTTATTTAATCTATAAACTACTGCATTAGTTTTAGCTGCTGTTGGTTGTCAAATGGCTTTGACTTTAAAATCTTAACATTTTGCCTTTAACAACAGCAGCCTTATTTAGGTTATTGGACTAAAAAAAAATTTGATGTAAACACTCATTTTTGATGTAATCTCTACCTTGAACTTTTCTTTTGATGATGTATTAGATAAAACATAATTCACAATTAAAAGTAACAGCTGGACAAACTAATAGGCTTTGATTGTGTTTTCAATGGTCAAATTTATCATTTGCCTTGCAATTATCCACCAGATGAAAATGTAAACATTTTTCCTGAATAAATTAATAAAAGCTTAAACCACGTCATTGTTATGTCACTTTATATGTTAAACTACCAAGTCTTTAAGGGTATAATAATGTTACACCTATACTATAACCCTAATGTTACCCGTATATGCTGTTTCGCAAGTTTTCATCATGGAGTCCTGCAATTGTTTAATTTGTTGCATTTAATTAAAGTAGAACAATCTAATAAATCTGTAAGGTCTATCTCACCCAGTAAAAAGGAGGCATTCCCTTTCCTATTCAGTTGTTATCCCAACCCCCCTCTCAATATGTGGTCAGGTCACACCCACAAAACTAATAGGCGCTGTCTGGAATCTCTGGGGGTTGTATTGGCATGGTGACTTCTACAATACATCAAATAACTACAAGTTATTTACATAACAAAATGCTATTCTTGAAAAAAGAAACATTTTAAAATCATGTGTCTTTATATTAACAAGTATTATAGTATACATACCCTAGCTAATAATGTCCATGTGATCAGAGGCAATTCTGAAAGGTTTTTGTGAGTTCATTTGATTCTTGTAATGTTACTCTGAAAAACAAAACAAATAAAGCAAATAACACTTACAGCATATATATCGGTGTAAAAACTTCAGCACCTGCATGTAAATTAAAATTTTATTTTTTGCCCCTGTGGTCTTTTACCCAGTGTACTGTGCTATGAACTATGAAACAAAACACTACATCTATATAGCAGAAGGGCCACTGAAGAATACACACACACACACACACACACACTATCAAAGTGTACACCATTTAATAGACACGAAGTTGTACAATTGTTCTAATGATCAAGTTGTTTTCTACCTAAATAATATTCATGATAAGATTTTCATGTTGCATGTCACTTAAACAAAAACAAAAAAGAAGAATACATTAGAGTACATGGTGTAATTATTTTCCAAAAAGATTTAAGTAGAACCCCAAATGATCATAAATGATAATAAAAAACATTTTTTGTCTGTAATCAAAAGAGGGTTTTTTTCTAGAATTTTTCATGACTTTTTCAGAACCCAAAATCTTGGCAAGTAAGATATCCCTTCACTTTCTTTACTCTTCAACTATTAAGTGAAAACACTAATAATAATCTTAAAGCATATGCGACAGATTCTAATCATAAAGTTTCTGCAAGGAAGTTGAGTATTCTACCTCATTTATCATGCACAACTCAATCCAGTATCTTGATTTGCTCAATATGGTGTATTAAACCAGAAAGAATAGTTTACGCCCTTGTTTTAAAGATAAAAAAAATTCCTGACAAACTATTTACTATTCATCAAAACTCTTGAATCGTTCTTGCAGAATTTATGTCTACACACACCTGATCCATTAGAGCTATTCACAATATTAAAGAAGAATAACTATTTGGTGCAGGTGTGCTTTAAATTTGGTAATGAGGTGTGGACAGAAGTCATTAATTGTTTTAAACAAACACTGTTAAATCATATCCTTAAAGCTTTTACTGCACATTGTTTACATACTTAAAGAACTTTATCCCAGATACATTACAAAATAAAGCGTACACATTGGATATATTTTTGCTCTAGGAGTCACACTCTGCTACATAGTGGTGGGGCAAAAGCGTAAAAAGGTGTCATGGTCTTGACTGGTCATGGTCTAGCCACGAAACTATAACTGCAATATATTTTGTGCAAAACGTTCAAAGGGTCCACTTTTATTAGAGTTAAAGGTATAGGAAGGCATTGATCATTTGTTTAACCTGACCCCCTAATCCTAATACATTTATTTTATACATAAATATAGTAAACTTTAATGCAGAATTTTGGCTTTTTTTAGTAAATTACTGCAGCAGATTAAAGTTTAACTAGTAGACTTGGTTTAACTAAGTAACCAACTTTTTTGAAACAGTTTTATGTTAAATCCTTTTAATCAACCAAATATTTCTGTTCGTTTCTTGTTCGCTGGCTGCTGAAGGCTGAAGGGGGGTGGGTCATACAGAAAAATAATACACCATTGCATTTCTGCTTTAAATCCATACTTTGGGATGATTAATGTGTCATTTTAATATTTCTTAATGCAAACACGTGAATGCGTCTCTAACAAAAACGTACAGTAGGAAAGATCAGTATCGTTTTAACACCAAGTACACAGGTAAAAAGATCTCATCTGCATCACTACACAGAGCGGGATATAGAGGCAGGACGACTGCAGCAGAATATGCACATGTAAGAAACTGGTGTTCTGTAGTGTGTACAAGCGGTACAGCCTGCGCGCTTCGTGAAGACCCATTAGAGGCCATTTTCTTTCAAACGAGACTGGGGTGCTGCCGCCACGTGTACAAATTCTTCCAGAACTATACTAAACCTTACCAGTGTTGTTTACTGACTCGGAGCTTTGCCACGTGAATGAATGATCACTTTTTTTGTGTCATATCGCGGAAAGTAGCATTTAAAAAAAAACACTACAGAACACAGCTCTGTTGAAGGACTTGTGCAACAGTTGATTCGCTCACTTCCTGATGGTAGGCGGGATGCAGCAGCAGCAGGCCATGCACTTTCACAGCCCTCCATTTTGACTCGATTGTCAATCCTATGGGCTATTCTATAGGGTTGTAAATCTCCCATGGCGCAGCATGAACTTACAAAGCACGTTGAATGTTGTAGAACACATCTAACAGTTAAATGTTACTTAGGTATCAGATTCAACCGGAGCGGATGATGCATAGTTTCCGTCTATAGTGTTTCAGTGGAAGTTCAACATTTTCTTGTCGTCACAAATGTTATACAGTAAATAAAAAAAGAAAAGAAAAAAAGTACAGTCTCCAATTTATGACTAGAACCTATAATAAGGTCAGGTCGCGTCCACGAATGTATTTGAAGCCTGCATGCGTACACAGGTAAAGACAACGTAAAATGGATATGGGAAGAAATTTATTTTGTGTTAGAATTAATTGGTAGAAATGTAACACATTTTGATCTGCAATTTATTGCACATCACCTTTACGTATTGCTGGAGTCCAGAATAGTGTAAACGGCGATTGGACTATACAAAAGAAATGTCACAAATACCACAACCCTACATGCAGATGCTATATCTAAATATGTTGAGTCTGTGATAGGACACACGCTTACTACTGCACGGTAGTGAAGAAAGCCGATTGCACAGAAGGACTAGCTGGCCCAACACACGCCCATCTGCTGCTTTGCTTTATACACATATATATACACACACACACACACACACACACACACGTCGAAGAGGGCCGGCCCCTTCTCTAGCTACTCCGACAGACCACGTGGTTTCCTCTTTGCAAACAAAAAATTAGTAAATTCGAGTCGCTTTAGAGGCGGTGCCGTCGCCAGGCAGTAGGATCTGTATGACAGTGCAAGGGTACAGATCTTCGCTGAGGGGCAGATAGAGAGAAAAGAAATTCCTGCGATCCCGCCATACTTCTCTACCACTATTCCACCATAACCACCATCACATTAATACGGAGAAAATACCGTTTGTCATACGGTGCAGGGAATTCTCCTGGATTGCTACAATCACGGACTCTCCACTCGCCACCGGACTTCATCGGGCTGCAACGTTACAGTTAGGCGAACTTTACCCAAATTATTTTTAGATTCTTCCACAAAATTCTCTCGTTTTTAGTTCAACTCGTTGAAATTAACGCGTGCTCTTTATTTTTAGAAGTCTATATATTTGACAAATAACCCGCGGTTTGTAGAAAAGTTTTTTTTGTTAGTTTAGATAATTTTTTTTTTACGAGAGAAAGCATTGAATTGTTGTTCCACAATGAACAAGCTGTATATTGGAAATCTGAATGAAAATGTGACCGCAGAGGACTTGGTTAAAACCTTTGATGACTACAAGATTCCTTATTCTGGGCAGTTTCTACTAAAAACGGGATACGCGTTCGTTGATTGCCCGGACGACCAATGGGCTATGAAAGCAATTGAAACATTTTCTGGTAAGTAATTCACTGTTTTATTCTACTCGTCTTGTTTCATACATAACTATTTCTAAATTTCAGTGGTGTACAGAAATCAAGTCAAATTTGCTGAATGACGTGGGCTGTGACTCGTTTACCTATACGTTACTGCTCTTTGCAGTGTAAAGGAATTAAGTGTGCATTTCCTTGATCCAAAGAGTGCAAAAAAAAACTATTACACTCGTAAGCTAGCCAAGACAGTTTAATACGAGCTACATCAACTCACTTTTCTTTCTCTTTTACACTTCTGGTTTGTTTGAGTAGATTAGGGGTCTGACTTAAATGCAACGGTTCATATGAATTTAGTTCTACTTGCAAGAAGCTGTGAAGCCTGTTCCCATATTCAGTAGAGTCCACCAAGTCCAGCTAGAGAACATCCCACCCCTCCCCCTTTTGGCTAATAGGCCGCTATAGTAAGAATAACCACGTTTCATGTAGCCTATAGGCCTGTTGTCGAAACACGTACAAGAAATTGCCACTGAGTTCCCTATTCACGCGTAGCATAGCTACATGTAGCACTGATTCATTCACGTTTACTTTTTGTCCATATAGAAAATACCTCTTTACTTGCACAAATATGTTGCATGTGATATGAGCTTTTAGAGCACAAAGATCGCCATGCTTCTGCTGTGTTACACATCGCACACTACGAAGACTTATTTTTACTACTAGTTTTTACTTATAAGTCCAGTGTGGTGTTTTAAAGTTTCTGTAGACACATGTATAAAACAACAAATGCCAAGAATATCCTATGGGATGTATGTGTTCAGTAAAATGTGAATGTAAAGCAAAAGTAATGGAGTTTTCAAGGTGTTTAACCTGATCAACTTCCAGTGGGTTATAATGCTTTTCTTAGTATATAGAAGAGACATAGGTCCAATTACTAGCATTAAAAACGTTAACTATATTCAACATATGTAGTCAAGGACCAATGAATGGATCATGTGGCCTCATTTTGTCTTTTATTTATTTATTTATTTTAGGTAAAGTGGAACTTCATGGCAAACGAATTGAAGTAGAACATTCTGTTCCTAAGAAACAAAGGTATTTAATTGTACTTTATATTCCTGCTCTGTTGCTGTAAACTAATGTGTGCATTCTATTTTATGGGTTACATACGAGAGAAATCTACATACCAGGATCTGTTTCGCCCATTTGCTTTATTTGTCTTGACTGTCAAATTGGTTGCTACGTAGGGTTTTTTTTTTTTAAATACCTTTTTTTTTTTACCATTTGCCTTTGTTTTGCAACATGTTCCTGTTTTTTTTATTTACATCGGCAAAAAAGTTTTTATTTATTTTTTAAGTGACGTTGCAGCGTTTGGTAGTTAAAGCACAAAAGGCGGTAGGCTTTGAAAGGCGCATCACGTGCTTTTAAGGGAATATATATATTTTTTTTATATTCGGAGCCTATTTTGGGTTAGACTGTGTTTTAAACATTAAAAAAATCTCGATGTTGCTTTGTTTACTGCAGTGTTTTCCTGGTTCCATACATGAAGAAGGCCTTGGTCTAAAGTAAGGCCTAGGCCTCGAATGATCTTTTGTTGAGCTATGACTTCTAGTCTGTTGTGCATAGCGGATCGATAGATGGCGAAACGTTGTTTTTTTTTTTTGTGTGTGTGTTTTAAGCAGCCATTTTACTTAACATGACTTAAATATTGCTTTACATGCATTGTGAGAAAGTTAACATTACTTTACGTGTTGCCTAATATTCAGGATATCATGTGTTTCGCAGTTTATTTACTACTGGACTCTTAGGATAGTTTAAATAGTTTACCATTTTAATGCATACGCGTTTAGTGTTCATTGCTCGCAGAATAGGGGTTAAAGTGTGTTTTGAGTTAATATGGCGGTGGGGTATGTGAGAGTACTTGGTTAGGACCTCTTAAGCTCGAACGGTGTCTCTATCGTGCGTTTAGCAGAACGGTTCAAAAGCTCAGACGATTTTTTTTTAAGACCACCCTCCTCACTTTTTCCTTACCCTACATTGAACCCTTTAAAAATTAGCATAGCCATTAAAAAAGGGTTTACTAATCAAACGCAGCAACCTTTAATCAAGCAGTACCACGAATGTGACGTGGGAAAGTTGACAATTTTATGCAAAATGAGGCGAGTTTCCTAAGTTACATTTTTTTTTTCAATCGTGTCCAGCTTTTGCCACCGAACAGGTAGGCTTGTTTCCTAAAAGCCAGCGCATACTCGCTTTATTGTGTTCACAAAAAATTATGCATGCTGTTTAAGATCTGCTATAAGCACGCTTCCACAGATTTCCATACAAGTTAGGTTTAATAATGTTATTAAAGATATGATGCTTCGTGTACTGGCCATTTAAGTCACATATATGGGATGCTGCGTAAAAAATATTTTGGTTGGCTAATAACGTTTTGTCGTCCTCGTTTTTAATACTTGTGAAATTTAAAATTTAATTAAAAGCCAAATTAAAATGACACGTGGTCACCATCACTGGGGGTAAGCAATTCGACGTCAGCAAATAAGAAAATGGCGGCCAACGCAGCCCTGGGTGGCGAAACCTACACGAAGATCTCACCATGCCTGATGGGGAAAACTATGTGGGGATGTCTTAAAATGTAATTTGTTTATGAACATTTTTTTTTTAAATGTCTTATTATTTAACATCAGTAGTTGTACAAGAGGCATTATTTTCTGTGCTCGCTATCTAATAAACTCTATGCATTATTACTAAAAAAATATAAAGACTCGTGTTTTCATCTTATGTCTTCATTCATAGCGTGAACCTTAAGACAAAGCTTTTTTTCCCCCGCCATATTATATGAAATGTAGGGAAAAAGACACAAAAACCATAGTATAGACAGACGTGGAATGCTAATTAGGTCAAAGGTATCGAAGCTCTTACCCCGCCATTTTGACTCTCGTAGGTCTGCGCCTTAAATTCCCATAAAAGAAAAATGTTAAAACGCAACATTAAAAAGATGTACATGCTTGTAAATATGACATAGTATGTATATTTTAAGGCCCTTTTATGTGTGTGGTCGAAAAATAACACATTTAAATACGAGTAGATTTTTTTTGTGCTTGGTCAACGCAAATAGGCGTAGAAAAGAGAAAATCTGACACTGTATTTTATTATTTATACAACCGTTAGCATGTTGACCCGTGTGTGTGTGTGTAATATATATATATATATATATACACACAATCAACACACACACACACACACACACACACACACATATATATATATATATATATCTATATATATATAGATATATATTCACACAGATAGCGTTTTTGTTTTAACTTTATTTATATAATTATATAAATATTGTGGAGTGAATGTTTATGCAGGGTATTTTATGCAGAAGGGTATGACAGCAGGCCTGTGTGCTCCCACAGTGTGTTTTTTATGCTTGATCTTAAGGTTCCCCAGGTTCTATGAACTGTTTAAGGTTTTTCAAATGAATTGGAAGTAGGGGGATGTCCCACATCTGCCTGTTGCTAAAAGGACTATTCGATCCCAATTGTGACATTGAACTAATGCTTGTAAAAGAATAATTTACCTGTGAAAAAAAATTATGATTTACGAGTATGTAAATTGGCGACTAGTAAAATGTTTGTTCATACGTAGCAAAGCCATTACTAATAAACAAAGCATGATTTCTGTCACGTAACAGAAAAATGTATGTTGTGTGTATGTTGGCCTGTGTTTTTTCCCTTGCAAGTGAATAGGCAGACAATTCAAAGTAATTTTTATTAATTAACTTGTTTACATTAGTCCAGCAAATAATACCGATAGACACATTCGATTAGTACCAATTGCTTGATTGTTGTAAGTGGTTGTACTGTGTCTGTAAAATTTTGTCAACTTTATGAAAACAGTAGCCTGAATATTGAATATTAGTTTATGACTTGATACTTGGATAAGTATAAAATTGATATTTGATGCATATGGAGTAGATTTCGGGAAATTAGGACTGCAGAAACAAGTAATCAGTAAACTTTAAATGTAAGCCAGTGCTGGAATGTGAATTTTAATATGTTAGTTTAGAGATGGTTCTGTATGACATTAATCACATTTAATTATACAGAAATTGTTTTGTGAGGCCGATTACACTTGTGACCATTTAATTTCTAGACTGTCCTTTACAAAGAAGTAAAATAGCAGAAAGGTAGTGTTTTCGAGGTATTGTGATTGGTCTGTTGTTTTTAAAGAGGAATGTAACGTTCAAATGACAATTTTGGTATGCAGTAAAAAGAAAGTATGTATCACGAGAACTAGGTACACGAAAAGAGTACATGTAAGGGGAAACTAACTATTTAGTAGACATATAATACTCGTTATTTTTATATGCATTTTATATATATATATATGTGTTAAAAAAAATATGCCATGAACATGGGTAATGGTAGTCTTAAAAGACAGCAATTGCTTTCTATACCTTCTTTTTTTCTTCTCATGTATTCACTCGATCACCCTCCTTTTTCTCATCTCCATTCGTGATCATAGTACTACAGAAGGCACAGGGAGGGACTAAAAGGAAAGGGGGAGCGACCAATCAGGAACCACGAACACCTGTGTGCACATTCTGAGAAGCAGTTGACTGTGTTGCATGAGAGGCCACCTCTCTCGTGCTTACACACACACACACACACACACACACACACACACATTCTCCCTCTCTCATACACACCTTCCTGTCCTCCCCTGGTTCACTTGCTCTCACACGATCAAGCTACATCACACACCCACATACAATAGAAATGCATTTCTAGTATTTAAATGTATTCCATATGATAGTATACCAGGCTAGTAGATGTAAATATAGGCTTGCTTTCAGCTTTGTCTTTTGTCCAGCATGACTCTCAGTGGGCTTGCTTGTTCAGAGGAGAAGAACGACAAGAACAAGGGAGAAGGAGAGAAAAGGGGGATGGGGATTGTAGGGGCGTTGTACAATGACACTTCCTTCAGGGCTTCCCTTCTTCGCCATTGTGGATTGTCTTAAAATGAGGACTGGAGCTTTGGGTGTGGATAAGAAAAGCAATTAAAGACTTGAAGCGAGAAATGCATGCTTGCTTGTAGATGCTGGTTGTGGAAGGGTTTAGATGTGCTTCTGTCTGTTCTCTGTTCTGTTTTGTATGTAGTATGATTCTTTATATACAGTGAGTGCTGTTTTGTTTAAGCAACCTGGACATGGCACTAGCATGTAGCCTACATAATATAATGGTGCATTTTGGGATTCACATTCACACATGCAGGCAAAAAAATCTGTAGTCTTTGTAATCCTTAATTTGAGTGTGTGTGTGTGTGTGTGTGTGTGTGTGTGTGTGTGTATATGTGTATATATATATATATATATATATATATATATATATATATATATATATATATATATAATATATATATATATATATATATATATATATATATATATATATATATATAAAATGTGTGTGTGTGTGTAGATATGTGTGTGTATATGTGTGTGTGTGTGTGTGTGAATATTAATTTCAACAATTGGGTATTTTTCATTTTGTTTTTTTCTTTTTGGGGAGCTGGGGGGGTGGTATCAGGGTATGATATTGAAGGTTTACATGAGCAATTATTGAGCATACCCCAAACACACCCACCTTTTACATGTCAGTTTTATTAAATTTGTTTTAAAAAAAAGACAACCATTACACTGGTTGTCACTTTTCGCATGTTGTCCCAAATACACATCCTTTACTATTTGTTCATTGTGGGTAAGCACAAAGACAAAGCATTGTGAAAGTAACAGGCTGAATTGCTTTTACATATTTAAAAAATCACCAAAAATCTGCTGTAGGTTGAAAATTGGTGAAATTAATTTTGGAGATTGAAATATGGTTGGCTGAACTGACAATCCAAAATAATAGTTAGATTTCTATATCTATTGTGTTTATAATTGATTTTAATTTTGTGTAGTAATAATGAAGTAATAATGTTTTGAAAGACACAAATATCCTATTAATTTTTAAATCTTTTAATGTTTGGCTCACTATTTTGCTCTGTCCACCCCGTGGAAACGTTATGTATATTGGTTTGTACCAGGCAACACTGCTTTGAAATGTTTTACTACTTCTATTTACTTTTTACTGTCCGTGTATGTGCCACTAGTCAGTTTTTGAGAATCATTTGAGAATGCAAACTATCATTCTGGCTAACAAATCAAAGCATTTACTGTTTTGACATTCAGAAAAAAAAATTATCCTTTGCAGACGCTGAAACGATAAAGAAATTAACTTTCTTTAAAGCAATGAATAAATGTGATCATATCTTGCCACTTTTTTTTTTTTTTTTTTTTTTTTTTTTTTTTTTTTTTTTTTTTGCAAATACACACACATATTTTTGTGTGTGTATTGGCCACTTACAATTTTTTTATACAAGTAAGCAATTAGGGGTTAAGGGCCTTTCTCAGGGGTCCAGCAGTAGCAGCTTGGTCCACGGCTAGAAATTAAACCTGAATCTTCCA
The DNA here is from genome assembly GCA_005784505.1 of Bagarius yarrelli. NCBI lineage: Eukaryota > Metazoa > Chordata > Actinopteri > Siluriformes > Sisoridae > Bagarius > Bagarius yarrelli. The sequence continues at coordinate 3,388,634 of VCAZ01000020.1, forward strand.
ATTACAGGCCAACACCTTAACCATTGCGCTACCATTTATAATGGAGGGTTAAAGTATAAATCTAGTTTCCAATTCAACTTATGTGAAAAGTGTGTGACTGACTGGCAGATAGGGTTTAAAATCCCTCTTGTCAATGTTAATTTTATGATTTAAGGACCTATGAACTAATAGTTAGACCAGTTAAAGTATCGTTGTGTGAACCTGTGCTGGAAACTCCAATGTGACTAATAGCAAACTTTATTTTGAGCATTGCAACATTTAGTATGAGCCTTAACAGGTTATTACAATTATTTATGCTAAGCCAAAATAGGATTAGTAATGCAAACTGCATTCTAAAACGGGGGCTCACTTTTATTCGCAAACTTTTATGCTTTTATGAATAAGACAATGTGCCAAGCATAAACTGTATCAAGCTGGGACTTGACCATAGGTGAATACAAGCATATGGTTCTTAGGTGCTGTGACCTATAATATGATTTTAATGCATATGATGTAAAAATTTAAATTCAGCTGGGTGTATATTAGATATATTGTCAGTTCAACACCCATAATGATGGTAGTAAATAAAGTGTTCTATTAAACTCTGATTGGAATAGCTAAATGTATTTTTGTAAGTTTTATTAAGTTTATTTATAAAAGTGTGACACATACAGACATTGTCTCGGAAGCAAGAATGGTGGAATTAAGGACGTGTCTGGCTTTGTATTTGTTTTTAGCTATTTGTTTTTTTGTTGTTGTTTTTTTTGCAATACATCATGATTTGTTATTGCAATACATCATGATTTATTATTTTATGACCTATGTTTCATGATGTGTATTGTATTGTGAGGCCCTCGCCAATATGCCCTATGCATGCTTGGTTTCATCACTAGTACGATTTGAATGCATACGGTTTGTGTTCTTTGCAGTTTTTACTGTTTCAACTTGATTATTGCCTTATCCCATTTTTTGCACTTCCAGTTAAAATAAATGTGCAACTGCCATATGCATCTTTTCTAGGAAAGAATGTAGTAGTAATACATGAACTGGTTAAGCATATGTTGGTAATCTGTGGCATCATAATATGGTTGACTGATCACCAAACATGAACTGAAGCATAGAAGTTGAATGCTAATGCAAACTGTGTTTGCACAGAAATGTGTGTAGTTCTCATTCTGATGGGAGATTTAGTTTGGAGATTGCATACATTCTGGTGAATCTGGTTGAAACTGATTGTAATATCAAGTGTTTGGAAAAAGATGTTGGTGAACACCAGAAAGATAGAAATTCATTATTTAATCCTGACTGAGACTTTCTCTTACTTCTATGTGTGGATGTCACATTTAGAGAAATGAAGAGAAAATGGAACGAAACATTTTTAGCTGTTAATACAAGCACGTGGCTATTGTGTTCGTGCCTCTTATTGTGAACCTTAAAGTTCATAAATGGACCACATTTGTAGGTATCATTTTGAATGAAGCATAAACCTATACAGTATGTTTTAGCCAGAAGTGCGTTTGTAAGTTACAATTTTTGCAGTGTGTAAGATGTGAATCTTTTTTTTTTTTTTTTTTTTTTAATTCACTTAACATTTCCTATAAGTTAACATTAGAAGTTAATAGAATTTATTTGGACCATGGTGCATAATATGACAATATAGTTTGGTGTGAAACTATTTAAAATGTTTAATACGCAAGACTATACATGATGACAACTGCAGAACTGTATTAAAATGAAGACTGTACAATAAACTAGGGCTGCACAATATATCGTTTCGGCATTATCACAATGTGTGCATCTGCAAAACTCACATTGCAGGTTGTTTCATTTCAAGTAGGGGTCATAGCTGCCTGCAGTTTAAAACAAGTGATTTGTGGATTAATTGTAAACTTTAATAATAGTGTTTAGTTTAACATTTTTACTTAAACAAGCAAGTTTGAAGCATTTAGGCACAAGAAACAATAACTTTAACAAAGATTAGTGCACTTAATATATAAGGTAAAGACTAAACAGTGTGATTTTACATTTGATTACTTTAATTTCTGTATCTGAATCTCCGAGAAATACACCGATCACTGTTTTTCAATTACATCTTTGTTCTATTGTATTTATTTAAGCTTATGGTTTGTGTATTATATTTTATGCCGACGCACTCCCTTAGAAAATCACCCCAATTATTCCAAAATAATGAATGAACAAATTTATAGAAATGGCTACTTGGAGATTAAAGGGTTTTTTTGGTTGTTCATTTTTTAAAAATTATTTAAAGTATGTTTATATATAATTTTTTTTATTTTAGTAGTATTTTTTTGGCCAAAGACCAGAGATTTGGTGCATTATCAATAATTTGTAGTATAATTTTGTGCTATTATGTCATTTATGAGACTGTTCGGCTTATCCTATGTGTAGTCAAGGTAGGACTTAATAAACAGTGTATTTGGAATAGGAATAAGTGAAGAAGAAAGTTTTGTCTGTTCAACTTTTTAAACTTTTTTTTTTTTTTACTGTTACAAAGTCTATTAGGTTTTAGGGAAACATGCTGTTTCTAAATTTATTTTTTGCTTATCTCTGAAAGTTGTGTTAGTGTTTTATAGAAATAGGGTTTTTAAACGTTACTTTATATCCTGTTATACTTTTCGGTTTAGATTGTAACTGTATTTTATGTGTCTTAGTTGATTTGTGTGCTTGTATCCTTTAAAGTATTTCTGTTGTTAATGTGATCCATAAGAAATCATAGGACTATACAACGCTAAGAGAGAGCAGGATATTTTTCTTCCTTCTGCAGTTCTTCTTTTTGCCTTTACATTTTGCAGTACCCTCCCACTCGGTCTCAATCAGTTAAAATGGAGCCCTTGTGTCACATGGTTTTCAAACAGGCATGTGCTGGTCTGATCATGCTATGTCCTTTTTCTGCACACACACACTCGATCATGCTAAACCCACAGAGAGAGGGGGAAGGGCCAGCAAACCTCCAACCATGCTGCAAATCCTCCTCCTCAATACCCAAACCTATATGAAATCATGAGTTTCCCTCCCATGATCACTGCATGAGCTGAAAACATGGCGCCTGCTAAGTTGTGAACCATTGTGCGTGTGCAGGAATTTGACGTCTTTACATAGTAAATAGTGGTTGAAAAATAAAACTTTCTACCTAAAGAATATTTTAATTTAAAAAAATAGGAGGCATTTGTGTGTCTATATGTATATACATATACGCTACCTATTGCAGCAGTGTTTATATCAAACTGTATGCTTTTTATCTATTTTTTACACACTATTTTTTATGTTGACAGGCTATTTTAAATAATTAAAGATATCTGTTGAAATGTGGGTTTTAATAAAGACCAGGCTTCAATTTATTTCTCTGCATTTTCATTGCAACATTTAATATAAATATTACAACCATGTTCCCATACCTGTTCAATGAGTAGAGAGAGTGAACACATTTCCAGACAGTGCTAGACAGTAATCTTTAACAATGAGCTGTAACATGAGCATTAAAAAATTATTAAAGTGCTGTACAGACAGATAGGTGTGTGTTCCCCAGCACTCAGCCACATATACCATTGATGTAGCCTGTGTTCTAAGTATTTACTTACTCACAAATGTTTTCCCACGGTGTTTGGGACTAAATAAATCGTTTTCTTTTAGTGTATGTATTTGTATGTATTTTTAGTGTATGTGTTATATTTTAAATTTATTATCTCAAACCTACATGTGCATATATGTCTTTAGAGAATTATTTGTGTGTATTTAGTGGAATATAAAAATTGGGTAGCAATAAGGTATCTTAATATACACTGAAAATACCCATGTTTTTTTTATTATTATTATCATTTCTTTTCCATTTTCTTTATAAAATAAAGCGAGGGGAAAGGTTAGTTGTGCTCAATTTTTTTTTTTTTTATCCAAGTAAATACTTGCGGTTTATGTTGAAAAAAATAGATGTCGGTTCTGATTTTTATTTTTGTGATTTAATGTTTTCTAAAGGCAAATGTGTGGTTGTTTATATTCCCTTTTAATGTAATGTATATTGGTACATAGAATTTTACATATTCTTGAACTTTATTTACAAAAGGAAAACATTCAGCAGATTACTGTTTAATATAAATATATTAATATAAATATAATTATCTAAGATAAGCAACATTTTAAAAGACACCAATTATTTAAATATATTTAAATGTATTTGTTTGTTTGGGATGGTTTTGTTTTAACCACGTGGTATCAGGAACATTTTTTTTTTTCCATTTGCTTTTTTTTAAATTTTTTTAAATATTTTTGTTGCAACTTAATTTAGAACATTTTCCTCTTTTGTAAAGCTAAGAACATGTTTTTAATGTGAAAGTCCTTGTATCTTGGTTTTTGTGACGCGTATTCGGTTTGAGCACGATCTGTTCTCCCAGCTTTGTGACTTAAAAAAAAATGATAATTTGAGTTCTTACTGTTCTTTAGGGAAAAATTAATCAGGTCTCCTTCACTATTTAAATAACCGTAAGTTTAGTTTCATTGTGCGTCTTCACAGTTGGGCTGTAACACGGCCATGTTGGTTGGGGGGACCTTTTTTAGATGGTTAATGTTGATGTGTCCATTTAATAAAGAGCAAGCAAATATTTTTTCTCCAAGAAAAAGCCATAACCACCAATTTGGTTTAATTACCTTGCAAACAACAATTACTTGTTTCTAAAAAGTGCTGTAATTGTGACGCTGGTATAGGTATCACTCGGGTTAAGGTATAGCGTAGAATCTGTAGGTGTGTCTGACGCTATTAAATGGCTAAATAATCAGTAAATCCACATGTATGGCTTATTTCTAAAAGCGTATTATTGTGTACAGCTGAAGAAATGTGTGGGGTTTTTTTTTAGTACAGTAGGTTATAGATATAGTTTCTATATCGCTCTACTACCCCCCCTCTCCTTTGTCGGGAGTGGGCGGGTCTGTGATTGCGCGCGCCGCCTCTTTCACGCTGCTGTAGTATTCTCGAGTAACTCTGTGACTTTATGAATGAAGGCAGGTCTCCCCTTCTCGTCTGAGTCTGCACAGCGCTGCGTATACGCTGAAGCATTGCAGAGACACGGGATTAAACAATACTCAAGCACTGTTGCGTTATTCCTTAATATTAATTTCCATCGTGTAGCATTTTGCCTACAATTCAAGATCTTGCTGATTTAGAATGATTAATGCTTGAATTACTGATGAGATTAAATGTAAAAAAAAAAAATGGGCCCAATGTAAATAATTCTAGCACAGTAGTAGTGATTTTTATATTTATGCAGTTCAGTACTATATTTCTACTATTATTATGACCTACATTTGGTTCTAATCTAGTGGCTTTTGCATTTCCAGGATGAAATATGCACATTAGTATGTTGAATGTAAAGCAGGACTGACATGGTTGCTAAAGCGAGTAAGCTACTCATGGTGTATGTGCCTGGAATAGTAGCTTGCGCGCGCACACGCATGTGAGCGCGCTTCATTGTGGGTAATTGGGCGTTGTCAGAAGAATATGGCTGCTTACACTCTAAAATGGCTGAGTGGATGTTCGCTTGCAGAACAGATAATGGATTAACATAAGTGCAAGATGGGTTGGCCATTTAACCCAAATTGTAGGTTTCTATTTACTTGAATGCTGCGTAAATTTAACTTTACACAAAGCATTTTTTATTTTCATGTTGCTTCACGCCAGGCCTGCCATGTTTTAAAATCATAACCTGCCTTTTTTATATTAATGTATATAAAATACATACATACATACATAATGTATACAAAATACATACGTAAGGATGTGTGTGTATGAATGTATTTTGTGCCGGGCGTTAATGTTATATATATGTTAATTATGGATATTGCTGGAAGCCTCAGCTGGTGAGGATTTGTGTGTGTGTTTTAAAACACCCTCGAAATGAAGTATAAATTAATTTTACTTTAGGTATTTTATTCACAGGCAGGTTCGAATAAAGCTCAAAAAACACCAAAACGGATGTGGCTAGTTATTTATTTATGTAATCATTTACTGTTGTGTCCGTTTTTAAGAGATTTGCATAGATTTACTTTAATTATTGTTTTATAACCCATGTCATGTTATGTCATTGACGCCAATTAATTTATAAGAATTTAAATGGTTAATTATTAGTGAGCGCAGTTAGTTTGTTGGCCATATTGTCCGTACAAAAGATGATTTTGTATTTATTTTTGTATAGCGTTCCTTTGTAATAAAGGCACAACCGTTAACGGGTGGTAGATGCTAGTAAAGTTTTTCTATATACTGCTATGGTGGGTCATTTTTAGTATTAGACGTTGTTTGTAAACTGTAAAACTGGTTAAAAATTCTAAAAAGAAACAAATCCTATTTGTGGTTACGGGTGTGTTCTTATGCACATAGGGGAGAATGACTGAGCTTAAAAACGATTGGGGAAAAAGTTAATGTCGAAGTGTCCTGCTGTGAGTGCTGAGAATTGCCTTGACCAAGTTGGACAATAAAATATTTTACATGAGTATTGCATCATATTGCATTAAACTGATTATTTCATGGGTGTTGGATATTTGGCGCCAGGTTATGAATAGGGCGTGGTTTAACGCGAAGAAAGGTGGAGCCTATTCAAACCGTAAAGCAAATAAATGTCGAATTATACATAAAAGCGTAGACTCTATCAAGTGTTTTTAAACAAACTCATTAAAGTTGCAATAAACAAGAAAATCCGGCTGTACAAATAGATCGGGGTACTAAAAGTATGTCTTTTTCATTCATTTATTCCACACCTAAAAAGTTACAGTCGTTTTTTTTTTTTGCACTGTATAAGCATGTTCTATAGACAAGAAACTTATACTTTTATTGTAACTTAATACAAGTTATGTTTGGTTACACTGTGATTGTAAATAATAGAACTGATAAGTTTCGGCATAAAAGTTTTTATATTATATGTGAATATAGTGTGTTCGTGTTCGCCCAACTATTAGTTAAAAAACCGCAACATAAATACGTCTTTTCATTGACCTGTAGAATAAACTCATTTTATTCCCTAATAGACTTCTGCATATACATTATAACACGGTAGATGTTAAAAATCCACGATTGTGTTTTTTTTAAATCTCAGAATTTAAACGGCACAGGTTATACAATATTAATTGATTTATTTGACTTAAGTTTTCATTTTCCAAGAGAGAATTACTAAACCCTAACACTATTAAATTAACTCGGTTAGTCCTTTTTGCCTTTTGTGGCGACTTGTATGATTTTTTTTTTTTTTGCCGAAAGAAGTCAGTTTTGGATAAATGAGCGAGCGGTGCCATTTTAGTTTCTGCGCCACAGTCACGAAATGGCGCACGCAATACAGCGGGCCTGAGAAAACACCATGCATTGTTCTAACACGGTTCCTTACATTACTGCTTGCATAAGGTTGACTAAATTATCCTTTAATGTGTCTTGTAACTTATTTTTTTTTGCTTTATACAGGCGTCTATTGCATCCATTATGGCTGTACGGACCCTCCGCCTCTTATTATAAACATAACACTATAATAATTGCATTTTTTTGTGCTTTAATAAAAACACGTTATTTCTGACATGGCTTTGTCTGTCGTGCATTTTTTTTTTTTTTTTGGAAGACTATCACATTTAATGCATTGCTTGACGTGCGCAGCAGAACGTGAACTTTGACCCAAAGTAAGCGCCTCGTACATCAAGAAAGGAATTCGAAGATTTGTTCTTTTCAAACGGTCTGTTCTTCACCCAGCGTCCACCACAATCGACACACCGCCTAAGCAAACGGAAACTCAAAGAGCGCCGAGTGCGCATGATCAGCTTTAGAACTATGCCAACCCCACCCCAAACCCCCTCCTGTATGTAACATGTGCGCGCACACACATGCACACACGTGGTACGTTGTTCTGTTCAATCCCTGCAACAAAATGTCAGCTGAAATTTCAGATCTCGTCCTATTGTTTGTTGCATCACAAATTTTGGTTTTCATCGTTTCTAACACATATGAACTCTAAAGCGCCCGCATATTCAGCCACTGCATGTGACGTTTAGTTATTGAACCCAAGTCATTTCCGTTAGTATCCTGCACACGTGTTGGGTAGGGCAAAGATAATTTTTCTTTATCCGTCCCACATTAAATCTTTTTATTTATTTATTTTTTAAATCACGTTTTGCCTTTAACCTCACCCTTACTAATCCCGCCCTGGCCTGTAGATCTTTCGGCCTCTGAGTTACTGCCTTCTGGGTTCAAAGGTTGAGATGCAGCTATAAGTAAATGAATTGGGGGACCCTGACTCCCCGTCATATAATGCCAAATTCCAAAGTTCTCAAGACAAAAGAGAGAAAATAGAAAGAAGGAGGAGTTTTTTTCCACATGATAATGCAGCAAAAAGGATTCAGTCTCTTCTTCCACCCCCACTAGTTACCAATGCAGTGGCATTCCACAGTTGATCATTTTGCACCGTGTTCATTGTAATGTGATGGTTGTCTTTAATATTTGTGACCATAGGTGCTGGCGGATTGCATTGAATGGGGGTAACTCGTAACAGCCTGCTCGTGATGTCTTAATTTTATATTTTAAAAAAATCTTCTCACATATTAAAGTATTGCTTTCACAGATGTGTATCATTACACAGATCTAACCAGGGTTAATAAATAGTATATTAAAAAATGTATTTTGCTGTAGATTAAATATGGAGAATATCATTTAACCACACTAGTAAGCTAGTGGGCTGACCATAATGTGTTGTACTCCAACAGTTATTGTCCCTAATTTATTTATTTATGTGGTTCTAAATGTACATTTGTTTGTCTTCATTATTTATTAATATTGTCATGCATAGAACTACTAGCCCATGCAAATGATAGATTTAAGAAGACGATAGCCATTACATGTGTTTAAAAACACCACAAAACGGCTACATCATAAATGCTCTTAGATCAACAATTAGGGAAGGTCAAGTGTGTATGAAGAAGGCTATTGATCTAATTTTTTAGACGGTAATGTCTTTAAAAGGAGGAGGCAATAAGTATATTTTCAATTAGCAGGTTGTGGCTCGTAAGTTTAACATTTGCCTTCGGGGAAGTTCTTATAAAACATGTTTTGAAATTAAGAAATGCATAGCACTTTTTTTCCTTTAGAAAAGTGTCATCTAGATAGATTTTTTTTTCAAATTGGTGTGGAAAGCATTCTGATTTCAAAGATAAGTGTAAGTGAATTTAAACTTTATCAGCCACACTTTTCCTGTCATACAAACCTTTATTTTATTTGAATAGGTGGTGCTTTCGAGTGCAGTATGTCAAGAGCATTTGTGTTGTAATATAAATTAGTACAAATAAGTTCTTAGAAATGGCAAGATTTCATTTTATTAAAGTTTATCATATCAAAACATTCATCAATTTCATGATCTCTGATCATAAACAAAGTGAGACCTTGTGCATGTACATGACCTGAGACTGGTATAGAAATAAGATCTTTTGATAACATAGCTATACTAAAATAATAAAGGCCTATTAAAAAAAATGTAGCGGCTAATCATATATATAATATAAAATCATGGGAATGCTGTGTTATTAAAAACTGTGGGGGAATGGTTTGTTTGATCTATGGGTAAATTAGAATTATTTGGCCAAAAATTGTGCCTAACCAAAAATTTACCAAAAATTGTGCCTAATTTTACCCCCTTTCCTTTTTGTCATGTTTATACTTGTATTCGCAAAGCTATTGTAATTAATTTTTGGCTGCTTTTAAAGCAAGCACCGATTTCCTTTAAGCATTTTAAAGAGAGAACTGTCTGTCTCCCTTTGTTGTTATAGTAATAGTATTAAGACTATTAGGAATTATAAGAGTAGTATTAAGAATTATTGCCATTATTTGTAGTATTAATAATAAAATGTATATTAGCCGTTTAATTGCAGCTTACTGTTGATTCTTGACCAAGATCGTTTTTTTTTAACCACACTATAAACTTGCGTTTAGCAGGGGCTCCTGAATTTTAAAAAGCCAGCTGAAGGATAAACTTGAATACTCTCTTGCATGTATATGCATATATGGATTTTATATACAAATATGATAGACTTCCTTGTTTTCTGTAAAGTAGAAAACAGGATCTTGTGATTATTCTCCACCACTTAAGCGCCTAAAGGGTTAATGCTGCATCAGCATGCCCTGATTGCCAAGCTTGTGGAATAACCTCTGACCTTTTAGTAGGGTAGAGAGGGGAAAAGAAAGCAGACTCGAATGGGGGGGATGGTGGCCTATCAGGTACAACCAACAAAAAAAGAAATATGGCGAAGGGGGAGGCTATGATAAACCTCAGCAACAAAGTTTTTTTTTCTTTCTAGCCAATTCACATGTTTTTACACTTTGCAAGAGAGAATAACCCAAAACTCTTTACTGTTACAAACTAATTTATTTATTTTTTGGATTCTGGATCACAGTTGTTTGTCGATTCACTAGCTCCGTTTGTGTGTATAGCCCTTTCCTTTCACAACTGTAAAAGACTGTAATTCAAATTCTTAGTTAGGCTTTGGTGAAACCGTTTGATTAACTTGATAAACCCATGGGTAAACTTGCCTTCAACAACTAGTCTATAATAAGCTTGGAGTTTTTGGTCCATGGACACCAGTTATGAGGCTAAAGAGGAAAGGCTTTAGCTAGGAAGATCATCACCTCCCCCTCTTATGCCACACACACACACAGTTTTTCAGCTAGGACTGGAGAAACTTGCTGGGTTTGTCCGCTAAACTTTCCTCAGGTGATTTTGTGTAACTTTTCACTATCGGCACTAGCATAATAAATTCTAACCTCTTTTTTGGTATCTGTGACAAATACTTGGGCATTGCCTGCCGGTTTCAGAAATAGAAATTGTGAAATAAAACTTAACATTTATTTATATTAAAGTTAATTATTACATTTTAGGATAAGAACCAATTTAGTTGTCGTTGTTGTTATTTTCTCTTATTATGTATTGTTTTTTTGAGCTTTGTGGAAGATGTGGGCTGTCTGAGGTTTTAATGGTTAATAAATGTTTTTATCAATAATAATGTTGTCCTTGTTTTTTAGCTGACATTATATGCCTGAAAACAAAAATCTGAAAATCTAAAATATTTAATTTATTTTTTTTCTAGTATGTTGTTTTGATTTATTGTTGCTCCTGACCGTTTTGAAAATAATTAGTATCTTTGTTCATAATATGTAAAAAAGGAAGGTATGGGTAGAGGTGACATCAGACTGAAGGTCTTCTCAGGAATACAGAGTTCTTGCTGCCATATTGACTGAATTCCACGCCTTCTTACGGCAGTCATTTTGTAGACCGACTAGCTCCAGCTTTGAGCTCACCTCACTAAAATGTAATAAATGCTTTTCTTTATGATGTTTACAAGGAGAAGATTATGTTTTGGTGTTGTTGGGTGGCTTGGAAGAAGTAGGGATGCATATTTATGTATTGGAAATTTATTGTTTCTTGGTTTCTCACACCTTTTTGTCATTACTTCCTTTTGCTCTGTTAAAATCCTGCTACCGATTGGCTGAATGAGAAACGGCTTACAGGAAGTGGCAAGGCAATAGGTGATTTATGCTAGCAGCTTTTCTTGAATAGAACACTTCCTGTGTGCTTAGTTTCCTGTCTAACCTTTCACCTTGCTATTCCGGTAATATAGGTAATTAAGTAGCCATGTGTCCCAGCTCTGTTTAATTGATGCATATGTTGGACCTGAAAATGTTTGGGAAGAAAATAGTATTTTATATTTTTTATATTAAAAAAAAACAAAAAAAACAAAACTAAAAACACACATTTTAATTTAAGAGCAGAAAAATATGCACATGTAAAAAGTCTGACAATTTTGTGCATGTGCGTTGTTCAATTGTTTGTTTGTTTTTTAAGCTATTATTATGAAACTATATATCTAATATATATATATATATATATATATATATATATCTATATATATATATATATATATATATATATATATATTATATATATATATATATATATATATTATATATATATAAATAATGTGTGTGTGTGTGTGTGTGTGTATGTATATATGTATGTTATAAGCACATGGTAAATTTCTTGGCAAACACCCAGATGGACCCCTTACAAAACTACCTGAACTCCACTAGCTCTCTGTGTATGACCTTATTATATCTATATGGGGTGTTTAACTGTAAATTGATCATTTTTTTTCTGGGATGAAAAAAACTCTTAAAAATCTCTCAGGGACGTGTGAAGTTGAATGAGTGTGGTGTGAAAATGAATCTCCTCATGTTTCACATGCACGTGGAAAAGCTCGTCAAAAACCAAAAAACTTCGGTGCTAAAACAAATCTGATTTGGGGTAGAACATATTCCTACATTACACCCACTTTAAATTCCACCAGCTGTGCAGATTCTTCATTGGCATTACAGTTAGGAATCCACACTTTTGCTTAAGGGTCTTTTTCCTCAAATAGCAGACATTTTAAAAACCCAGGCCAAATCTTGCAGCATTCGCTTACTAGTAGCGCCGATAGTGTAGTGTGCATGTGGGTGTGTAGTGTTAAATGTTCATTCTTTTTTTATGCTAGCGTTGGTGTGCTAGCCATGTCTGAAGTGTTTCAGTGAAATTGAAAGATACTGCATGTCTATGACAATGTAGCGGTTTATGATGGCATCTACTATGCCATCATAATGCATAGATGGTAAATACTGGCTTATTTAAAGAAATGTTGGCTCAGTAAATGTATTCAAAGAAGTGTATGTTTGCACTTCATTTGGTGGCTGTGTCTGAAAGCGTGTATATTTTGTTACCTTAATGGTTAAGGTGTTAAATTGCTAATCAGAAGATTGTAGGGTCAAGTCCCAAAACAACCTTCTGGACCCCTGAACACGGCCCTCAACCCCAAATTGCCCAGTTGTAATGTCTGCCAAATGCCATAAATGTAACTTGGAGCAATGGAATGCTGTCTCTGTGTATGCACACAGTTAATGGACAGTGAGACCTGCTGAGTACTTCAGAACAGCTAAGGCTGGACCATCATCCGCTATATGCACCAGAGTTCCTTGCATGTTCATTACCAAAGTAGTCTCCAGGGCAGAGAACCTGCTTGTGTGCATGTGTGCATGCATTGCTTCATTATTTATATTGCGGAAGTCAATGTGGGAGCTGCATATTGTGCGTAGTGAGCAGGAATGCACGTGTACACGGAGGAACTAAATGTTCTCGTCACATAAAAGGATGTAGGCTTTGTACATCTGCATGTCTACATCATACATGTATGCATGTGCCTGCATGCCTGCACCAATGGTGACGAGATCCATGATGGTGTTGAGCTTTTATAAAAGGGCTTTTTTACGATTATGAAGAAAGGAAGACAATAAACATGCAAGTGTATCTTCCAGCTTGGGCTTCTCAATGTTTTTTTTAGATACCTTTCGAGGATTGTTCTTGGAATTTTTAGGATTTATTGACGAGTCTTTTGCCTAAAAGACCGATCTTTTGAAATGCGCTGTTTGACCCTGCCCCCCAGCTATAGGACAAAAGCACAGAATGACTCCTCCATAGCAAACTGAACAAGCTCCTCCTCTTAATTCTGGGTGTTCTAAAGAGCCTTCACCTTTGCCCTTCTTAAGAGTTGCATTCTCGTCTTTATTCGGTCTTCTGTTGTCCTTGTTAACTATAACTCAAGGCCTGTTTTTAGTCTGTTATTAAATACTAATACATTTTAACAGTATGTTTTGATTTTTCCTAATTTCATAGACACGCTTCGTAGTCCTACACAAGACTACATGTGTAACTAAAAATTTATGTTGGCATATTGTGTATACTAAAACTATTTTTATGCCTGTATTCAGTTATCTCATTTGCCGACTTTCATGATGGCTTTAATTTGGCGGGGTCATGCTGGTTTCATGTGCGAATCATTATGCAAATGGTTACTTTGAAATTTTAATTAAGAGCGTCCCCCTCCACCATCAGACACCAAACAATAGCGGTAAACACAAAACTATGGTACTACTCCACCCCTCAACTTCCATCCATCTTTCTAGCATAAAAGCAACAGAATTTTTTTTTGGGCTAACTGCAAATGATGCAAAGGTTCACTAGGGATCGTGTGTGGCCAGGAGGGGGATGGAGGTATATCCATGCACGCCTGTGGATTGTTCAAGCGTCATGGTGGGGGATGTGTGTGGATAGCCAAGAGCCATTGATCAGTACCAGAGACTGGTGAAATTTGGCAGATCTAAATTGCCTAATAAAATTATTTTGTTAGACACTGCAGTTTAGTTTAATACAGAATTAAATTTTCTAAAACCATGTGTGTTTGTAGAAAATTGTAAAAAAAAAAAAGATATAATAAATTTTTAAGTGCTTATACAAAAACAAACTTTATTTACAAAATGGCTGCCATTGGGATCTCCGACATGTTGTATGAGCCTCTTCCCAAGTGATTGACTTACGATTAGGTCAATGGCCAAGATTTTTTTCCTAAAAAGTAAGAGTTACACACAACATGCAAGTGATTTTAAGTTTTGGCGTAAATTGTTTTTTGAGGGGAAAAAAAGAGTAATCTCTGTGGCTTAATAGGCTTTTTTTAAGTGTCCGCCATTTCCAGCGAGCCTAAAGACTGCGATAAAGGGCAACAAAAGTAGTTCACTGTGTTTTCCATTAAGTTGGTAGGTATGAACTCCAAGGTTCAGAGGTCACCAGAACCTCTGCTTTTAACCCTTTCCCAAACTCCAGAGAAGACTTAAACTGAACGCAGAGATGGGCTCCTCCCTTTTGACCCTTTGTGTGAACTTTTCCGCCTTGTTCGTCTGCACTCAGTCTCCATCTAGAGGTTCTAATGCACAACAGCATGACTTTGAAAGCTCTTGACTTTGTGTGCAAGTGTAGTCACATGACATTATAAGCTGAGTACATTTACAATTTTTTTTGCATTTGGCAGACATCCTAAATCAGAGTGACTTAAAATTTATCTAATTTAATTAACTGAGCAATTGGGGATTAAGGCCAATTTATACAACTGAGTAATTTGGGGCCTTGTTCAGTGGCCCAGCAGTGGTGCTGGGAATCAAATAGCCACTGAGCTCCCACCTCCCTACAAATAAGTAGTGTTTGTAGCATGGAAGGATGCTCTCCCTGTGTCCTGCTGCATCTCGTGGGCATTGTGTTGGAATGTCAGATGTTTTTGCCCTTATCAGCATATTCGCTTTGCCTCACTACTTTTTTTTTTTTTTTTTTTTTTTTGCTTCCTTTTTCATGCTAGGGTCTCATGGTTTGCGTTACTCCTCTTTTATTGCTTCCTTTCTACTCTTTCCGCCGATCCTCTCCATTCTCTCGCTCTCGCCTTGCCCGTGCGCTGGGATGGTTCCAGGACAGCTGGCAGCGTACTACAGTCGTCAGTGTCCAGTTTCAATATCCCCATTCAATCTCCACTTGCTGCTTTCTCTCACCCTGCTCATGCTGGCACCCTGTTCCTCACCCTACTGCTGCGTCTTTTTTTCCACCACATTTCACTTTATTAGCCACTTAATATTTAGTTATGTGTCTTAAGTCCCTTTCACTTACATTTACATTTATGGCACTTGGCTGACGCCCTTATTCTAAGCGAATTACATTTATCCCTTTTTGTTCAACTGAGCAGTTAGGGGTTAAAGGCTTTGCTCAGGGGCCCAGCACTGGTGGTGCTGGGAATCGAACTCCTATCTTCCAATTAGCAGTCTAACACCATAACAACTTGAGCTTTTTTTTGTTTAGCTTTAACTCCACTGTGATGTTTCTTAGCTTTGAACTTTATTATTTTACCCAATAGCAATGTTTAAGAAAGTGGGGGGGGGGGAGACGGACATTTGTTCTTACACACCATGTTCCATACTAATATAAGCTATTCTCTGTCAGTTCACTGGTATTAGGCATTCCTGTTTTTTTTTTTTTTTTTTACCCAGTTTGCTGCAGACTAATGCCATAAATCTTTGTTTAAAAAAAAGTTGGGTGGCTTTTGTAGAAAAAAATGTTTTTTGGCAACAGTAGTGGCATGAGAGAATAGGCTTGGAAACCACTAAACAGAAGACATGATAAAAAAGGAATTCCGTATGTTGTTTTTTTTGTGTGTGTAGTAGCAGTGCATTGATGTGTCACAAAAGTTGAAAAAAGGGCATGATTTGGATGAAAAAAAGCTAATAATTTGACATGTACTATTATTACTACTACTATTGATGGTAATGGTGATCATATAACACCTCTTAATGTAAATAAAGGAAATCTAAATCATAATAAAAAGGGTAAATAATTAAATTCATAATTTTAAAATGTTTGTTAATTGATTGTGCATTGCATTTTTTGTTTAAATTACACAAGAACAGGATGTCCACAGTGTAGTGAACTGTTGCTAAACAAAATTTCAGTATAGTTATTTGTGGTACTTGGATAAAATTGTTAGTCACCTGTTAAATATTTATTTAGACTTAAATCTGTTTGTATTTAAAATAAGAGTGAATTAACTTAGAATTTCTCTTTTTGTCTCTCTTCTTACAGGACCAGGAAACTTCAGATTAGAAACATTCCACCACATTTACAATGGGAGGTAAGTGTGCACTCTGTGTCTAGTAAATTAATCTGCCCTGTGCTGTACAGATAGGCCAGACACTGACCACTTTTTCCTGGTGGAACTGGAAACCATCTTCTTGGTATATGATGCTACAACCCCAAACGCTCGCAAGAAAAAGCTGAGCTTTTACGAACTGCTAAATACAGAAAGAACAAGACGACACTGATATTTGGGGTGGTTAGAATCTAAAATGTCTTGTGATGTATAGTCAGAGATTTTAAAAGGCCTCCGGGGGTAATTTAACTTGCTTGTGTTTAGTTTTGTAGCAGACCAAAAAGAACTGTACATGCTTAAAACTGCCATTTTTAAATATTTCTGAATATGGTATTAAATTGATTGGGATTTTTCGTTATTTAGGCAGATGCCTTAGATTGTAGTGCCTTGTGTTTATTAAGATGATGCAAGAATAATGTAAAATGTTGCATCATTTATCTATTTATCTGGCACTGTGTTGCTGTTATGGACCATTTTTACACCTGTGTATATGAAATACAAGCTGCGGGGCGTGGCACAGAACATGCTGCAGCACCAGGTGGGCCGGGTCTTTTTCCCCCCAGCCAGCCCCCATTGGTCCACGTGTTCTGGCTGGCAACATTTTCTCTAACAGCCACACGGGGGCGATAACTGATCCATGATCAGTTTGGTAGATCCTACACATTTTACAAATCCCTACCGCCACCAGTCTGCCACTGTTGGGTCCTTGAGCAAGACCCTTAACCTTTCTTGCTCCAGGGGTGCTGTATCATAGCTGACTTTGTGCTCTAACCCCAACTTTTTAAGGTGGGATAAGCAAATAAAAAATAAATGTAACTTTGCTGTAGATTATATGTTAAAAAAAATCCCGTTACACTGTTACATTGTACACATAATTATGCACGGCATAATCTGGACAGGTTTACATTTGCTACACACACACAGACACAGCTAAATGACTCTTATGGTGCAAACAAGGTTTTATTCTGCAAAACCTGCTGATATCCTAATGTTACACATGTGCAAGTGTTCCACCTTGAGCTGTAAGTTTAGTGGGTAGAGCCGCTGATTGTGTTCTGTGTAAAGTGTATATTTATACCTTTTTAAATTCTTGATATTGTTATTTGCGTGTCTGGTGTCTTTTCTAACATGGACCTGTCTTTTTCTTGCTTAGGTGCTTGATGGTCTTCTTGCACAGTACGGAACCGTTGAAAACTGTGAACAAGGTGACGAAACTATTTACTTGTCCGAGATACATTTTTGATCGAAGTTTAAGAAACATCTCATGAATTCCTTTAAATCTCTCTCTACTTTTCACTCTTTTTCTGGTTTAAGTTAACACAGATAGTGAGACAGCTGTGGTGAATGTCACATACGCGACCCGGGAGCAGGCCAGACAGTAAGTGACACTTTTGATTTGTGTATTATTCACATTCCCTTTAAACATTACCAAGTTCACTGTGGATTGGTGTTTTTTCTGTGTTTTCATAACTTTGAATTTTTTAGACGTGAATGTTCTTTTAAATAAAACTTAAACGACACTTGATGTATTATAAACGACAGACGTGTCTACTTGATTCTGCTTAAGCAGGTTCTCATATCCCAGCTGTTTGTTTTGCAAGTGTATAATAATCTTACTTAAAGCCAGGATTTACCCTCCCGCACTGCACCTGCGATTGGGTTTTATAGCAGAAAATAGGCTCATTGGGATGTTCTGTACACAGAACCACAGGTTTTGCTGCAGCACAGGACAGCTCTGACACCTAGTGGTGCTTTAACTGTGCTGCATCCCAACAAGTCCAACATCCTGTCTGTCTAAAATAGAAATAAAAGATCTTATTGTTTAGCGGCGTGCAGGCTGTTGTCATGCTTTTTATTCACATTGGTGCCCTATTAGAATTGTTTTGTTGTTATTAACTTCACTCATTTGCATGTTTCAGTGCAATTCAAAAGCTGAATGGCTACCAGTTTGAGAACAACACATTGCGTGTTTCCTACATACCTGATGAGAGCTTGGATGTTGATGCCCAGCGCAGCCCTGACAACGGTCGCCGATCTGGATATGGTGCTCGTGCCAACTCCAGACAGGGTCTCCCTGGCACAGGAATGCCCCCCAAGCATCAGCACACCGATATACCACTTCGTTTGCTTGTGCCAACCCAGTATGTGGGCGCCATCATCGGCAAAGAGGGCGCCACCATCCGCAACATTACCAAGCAAACGCAGAGCAAGTGAGTGTCTGGTGTATAACTGTCATTATAATTAAATATACACACTCTAAACCTTGGAAATTATAAGGATTTTTGCATACACTTGCAGCAATGGCTGCATTATAAAATATTATACAAGACGAGTGTAATGATTAATATTTTAGTCTTCAGCAAATGATGTAATAAGACTCGGTAGTTGTCAGAACAGAATATTCTACAACTTTATTTTATCCTCTTAATCCTTTTCAGAATTGATGTTCATCGTAAAGAGAATGCCGGAGCAGCCGAAAAGCCCATCAGCATCCATTCGACCCCTGAGGGTTGTTCAGCAGCCTGCCGTATGATCCTTGATATCATGCACCAAGAAGCCAAAGACACCAAAACGTATGTGAGCTCCAAATTTCATTAATTCCTGATGGAGGTGCTACCACATCAAACCTTTTAGTTTAACCTAAAGCCATATAAACTTTGCAGTCATTTGAAAAGTAACAGAAAGTTCGTTCTCATTTTCTGTTGTTTTTTTTTAATTAATCT
Source organism: Bagarius yarrelli (assembly GCA_005784505.1). Lineage (NCBI taxonomy): Eukaryota > Metazoa > Chordata > Actinopteri > Siluriformes > Sisoridae > Bagarius > Bagarius yarrelli. The sequence goes on from VCAZ01000020.1 coordinate 3,407,905, forward strand.
GGCAATGCAAGTTTTAATTAGTGTGATTATTATTTTTTTATTTCTTTTCCCTTCCCTGTTTCACCAGTGCTGACGAGGTGCCTCTGAAGATCCTTGCCCACAACAACTTTGTAGGTCGTCTGATCGGCAAAGAGGGACGCAATTTAAAAAAAGTGGAACAAGACACTGACACCAAGATCACCATTTCACCGTATGTCAATGAACAAATACGTGTCTTTTCATTACCTGTCATTACATGATTGGCTTAATTGTTTCAGAGAATTTGAGTGGTGTGCTTTTTTCTGTAAAGGCTGCAGGATCTGACCCTGTATAACCCCGAGAGAACCATCACAGTGAAGGGTGCTATTGAGCCTTGTTGTCTGGCTGAGCAGGAAATCATGAAAAAAGTTCGGGAGGCTTATGATAACGATGTTGCTGCCATGAATGTAAGTGGACTTAAAGATTTATATGTATGTATGTGTGTATGTATGTATGTGTTTGTGTAATTTCTGTCTACCTTCAGCAACAGACACACCTCATCCCTGGGCTGAACCTTGGCGCACTTGGCCTTTTCCCTCCATCCTCCTCCATGCCTCCCCCTCCCCCTGGAAATCCTGGGGTTTGTCCCCCATATGGCTCATTTGGGGTAAGGAAAATTACTTAAATAGCAACATGCAATATTTTTATAAAGCATAAACAAGGCAAAATTAGGGCTGGGTAAAAATATTAATAAAGATAACTATCGCTATATTTTTTTCCCACAATATTTTAACCTTTAGTATCGAAAATTATCGAGAGATAGAGTTTTAAAATATTTTTTAAACGATTTGCGTTTTACATAATTAACATTTAATTAAAACCGGAAGTGTGTGTCAAACGACATCTTCCTTCGCTCTTGTTGTTGCTGACAAATAGGACCATTGTCTCAAAAGCAAGCGTGGCGGAAAAAATAAAAGTGCCTCCGGCAATGTGTTGTAATATGTATTTTAATGCAATATATCATTATATTGTCTTTAGATGCCCTTGCCAATACACAGCCCTATTCGTTTTGCTCTAGGTACTAGTTTGATTCATAGAAAATCTTGTATTTTAAAGGTCATCATTTAGGAAATTTTCAACACGAGCAAAATTTCAGACCTTGTCCTCAGAACAGTGGACTTTGCTCTTTGCACTTAGCGCTTTATCATGACAGGTTTGTGTTTTTGTTCGGTTACCTGCAAGAAAATGAGGCTAGTGAAAGCGTGACCTTTTTGTAACCGCTATGAAATAAATAAAAGCTATAGTATCATAGACTTCCCGATATTATATTATTATTGTAGTATAGAATACTATTTATTGTAGTATTTTCAATTAATCCAGTTAATTAATAAAGTTAATGATAGCAGTTAGATGTGGGGTAAATGGAATCAAACGTTTTGAAACCTGCTCCTACTGTAAGTTCTTATTCAACTTCATTTCCCATCACTCTGCATCACACCACCACTTTTTTTTAATTATCCTCTTGTAGCAGGACAATCCATTGTGTTTTATTGCTTACTTATTGCCTTAAAAGATCATGTATTTTATGTCCACAGGCTCCTGAGCAGGAGACAGTCCATGTGTATATCCCAGCACAGGCAGTGGGAGCCATCATCGGCAAGAAAGGCCAGCACATTAAGCAGCTAAGCCGCTTTGCTGGAGCCTCCATTAAAGTAAGAAGCTGCTCACACGTCAAAACGCACAAAGCTTCTGGCAAATTACACCGATATACTAATTAAAAATATTTCAGGGAATGTTGATTTCGAGTGAATGATTTATTCCCTGTATTTTTCTTGTTGTTTTTTTAGATCGCACCAGCAGAGACACCTGATTCAAAGATGCGCATGGTCATTGTTACTGGTCCACCTGAAGCCCAGTTTAAGGTTCGGATTAACTAAACAGACATAAATGTTAACAATAATCCCCCAATTATATATATATATATATATATATATATATATATATATATATATATATATATATATATATATAGATATATATATATATATATATACATTTAAGGAACGCTATCATGTTCTAACATTAATACAAATAAACAAATAAACACATTGTTTCCTCAGATAGTCCCTCAATACTCCGGCCTGTATCTACAGCTAACTATCCACCTCCTAACATGTAAAGAATTCTTTATATTGGCTTTAGGCTCAGGGAAGAATATACGGCAAGCTGAAGGAGGAGAACTTCTTTGGACCGAAGGAAGAGGTGAAGCTGGAGACACACATTAAAGTAGCAGCAGCGGCTGCTGGCAGAGTTATCGGAAAGGGTGGAAAGACGGTAAGGGATTGCTACATTGACCTAAATAGAATGCACAGGCTAAATTACTAGATTACGAGATGCTAATAACCTAAACCGGGTCCTCGTAGGTGAACGAGCTACAGAACCTAACAGCAGCTGAGGTGGTGGTTCCTAGAGAACAGACACCAGATGAGCAGGACCAGGTTATTGTCAAAATAATCGGTCACTTTTATGCAAGTCAGGTACGTTTTACACTAAACCTTTTCCTGATTTACATTTACATTGTTAAATGTACACTCCAAAATAAACATGTAAGTGACAAGTTAGAGAAAAAGCCACAAAAAGTGAATTGTGGCAGGCCACCAGAATAGCTTAAACACCTGGAGTTCTCTGGAATTAATCTTTTTTTGCGGCATTTGGCACTCTTATCCAGAGCAACTTACACTTATTTCATTTATACAACTAAAGCAACTTGCTCAGGGCGCCCATCAGTGGTCAGTGGTGGTGCGGGGAATCAAGTATTCAGGTTAACCACTGAGCTTCCAGCTCCTAAAGCTGTATAGTATGAAAGAATGTCTGATTGGCTGGTATGTAAAGAAATTATTCAGTAAGAAAAATAACATTTTACTAACCATTTTCTCCTATGGGATGCCAGGGGTTTGTACAACAGACAATTTAAACAATAGAATGTACATTTTATCCATTTAAAAAAAAAAAAAAAGGGAATCAAAAATAGATTTAGACGTGTTGAAAGTTATGAACAAAATGTACTACAGCCTGGAGATATTAGACACGTCACTGATGCAAATATTACAGACTTTCACAAAAGAATAATTATTGTGCTCTCTGTCTTTATTTATTTATATATAATCCTGTGGTCTTATCTTTTGTTCAAACAGCAGAACTTAATGAAATGCATAATACTGTCCTTTTCCTGCTAAATTATTGCTAGTGAACAGTTTATTATTCTTTAAAAGGGTAACCAAATCTATCAATAATACCTGTTAAAGCAAAGCATATGTGGTCAATATTAAACATTTTCGTTAAAACTTATAGTATTGCTTACCTATATTGCTTCAAATGCTAAATGAAGTTATAATATGTTGCTTTGGTGATTGAAATGACTTTAAATCGAATTGTCTTTTTATTTTTAGTTGGCTCAGAGGAAGATCAGAGACATTTTGACACAAGTTAAGCAGCAGCAGAAAGGTGGTATGGGAGGCCCTCCACCATCTCACCCTCAGAATCTGTCAGAGCTTAGGCCCCACCCAGGAATGACCCCAGAGCCTAGAAGGAAGTAATAAGCTGAAGCCAGCAAAACTGGACAGACGGACAGACGGATGGACAGACAGAGGAGAAACAGTGGACTGAAAAAGAGAGCGACACGCAGACCCAGTGGTAGACAAGGAGAGCATTTAACAGAGGGAAATAAAAAGGAAAATACAAATGCCTGAAAGAGTACAAACGTTTAGAGATAAGAAACTAAAACCTTTGAGTGATTTAAAAATAAGAGAGAAAAAAGAAAAGACAGAGAAAACTAGGAAACAGAGACCAGATGCCAGGTCGACTGACTGGGAATGACAGGGATTCCTTGTGGCAGCTTATGAAATAATCATGGCTTGATGGTCTTGATGTTCTTGACCCAAGCTCTTCTGAATTGTATCAAGCTGAGGGCGCCCCTGCCATCGCCAGTCACTCAAGTATTTTAAGGGTGTTTTTTTAAGAAGAGCTATATGTATAGAAATGTTTATTCAGAGGTATTATAATGAAATGCAGTGAGGGCAGAAGTGAAGAGAGGGGAGTGGAGAACCCATCATATTGATGTCAAAAAAGTGGTTTATCCTTTGTCTACAGGAAATTATGGGAGGGGCCATAGCTGTTAACACTGCTCTTTTAGTCCCTGGCAGTAAACTGTTGGGGGTGAGGACATATAAAGAAGAAGAAAAATGAGGTTGTAAATATAATCTTCATGAATTTGTATTGAAGCACTGTCGAGGCACAGTGAGGGTACAGTAAGTGGGCGGGCCGAGGCTGACCCTGCAGTTCTATTGCAGAGGCTCAGCTCCAAAATGTAACCTTTCACCTCCAGCCCTAAACTACGCCTGTCATGATAGCCGGTGCGTGGCCCACGCCCAAATGGCATATTTTATATATATTATATATATATGATATGTGAGTTAACCTGGCCCCTCAGAGAGCAGAGGAAACGGCATTGGAAAGTGAACGCGGCATTGGAATTAGTCCACTTTTTAGCAGATTTTTTTGAGAGATTTGAGATCGGCTTTCAGTATCTGGGTTTTGCTTGGGTTTTCTGCAAAAATAATTTTATCGGCTTTAAAAGATAAAATAGGATAAGTGTATAATCAAAATACAAATGTAATTTTTCACAGCAGCAAAAGCTTTTTGATTTTCGAGCGCACCTTGCCTTTAGGTTAGAGGTCAACAGCAGGTGATGTTAAAATGGCTTCTGCACTCTCTCTCTCTCTCACTCTCTCTTTCTCCCCTATTCCATTCGATGTATGCTGATGAGGAGACCAGAAATCTGTCTTTCTTCACTCATCTTCGAACAGATTAGATAGAAAAAAAAAATAGAAACCTACCTCAGGGTATTGTTACCTCAGTATTCCTAATGGCTTTTTTTTTTCCTTTTCATTTTTTTGGCTTGCTGGTGTTTTATATAAAAGCTGATAGTCCTGAATATTTTATTTTTTTAAGAAAAAAATATTTTAGTTATTGTTGGAGATTTTTTTCCCCCCTAGTTTTTGGGTGTATGTGAGTATGTATGGTTGGCACCCCACACCTTTTCACATTTAATTTCAAAAGGATTTTGGAGGCGAGATTTGATAAATCAGTGCTGGCAGATTCTTTACAGATGTATTTGGCCCGATAACCAACTGAATTCAATGTCTTTTTGTTTAGTGGGGCAACTCAGTCATGGCATTTTATTTCCTGACTCAAATAAGCATGAAAGGATTTGACATCAACTTTTGTTTCTGCATAGCTGATGGTAGCGCTAACCGAAGGATGAATTGCAACTCTATCTGGCTTTATTTCGTTGGTTCCTCCTGCAGTCTTGCCATAAATGTTATGCACTGAAGGCCTGGAATCTGCCCTGGTTGCCAGGTTTGTGTCATGGCTCTATGTCAAGACACGGCCCAGTTGTATCTCAGTAACTGCATTAAGTTCAAGATCATGTTTAGGTAACACATAGTAATTACTTATTATTCTTTGTGTGTGTGTGATGGGATGTGTGTTTTGGGGTTTTTTGTTTTGTTTTGTTTTTTTGTTTTTTAAGAAAAAGAAAGAAAAAGAACAGTTTAGTGTATAGTTTTTTTTTTGTTCAGGAAAAGTGGTTTGGGTGTTAAATGACAGAAAATAGACATCTTATTCTATGGTCTCAGTTAAACTTTTTTTTAACTGTATGAGAACTTTTTCGGAAAATGGGAGCAAAGAACGCAGTCACTTCACAACCGAGACAGATTTAACCTGTAAATATATCGCTTGGAAAAGAAATAACTAAAACATTTTGTATTTTTAGAATAAAAAAAAAAAAAGACACACGGACAAAGCTGGGCAATATGTAGCGATATCAATGCAACAGAGTAATAGATACTGCCAGAATACTTTCTCGACGAGTACGCATTCCACCGTCACCTGACTAGTTGGCGCTGTTTTCGTGTGCTCATTTTCACCCACAGGTTGAAATCGTTGCTTTTTTTATGCTTCCCTTTTTCTCAGTAGACAGGTTGTATCAATTAAAAAAAACTTGCTCCTCCTCCAGGTAGGAAGGAAGTCTGTCTTTCTCCATTCTGTAGATTTCTGTCAGAACCTACGACACACACACCACTTTAGACTTGTTCAGACTGCAGCCTTTTGTTTAACAGCAAGCTTTGTTTAGGCATGACATCTGGTTGTGTACTGTTTCATCGGTTTTAGACAAAACCTTAAAAAAAAAGAAAAAAAAAAAAGAAACCTAACTGAAAAATATTTAGGATCTTTATGTAATCTGGAAAAATATGGAGTCGAGTTGATGAATTTGAATTGAAATGTCAGGTGTAAAAAAGAGTTGAGAGGAAGATGAGCCTACAATATATTTTTTATTTTCAAATAAAGGTAGACATTTTGAAGGCTAACTAGGAGTTTAGGCTTTGTTATATTCTCACAAAGTTGCTGGACATTAATTTTAGGTCACTAAAATAAGTAGTCATGCAATGCTGCTGATTATGATGAATACTACACTCATCTCCCTTCTCTTCTTTTTCACTCATTTTGTCCGTCATCTATTTCTCCTTTCATCTCTGAACACAACTCGCAATTTGGGGTTATTTTGTCACTCGATTTATTTGCTAGATATGAATGACATATTTAGTGGTTCGGGTTTGGTGTAGACCTTTCACGCTCTCTCACGCTGGCCTTGTTTGTGTCTCTTTTCTCCGTTCGGTTCAGACGTTTGATCCTTGTCTTCAGTTTGAATTTTTTCCCCAACATTTTTTTTTTATTCCCTTCAATTGGATCAGTTATCCCCCCCCTCTTTCTCTCTTTCTCTCTTTTTCTCGATCAGATTTCTTTAGAAAAGCACAGAGACATATTTTATACTGCTACTAGATCATTTGAAATACTAAGTAGTTACTCATGAATGCAGTTAACACCTGTGCCAATTTTTTTTTTTTGTCTTAGTTAAACCCAATCTAGATCGTGCAAGCTGTTTTAGGTGTAAGGGGAAGATTAATAACTTCCACTTCAGCACTCGCTCTGGGTAAGAATAGAAAAATACTACAAAATACCGCCCGATCCTGTATACTACAAGTTTCAGGGTTTTATTTTTTTTGTGAGATTCTTATGCAATTCTCTCACAAGGACTGTTAATACTCTGTAAATCATAGAATTATAAAAGGATTAGAAGTCTATCCATTTCACTGCACAGATTTACACATAGGCAACAGATCTAACCTCATGCTAGTCAGGTGTTGCAGACAGACAGACAGATGCACACCACATCCTGCTAGTTTTCTGGCCTTCGCTCAAAGATACCGTTTGGGTGCTAATGACGAATTAAACCTCACATAACTAGGAAACGCTACCTCAAGACTTAGCCATAAGATTGTTTTTATCAACCTGGCAAGAGCGAAAGTGCATGTTACTTTTTCACTTTAATTTCTTTAATTTATTATTCTTTTTTTTTTCTCTTTCTTTCTTTTTGCTTCTCATTTTTTGGTTTTCCGTCATTCTTTTTATTTTAGAGTTGAGGTCGTGATGGAGGGAAAGGGTGGTGAGGATTCGGTGAACAAAGTGGTGATCTGGGTGTTTGAAGTTAGGAAGACTTGCTGTGTGGATAAGCAGTGAAAGATCAGAATCATCTAGTTAAAACTACACACAGTGTCAGTATTTACTTGTTTCTTGGGAGCATGCAAAGGCGTGAAACATTGCCTTTACTCATACTCACGAAAGACATGCACAGTTACCCAAATTCCTGATTCTGCTTATTGGTAACCATCAAACCAGTGCTCTGTACAGTCACAGGTTACTCTTTGTTGCATTGAGAATTACCGGTCAGCTGTACTGGAGTTTTTGTTTAATAATGACTGACTTTGGTCCCAGATCAATATCAAAGTGGAACGAGTCCCTCTCATCCTCAGCTATCCATCCCACAGTCTTTCCTTTTCATTTGATCTTTTTCAATCAAGGAGCATGATAGCTATATTCAAGTAACTTTTTTGTTGATCTACCTCTTAGAGAACGAATAAATAAATAGGGCAAATGTAAAATGGGGGAAAAAGGACACAATAAAAGTTTAAAAAAAAAGTTTAAATAGTTCTCAAATAAAAAAATAAGTAATAAACTGAGTATGTTAAACAGCTGGGTAGAAGCATCTCCATATACTGTAGTGAATAGTGTATTAAAAAAAGAATACTTTTTCTTCCAAAGATGATTTTTGACATTGTTTAGACCATTATTCAAAATTAATTGTTAAATGAAAATAAATACAACAAGGAGGAAACTTTAAAAGGATAATATTAATTTCATTATTTTAGGTCTTTTCATTCCTCATTTATTAAATTACCTTCTTAAGTTTGCAATTCTTCCTCATCCTTTTGTTTGATTCATTTTTCTGATTGCTTTTTTTTTGGAATGACATAGGATTGTATCTCTATTTGGATGCATTAGATTTCTTTCTCTCGCTTTTTCTGTGCACTGCAAAATAGTACTCATTGAGACATTGCAGAGCAGCATGATACTGAAATTATTTCTTTATTATTCCTTCTTTTTTTTTAATCTCTATTGATGCAACAGGCATGTAAAGGCCTATTTAGCTGACTAGGGCACAGTTTAGGAGGAGGAGGAGAGGAAGAAGAGTTATGGATCACATTTAACCCCAACCCCACAGTCCCCCTCTTATAGCAGGTGCCATGGACACTATCTGGACTTTCACCTTTTTGCCTGCCAATTTTCTTTCATTTCTCATTCACATTTGTTCTGACCTTCATGTAAACAATACAGAGCATAGATATGAATGTGTTATTAAAAGATGAGACAACCGGTAAATGTGTCAGTTGTTTTTTTTTGTTATACAAAGCATGAATTGAAATAATTTCTGAAATAATTCTAACTAAATTGTCATGAAGTCAAAACAATTATGTGATCATATGTAAGCAATACGTGTCTAGCTACAACAATGAAAAAGCCTCTTACATTCTTGGCTGTAATTTTTTATGTCTTGGTTTTTTAGGCAGTAAATGTTTCAATGCACTGGAAAAATTTTGGAATTGACACAGTTCTTAAAAATACTTGCAATGTTGTGACTACTAAAATAGAAAGCTGATTAAAATACAAGGGTTTTTTTTTATTTATTACTAGCTAAACTTTTTTTTAAATATAAAATTTACAAACTATTCAGAGACGCTACATACTTCTTTAAACTATATAAATGTCTATAAATCCATTGATTCGGTTTGCTTTGTTAATTTTGCTGCTTATCAGCGAATTAGATTATTTTGCATGCTATTCTATAATCTAATAACGGAAGTGGGGAAATATTTAACCCAGTACAACTTAATTTAATAGATTGGCAAATAAAAATATGTATGTGAGTGTGAGCAGTTTTTATATAATGAGCTACAATTTAAAAGAAATAAGATTCTATTGCATATTTTAAAACCTTTACAGTTTTACACCTGTCTGGAACAGTAATGTTTATAAAACATAATTATGGTAGTCTTAAATATAAATATATTATTATTAACGTGACAACGGTGTTTATTTAAAAGGGCTCTTTTAAGTAATAAAGGTTTTGTGTAGTTATACACGACAAAAAACAGCATTTTATACAACAGCAATTGGGTTTTTATATATGGTTAATTTTTCTTAAACGGATAAAGAGATGGATCTCTTTCTTATAGAGAAATTTTGATTTAATAAATTAAGAGCAGAAGCGATGGTGGGTTTTTTGTGTATAATGAAAGTGTTTTTGAAAATTGAAGGCATTTACTATCAACCAAGCCTGTTAACCTGCCACTGAATTAGATTCGATCTGCGAAAACGAAACGCCACTTTTAGCAGATGGGGAAACAACTGAAGAATTTCAGACCAGAAACATCTCTTGGATTGATCATCTGCCCCCAGTATCAAATACTCCCATGAAGCTCAGCTTCTCCCGTAACAACTACTTCTTTTTCTTTCTGAAAGTAACTTCAACACCTGTCAATAAACAGTGCATGTAGTATAATGCAAACACCAAAGTGTCTTATTATTTATATATATATATCTTTGATAGAGATTTTGTAGATGCAGAACAATACTTTTGGATATGAAGCGACAAAAAAATCCAGCATCGTTTTCTTTTAAATGAAAAATGGGATCTTAATATTAAGAAAAAAAAAAGATAAACATTTTAGATCAGCGAAAATTGGCTATATTTTACAAAAAGTGTATGCTATAATGGGCTTGTTCATGATTTGGCATCTAAATAATAAATAAATGGGTTCCAAAAGTAAAAAAAAAAAATCCAACATAGTTTATTACGATTCATTTAAAATCAATATTTTTTTATACATGAAATAAAATATCAAAATGAAACATTTTTTGTTAGCTTTGATGGGATTTGTCTAAATGCTTACGTTTAGTTGAAAAGACTATATTGGAGTATATATAATTTTCAAAAAGCTATTGTTCATGAAATATATATACAAGATGTTTGATTAGAATATTTATTGGCAAAAAAAACCCTATTCAAATAGAACATTTTGGCGAAAAGAACATGTTTTTACCGCTTGTTTCGACTAAAATAAAGATGTTCTTAATAAAATTACACCCCAGGTAGGCTAATAAATCTAGAGTTATAATAACATGTATATTTAATATTTAATCAAGGATATATTTGAACAATTTTGAGTAATTTGATAAGTCATTAAAGAGTTTTTGTAGACAAATTTACTGCAGTATTATGTTTTATTTAAAAACATAATGTGAAATATGATGTAAATGAAGGTTTACTCGCATGTGATATATTGCAAAAACTGATCTAAATTAACCAGATAAACCTTAAAACAACACGAATTACATTACGAATCTATGATGATCCTCAATTTATAACAAAAAGGTTCTTGAAAGTTAAGTTGTCCCATATGAAACTATTTGCGTGAACACTGGGGTAAGTATTCATCGTAGAGAGAACCAGAACATGCATATGTAAGATACAAAGTGTAAACAAATGGGTATTTATATTTTGTTGTTTTCATTCTGGAGTGGTTTTAATAACGTGTTTTGGAAAAATATATGAAGTCTTATTACTGCCTGTACGATTCAGTTAATCAATGATTTCACTTGTAAGTCAAACTGTTAATTGAATTTAATGGGTTAAAAATATCAAACTCAAAGTTTATTGTAGGACGCACATATTTTCCAAAGATAGTTTAAGTTTGAACAGTAATTGCAATAAAACAAAGAAACGTATTGTTTATAGCAAGTTTTAAACCTACATTCGCAATACAATTCGCATGTAACTTTATGGGTTTTTTTGATGAATAAAAACAGGAATTTAATAAAATCTATGCTTAAAAATAAAATAAATGTCTATCCTTAACTTTTATTTTAGTTCAAAAACCTTTACTATAGTAAAAACCAAATGATTTGTTTATACATACATATATAATTACATTCTTACAAAACAAACTAATATATTGTATACATATATATACTGTATATAGTTACAAAAATCTTTAACATTCTTAAAACTCTACGGAATCAGCGCTACGTCACGCTCCGGTCCACTTGGGGGCGATAATGACTTGACTAGCGCTGGTTTTGCAAGCCGTTGTGAATGTGTGCAAAAGAAGAAGACTGGGAGGCGGGGCTGATTCTGAACTATGAGAATCGCGCGGGTAAATTTCAAAACAAAAATGGCGACAGAAAGAGCAGTTGCGTATGTATGGTTTCGCCTAAACACCTTAACTGTAGCTGTTATGTGTAAATAACAAATACACCGATTGTTCATAAAGTATTTACGTTATTGTGTGCTAACTAACTTGAAAGATTTCTGTACTTGGTAAAAAAGTAAGGTTTAAGTAATATCTGGTCATCTAGTTAGTGTTACAGATTTAGGTGTTTTTTTAATATATATATATATATATATATATATATATATATATATATTTACCTGTTATTTCTGAATGCAGATTACTTGAAAAAACGAACCCTGTTCTATTGAAGACATGCGACTCCACCGAATCTCAGGAGGCAGGAGAGGGAATAGTTATGGTAGATTATTTAATGGTGAGTATTGATGTAGGTCACAGTATTTTAAATCTGCTGTCCTGTTTTCTTCTTTGTATTTCTTTTGTCTAATTTATGTAACTTGGAATTTAATTCCCAGCACCATCAAACTGCTGCTACTGGGGCCCCTGAGCAAGGCCCTTAACCACTTAGTTAGATTAAAAGGGAATATATGTCACTCTAGATGAAAGCGTCTACTAAATATCAGCAATGTAAATGTATTTGTGTGTAACATACCATATTTCTTATGTGGGGCAAGTGGTAGAACAGTTATCAAAGTGGCGGAATGCCGATTCGAAGGCTGTGGGTTTAAATCCCGGAGCCATTGTCGCTGTCATGTCAGTTTTATTTATTTAGCACTATTCAAAGACAACTATAGGTCGCAATGTGCTGCACAATAAAATATCTCAAAGAAGACAGAAATAATAATAAACACAGCAAGAGAAAAAATATGGAATGAAAAGGAGACAGTGGAATGGAGCGAATCTTAATGATAAAATGGCAAATCAAAAAGTTTTGTCTTCAACATAGCGAGGATGCAGATCTGATATAGAGGGGCAGAGCAATCTAGGGACAGCAACTGAGAAAGCAGGGTCACCCCTAGATTTCCGTTTTGACTTTGGGGTGCATAAAAGAGCCACCAATCTAACACTGCATGGCCCTTAACCCTGAACTCCTTAGTTATATAAATTATTGTGTTGGAGTAGGGAAAAATACAGAAATGTTCAGAAGAGTGTATCTGTGTTAAAGGTATTTCCCTTGGTTTATTATACACTTTAGCTTGTCATATGCCTTTGTTTCCTCACTCATGCGTAATCGCACCATATTTCTGTTGGATAGGACTGCAGGCGGAAACAGAAGATCATGTGCCAGCAGTATGGTGTGATGGATGATATGTTGAAGCTACTTGCAAGTTTGGAGTCAGCAGAGCAGTTCCTAAATGAACCCTGTCCACCTAAAGCAGGTAAGAGATCTGTTTTCAAGGGTTCTTTCTTAAAGTTTTTTAGTAGAATAAACCACTGTTTTTGTTCAATTTAGCTGTTTAGGTAAATAATCAGAAATTGTAACTGATTTTTGTTTTACTTGTGACCACAGACACTGAGGCTAGTGCTCCTTGGAAGGCGTTAAAGGCAGAGTACCTTGAGCAAGTCCAGGAAGTAGAAGGGCTGATAAGTACGCTGGTGCAGCACATGGAAGAGCTACCCAAAAAACGACAAAGGCTGGAGGTACTGCTGGAATCCCTGGGAAAAAAGGTACTTGTATCCAAATCTCGTATATCCCCCTGCCCACCCCTCATTTTTTGTCTCGCTTTCTATTTTGTAACTTATTGAAATTTTTTTACAAAATTGCTGCCACAGCAAGCAAAAAAGTCTCATTGAGATCAAAATATCTTTTATAAGAGAGTCCGGGCCGAGGTAGCAGCCCTACAATGGGACAGCACTTGGAAATTTAATAACTATTTTTTTCTAATTTATATAATATGCTTGATATACCAAACAAATACTACTAATGAACATTTGAATGGAAAATGATTTTAAATTCAGTTTATAATCTGCTGGGTTTTCGAAGTAGCAACTTCATTTGGATGTAATTTATGTCCTTCATTTAGGTAAAAAAAAATTCGGACTATATTTTATTGATTTATTTTTTAGAAAGAGGCGTGCGAGGAACAGGAGAGAGTTGCCCTACAGTCGAAGCAGAGAGCGGAAGTAAGTGGTTTAAGTGTGCAGTGGTTTAATCATGATTTAAAAATTAAAAGGTGACTGTTTTTTAAAGCTGGACAAGAAAACCTTTCATTCTTGGGTCAAAAGACAATTAGTATCTGCTGTAGGCCACTTTAGCAACAGGTTAATAGCAATTCACAATCAGAGCTGTGTCAGAATTGTCACCTTAGAACCAAATCACACCGTAGTATTACAGATGGAAAAGTTAGACTGCCTTGTGAGCCAATCAGGAGAAAGTGTGACGGCATGAGACAGTGTAAACGTACAAACGAAGACAGAGAAAGAATGAGTCTTGTTTTACTCTCAAAGTTGCTGATCGATACAGACAGACATGCAAAAGGTAAGCATGAATTAAGGCTTGAGCTCTGTGGGAATTGGGCAGTTTGAGTTACAGCCTTGAATTGTATCAAAATGTTTTACAAACATGAGAAGATTTCCTTTATCATTTTTAATCATATGACCGTCTGCTTAATAGAACACTTTTTACCACATACAGAAACAGATGCATCTGCAACTAGACGATTCCCTGCAGAGAGCCCAGGATGCCTTGCGGGCTTGTGACAGGGAGCTTTCCGAACTCAAAATTCAAGTAGACAAAAAGTTATCCAGAGTGGCTGATTGGACAGCGTTTAAAGACAGGTGAGCAGCATTGTTAAAATTCCTAAATAATGTGTTAATGTGGATAACAAATACAGTATATTGATTTAGGATTTATAATAATTTGTCTCTAAAGAAGCACGCTCCTTAGCCAATTAAACTGAATAAAATGGGTTATAATTGGTAAGTCGAGTTTGGTAACGGAACTAAAATATAAGCTTTTTGATTCTGTGTGCCAAGAAAAAAATGTGAAAAAAAGTTTTAAGGATGGTGTTAAATTATACGAGTTTAGTTTTAAAATCTACTTTTGAAGGCTAGTCTTTAAAAATTCACCCCACATAACAAAATGCAAGTCACAAAATTTAGACCCTCCAAATGTACTATTGATGTTTTTGCACATTTAATTACGTTTTTCTGCATCCTGCGTCATCAACTTTACAGTAACTGTGTACTCTTTCAGGTTGCAGGCTACCCTGGACATCACACAGGCTAATATGCAGTACAGGTTGTTGTCTGTGAGTCCCTCTGAGCTCCGTCTGGAGCTTTTGCCTTGCTCCACTCAACAGTCCCTACAGCCTCTGCATCTTTCGGTTACCATGACAGAAAACCACTTTCGCTTGCAGGTTTTTTTTTTAATTATTTATTTGTGCTGACTAGAAAAAAGGTGTTGCTTGTGGTTGTCTGAGTAGATGTGTTGTCTGATTCAGGTTTTTCAGGGCACTGCAGGTCTTATAGAAGAGTCAGTGGAGGGCCATGTAAGAGAGCTAAGTGCTGCGCTGCTAGAAGTGATGGAGTGTTATGTCAGTCAAGGAAAGATGCTTGCTGAAATCCAGACTTTACATTCCAGGTAGACAGTAGACACATAACCGAGAGAACTGGCACATATAGGACAATGTTTTTAATCATTTAATTCTTAATAAATATACTGGATTTGGGTTGTATAATTCATTTAAGTGAAATGCATGGGTTTGGTTTTTTTTTTTTTCACAGATTTGCAATCGACTGGTGTCCAGCAAAGCGCCTGCTGACCTTCCTCAAGTCTGCCACTACAGTGTGCCACCTGGAGCTGGACGAGGGCTACCCATTGAATGGCCATGCCAAACTGCTTGCTGTGCGCAAAGATGGCACCCTTCTTGATCTCTCTGTCCTGCAGGTAAAACTGTCAGGGAGGATCTGTGATATGCTGTGGTATTACAAAATCATAGTAAATTAAAAGTAGTAAATTTGGCTAAATTACCACAGACTTTGGACATTTGTAAAGTTATCTTCTATTCAATATAGAGTAAATATTATTATTCGCTGTGGTGTAGTGGGTTAAGGCACCGGCGACCTGGGTTCGATTTTGGCTCTGGTCGCTCCTGTTCCAACCTCCCCTCTCGCTTCCCCTTTTCATCTCTGTCTCGTGCTGTCTCTTTCTCCCTCTTTCTCTCTCTCTCTGTCAAAAAAGGCATAAAATGCTTCAAAGCATAGGAAAGCATGACTCTGAAAAAGATACATTTAGAACTATACAAACTAAAATAATGTTTTTATGTCAGAGCTGCAAAATTGTATAACTATTACCCGACTTTTTTTTTTCTCTCTCTGCTTTTCAGCCCCCTGTGGCGAAGCCTACTCTGACAGAATGGCTTGATTTCCTTACCTTATATTCCGATTTCTAAACACTTCTGGTAGTATTATGTATTGGGGACACTGGATTCTTAGTAAGTAAGTACAGAATCCTTTTACTCCTACCTCAACTGTATTCTGTGCTAAAAAAGTTTTCTTTCAATTTGTTTTCTATATGCACTTAAGTATTAATTTGTTTTTTTTTTGTAGTATCTGTTCTCCAGAGCAGATTTTACACATTTACATTTTTTTTACATTTTTGCACATTTACATTGTGTTTGGCTTTTTCTTTTGCTTTTTTTTTTTGTGTTCGTTTGGTCCGTGTTTTTGAATTTACTAAGTTTTTCTTATCCAATATAGGAAACTCCTAGTGGTGCAACTGTTTCATTCTGTGTATACTTTCCATAATAAATTACTGCTGGAAATAGTGTTGATCAGTAGGTAGTTGAAAATACTTCTTTTAATAGTAAAGATAAAGAACTGATGCAGTGATACAGTGATGAATAGAAAATCCTGTACCTCATTTATGCAGTTATCCAATCAGCCAATCATGTGATGCCATCAAAATATACAGATCAAGAGTGTTTCCATCGAACATCTAGATAGACAGAAAAATATTATCTTGACTTGTGGCATGGTTGTTGGTGTCAGATGAGCTAGTTTACACACCATAGTGCAATAAAGAGAAATCTTGTCGGTGAAGGATATTTTAGAGAAAAATATACGAAGAGGAAAGCTGTTTTAACTATAAAAACCAACTCAGTAATTCTAGTCAGCAGAAAAATGTATACAACCTCAATTAATCATCCTAAGCCAGAATAACTCACAAAGAACATTACATTCCCATTCCTGGCAGACAAGTAAAGGACTTTGAGGCTGCCATCTCATTGAAACCGACCAGTTAAATATGTGAAAAAAGACCAGATGAGATCAGGTGACCCACCACGTCTAAAACTGAACACTGATAAATATGAATTAGTGCCCTAATTAAATGAAATCCCAGTGTGGTGACTAATTGGCACAATTTCATCAGTGTAGCAAAAAGGTAGGTGTCAAGTAACATACAATTACTTGACATCTGTTTAACATGTATAGTTTATGTAGATTTCATTTAATCCAGAAGTACAAAGCTTCTTATTAAAGAGGACGATGAGCTTTACCAAGATCTCCTTTCCAGTTAAATGATCAGCTTGGTAGTTTGTACGTTTTTATTATGCAAAATAATGCTTAATATGTAATTGTACTAATGTTCTTATAGTTAAGATATTGTGAAATATCACATTACAAAAAAAAAAAAAAAATAGAATGTACTAACAAATTAGTCTGTCTCTGTTTGTGTATGAACAGACTTCATCACTAGGAGGCAGCACATACCAGTTTGTGTATTTAAAATCCTATTCTAATAAAATAATAGTTTATTAATGATCAGTTAGATAGTTAAAGATTTTAAAATTTCTCCCAGAGATAAACTCAGAAAACCCCTTTCTGGTTTTGGACTAAACTGGGTTTTTTTTCTTTTTCTTTTTAAGAGCAAGATTCCTCCTCTAAATTTGTAAAATTTGTTGATGGAAAAATATTGAAAATATTTAATAATGCTGTTTATTTAACCCTTGTTCTCCTGCTCGTATAACCTGGCAAACCGATTTCCTATAAAAATTTCCGCTGATAAGCTAATGAGCTTTACACTCGCATGGTCTTTGCTCATTGGCTAAAAAAAGATATGGAGCCCACACCTGCACTAACCAATAGGAGGGGGCTGGAGAAAATTGGTTATGAGGGCAGATTGACCCACTTCTGTGTTCCACGTGTGAGAAGGGAAAGCCTCTTTACTCTCTCCGTCATATTTGCTGTTTCTGTGTAGGATGAGAAGGCCTGGATGGTATTTATACTTTGGTAGCCCTTACATAAGATCTTATGTAAAATAAAACAAACTTTAAATGGGTCATTGCTTTAATCTCTTAATTTTTTTTTTTTTTTTTTACCTGAATCTAAATTAAAATGCATTTTCATCTAAATCCCTTTAGTCTTACAGGAGTCTACGTCAGGGAATCTTTCTTAAAGCAAACTAATAAATCAATAAGCCAAGAGTATTTAATATTTTTCTGTTTGGTTATGATGACAGCATATGCTTCTGCCAAGTTAACTGTAAAGCTCAGCTTGTTTTGGTCATTTCTATTGCACAAGCCAATTGGAGTCAAATAAACAGAGATAGGAATCCTCACTGTACTGTAGAATAGTGTAGTATAATGTAATATAATATTAACAACTTATATATATATATATTTAAATTTAAAAAAAGTTGTCCTGTTGCCATTATTTGTAATAAATGAAGTAAAATTTAGCTTTTGCCCTAAATAAACACACTTCCTGAGTCTTTATCTTGTTATTGTGGTGTTGGTCAGGACCAGAAAAGCTGCTAAGGGGGAATAAGTTAGGACGATTCTAAGAGCTTGTGTACTTTGGGGGGCCCCCAGAGGTCAGTTTTATTAGTAGAAACAGTACACGCAGTAATGCAGTAGTATGTTTGGTGTGGTAGGAGGCCAAAACTCTTATATAGTCCAAAATTGCTATTGCTATTGTAGTAGTGCCCCTGTGCAAAACTACTTCAGTGACATTGTTAGCTTTATAAACTGAACATTTAGGGTACTGAACAATCAATAATCAGGTCATGAACACTGATGCACAAATACTGCACAATGTAACATCAAGTACATTTTGTAATAACAGAAAGTGTGATAAATAGCAAATGAATCATGACAGCTCACTGACTTTAAAGCATACTTGAAATGACTTTATTAGAGCAGAGAATGTATTCAGGGAGAAAGTAACACATGACTTCAGTTATTTTTAGTACTTCTATTGCTAGGAGTTAACTTTGTGATAAAAGCAATAACATTATGTAGCAATATTTGTTTTTCTTCGGTAAACCATTTACTACAAACCTATAGTAAAAGACTAATATTCTCATCTCTTTCTGTTTTTAGGAAAAGTGGTATTTAAAAAATTACTTCTTTTTATTTTTTTTATAAAATGGTACATTTGTGATTTAGTTTGAATTAAACCAGGAAGAAATTGTATTTTTAAACATTTTGTTTTAATAGAAAAGCACAATCAGGACTGGTGTTTCGGCAATTATTTTTAGTGTGAAAATTTCCTGGTCAGTGTTTGGGAGGAGCAGTATAAGCAATTACCAAGTAACACGACACGGGAACAACCATTGTGTTAGATTATGTAATCAATGAAAACAAAAATGACACAAATTGTTGTATAAGTCTTTATGCTGTAATCAAGATCTAACTACACAAATACATTTATGCCATATATAACTTTCTATTGAGCAATTACACTTTACAAAAAATAGATTTAAGTATACAATATATACATTTTAAAACAGGTATGTATATTCATATTTACACATTTTTACAAACGGGGCAGGGATGTGGAATGAGGTTTTCTCGCCTTGTTTTTTCTGTGATTTTTTTCTTTTTAAACTGTAGGATGTAATGCATTTTGTATCCTTTTAGAAACCTTATTAAATACTGTTTTGATCTCTCTTTTATCCCAGCTCTCTGAACCAGATTCCAGGACTTAGCAGTATCAAATAGTTTGAAGCTTTTGCTACATTTATTCCTTGCCACCCTCATGTAAAAAACTAGCTTTAATGATGATCAGACCTCAGGACAAAATGCACACAGTCTATACAGTGTGTGTGCTTTAGGCTGGTATTACACAGATAAGTACCTTAATGTATAGGTACAGTAAGTGTATGTGTATATAGTATTAAAGAACCTGTCTGTAAATAGGAACTGTACAATGTAATATCCTATGTACATGAATAACAGCAATAAATCCAAAAATGAATACAGATTGCACAATAAATTCTTCATTTTTAGTAACTACTATATCCTGGCCAGAGTTGTAATGCATCCTGGAAATGCTGGACATGAAGAAAGCATACACTTTGAATTGGATGTATGTCTGTCCAACAGCACTATTTACACATTTTTATTTAGTAGAAAGATTTGTTATATTAGCAAGAATATCGCAAGGAAACCCACATGGACATTGTGAAAACAAACAAAACATAAAGAGCCAGTAAACTTGAGTTCTGAATCAAACCGGGAACACTGTCGCTGTTATTTGGCAACCCAACCAGCTGATTTCATTTTAATACAGCAAGAAAATTGGGGCTTTAGGTTCCAGAACTTATCATGTCCCACAGTTTATTCATTTAATGCATTGTTTTAACTGGCTAAAAATGTTATGTAGGAACACCATAACAATAGTGACGTGAATATTCTGATGCACATAGTGCTTGCGCATCCTTTCAAACATGGTATCATAGTTCAAGTCATTAAGCACCATCAGGGCCAAGTAGATGCTGGTAGCGCAACAATAGTGAATTTGTAAAGCCTTTAATATAATCGTCCAGTATCCACTTTCATAGTTTCAGCTGGCTTAAAGTGAGCTCTGCCTTCCTATGCATCAATGCGGAAAGAAAGAAGTTTTTCAGAGTGCATGTTGTTAAGAGTGCGCAGTTCTGGAAGTCTAAGCAGCAGCTTGGTGAAGCGCGAGACGTCACCAGGTGCATTTTTGCTGACTAATGTACGAAGGGCTTTAATCAGGTTGTCCTGGAGCATCTCCACTGACTTGACATTTTGTATGCCATAGCGATCTAAAGAGTAAGAAAAAATATAAATGAATAACTATTATAAATTCTAATTAATACGTTTTTTTGTACACACTATACATCATTAAAACCACCCTGACATTCATACTTTTCACCTGTAAAAAGGCAACCAAAAGTGGAAAAGTGGACCCAAATGTTTACCTGTAGAGACCAGCACCACAGCAGTAAACAGACTCAGTTCCTCTGCAGAGAGCTCTAGTGCACTTAGTTTTTCACTGAAGTCAAACATGGTTTCTAACAGGGTTCCCATTCCCATGTTCTTTAAAGTTTCTAGGCTGTAGGTGGTGCCAGAAATAAATGTGACCGTCTTCTCCTTGACGTTAAACAACGATGCAAACCTTACCATTAGAACCTATGTAAAAAAAAAAAAAATCAATGAGGGCTCAAGGTTAGTCGATGCTAAGGGTAGATAACTGCGTGTAAACAATCATTGCTACAAGCAAGTAGTTCATCTAATGAAAATTGCACTTGCCATAGTTAAACTAAAATAATAGTCAAACAGGATCAGAGATAAAACCAGAAATGATTGAATTTTGTAATATTATTTGTAATATTGCTGAAAATGTCAGCAATATTACAAACCATGTTTTCAAAGATAAAGGCACAGATCTGGGTTATATAGCAAGGTCATTATATAATCATGTTGATATAGTCTATGGTTTATGGACATTGAGTTATGTAAACGGCTTTCTTGCCTCTCACGCGATCCCTCAGATTTATAGACGCTGAACAGTTTTCATGATAGTCATTACAGATGCCGTTTGATATTAATTTTGCAAAGGTGTGATGGTTAAATTGTAACCACAAGTTTTACCCAATTACCAGATTAATTAGTCCATTTATGCGTTCTATCTCAAACTGGTTTGTCTGTCTTTAAAAGCATATCATAAAAGAATTCTGGGAAACTGAATATAACCAATTCTACATGTAAATGCAACAAAACTCAAGAGTAATTAAGAGGATGGAAGCACGGTGAAATTTATTCCTATGCATAACCCATCTTGGGTCAAAGTACAGTGTCAGCCAAGATACAGCGTTCCTGGAGCTTGCTTATAAGCTCAACAGTGACAGCATGGTGATGACTCTACAAACTTAATTCGCATGTTTCAAAATGGTCCTTGGATTCATAAAAAAAAACTTTTGTGGCCATGACTTTCAGAAAAAAAAATATCATCCCCACTCTGTGAGATTTATCTGTACAATAGATTTAACAGGAAAACAAGCTGTTGATGATAGCAACGCAAATAACTGGCGCAAGATATATTCACTGGAGTTAACAATGTTTACAGAACTTTTTAAAGTTGTGTGGAAGAGTTTTGTTTGAGGCACTGTGTAAAAGAGAACATTTGTATGTTTGAAAATTGGCTACGGAGTAACAATTGTGGTTAGTCACCTACCATGTCAATTAAATTGTCCTGGCTTTAATAGTAGGTGATTAATAGCAGCATTTACTGAGAAAAAAATAAAGTAAAGCTAACGATCTGGCCGCTCCAAACTTTTGCTTCAAAATTGAGTATTTT
This sequence comes from Bagarius yarrelli, assembly GCA_005784505.1. Classification (NCBI taxonomy): domain Eukaryota; kingdom Metazoa; phylum Chordata; class Actinopteri; order Siluriformes; family Sisoridae; genus Bagarius; species Bagarius yarrelli. Next base: position 3,430,062 of record VCAZ01000020.1, read on the forward strand.
TGCTTCCAGTGTATTTTGTCTTAATGCAGAATATTTTGTTTGTTTATTTAAATTAACAGATGGTCAGGAACCTACCTCAAATGTGCCTGCTTTAAGCAAGGTGATTTGATCGTTTTGGGATAAAGAGCTGAAACCTGGGATGTGCTTGGCAAACTGCACCACCTCACGCACAGCTGGGGTGAAGCTCAAAGAGAAATCTTCCCAAATCTCTTGCGGTGTTTTGTCAGGATCTGTCTGAGGATGCATGTTCATTGGACAAGCCTGGAATTGTAAAATACTTTATTTTGTAAACAATAAAAATGAAAAATCTTGCACAGTTTGACAATAATTTATAATACATTCTGTTAATCTATGAAACCTATTTTAGAAATGTGCTTTTCAATCTGCCCAGATAACTTTAGACTCACCAGCAGAATGTCCTTGCGGCTCTTCCATGGGCAGTTTTGCCCCAGGATGTTGTTGCTGTTCTCTTTACCTTGCTGAGCTCCATACCAGCTAATATTAGGGATGTGTTGGGCATTTATTTGGTGTGGCAACCACTGATGATGCTGATTGGAGACTGGTAAATTTTGAAGTTGTTGTTTGTTACCAGGTTGGAAACCATTGCACTGTGGAGTGGCATTGGGTTGATATATGGAATTGTGGCTGTTCATATTATAGCCATGAGCAAAGCAATTACTGTTGTGCCCAGCCAAATCTATGCCATTTGGGGGCTGTAGTGCTGCGCTTAGCTTATCGTGAGCATAGACGAAGGTCTCACGATGAGCTTTGGTGATAGCGGTGATGGTTCTGTCCAAGCCAGGACTAGGGCACAGAGGTGGAGAGCTGGCAATCCGAGGAGGGCTCTGAGCAGTTTGACCAGAAGGTGATCCTGGAGCTGGTGAAGAAGGGGAAAGAGCTACAGGCACAGCAGAAGGCTGGGGCTGAGAAGCCACTGTCAGGCCTGGGCAGGGTGATAAGGAAGATGAGGAAGAGGATGGAGAGTATGAGGTGCTGGTTTTGAGAGTAGCCATTTGGAATTCATTGTGCAGCTGGTTGTTGACCATGTTATTCATTGCGCTTTGCATTTCAGCTAGCATGCGCTGTTTTTCACGTTTTGGGATGCGACCAAAACGGACAGCTAAAATTGAAAGAAAACAAAACGGTTATTTGGGGTGGGGTTTTTTTACCTTCCTTTTTTTTCTTTATTCACTGTCAATAGGACTTACCGTCACGAGACATGCCAACAGATAAACACTTTTTAAAACGACACTGTTGGCACCGATTTCGGTTAATCCTTATAATAGTACAGGTTTCATTCTTTAGACACTTTTTGTACTGGATGTTCTGCTGGATGCTCCGACGGAAGAACCCCTGCCATAAGTAAAAAGAAAGTAATGTTGATGTCTTTGAAATTTCTATGTGAACGCGGTCATTTATTTGGCAAACTACTGTAACAGTAATGACTTTCTTACCTTGCAGCCTTCACAGGCATGGACACCGTAATGAAAGCCTGATGCCACATCTCCACAAACTTTGCAGAGTAACACCATTCCATTTAGCTCTTATTAAAAAACAATGATATTAGTCTCAGTTATGCATGTAATGGTGTTGCTGCTGTAATAGATAATGGTGTTGAACAAAAGGCTATAATACTCACTTGTAAGACTAGCAACTGATTTGTTTGGTGAGTTGTATGTGATGTTGCTTTCATCACAGCCCCTTGGGGATCCTCCTGAGCTTGAGGAGTTCCCGTCTTCACCACAGGCTGAACTGCTGGAGCTACTGCTGCTGGTGTACATACGTGAAGAATCAGGGGAACCATTAGGTGAAGGTGGAAAAGATGACCCAAAGCAGGGCTGTGGCAGAGACTGCAGACTGCAGTTGGAATTCTCGCTGTACATGGATACCGGGCTGGTGCGGTTAGGAGAACCTCCACATGATCCTATGTAGGAGATTACGCCTCCTAGTGAACAGAATAGGAAAAATTCATCAAAACTACGATTTGTCTCTGCAGGTCCTCTAAAACATTTTGAGGACACAAAATAACTGCAGGTAGTAGTATCATTCTGTACGAGGGTTATGTATGTGATTGCATGCTGAAGCTTGGTGTCATGCTGTTGATTTATTGCATATCAGGATCTTGCATGCTTTATTCTTTATGTAAATAACTTTTTTTTTAATTAACTTGTTTTTTTAATTAACTCAGTTGCCTGGGACCAAAAAGGTATTACAGAATCATACTAACATTTTTCCAAAGATATAACATGACATACGTCAATGCTTTTATAGCATTACATGTTACACCTGATCATATTATATAAATCAAAAAATAAATAAGTACAACCTGTACACAGTTTTACAACTGAATTTCCTGTGCTTACACTTTCCTAAATGAATGAATTCTTCCTCCACCCTCTCCACTCCCAGCTTATATTATGTCATTTAGTACAGTACTTATGTAATTTAGTATTTATCATAGTGCATTGAGTAATTTTTTCCACCAATTAAAATATTTAACCCTAAATGCCCTGGCTATGACATGAATAAAATATTATCTTGCCAAATAACTCTAAGGATTACATAATCCAGAACAAAATGTCAGTCACTGTGTCAGGTGGAACTTAACATTGTCACGTGTTGTCGCATGTGCCAGACTGAATCCACCCTCCTGTCTAGATTCTTAAGATTTACAACAATGTTATTAACGCCGTTGAACACAATAAATAACAAAATAACATCACTGTTAAAATAAAAGCCCGACGCCTGCGGAAACTCCCGTGACCGCAGTGCGCATGCGTGTGCCATATTCGTCATTCACGCCGCCGTGCCACGTGCTCGTCTCAGACACACGCTCCGCAACGAAACTGAATCATCCAATGTTCCACCTTCCAAATGATGATCATTAATAAATCATCTTTTGTAACTGCTTGCGTTATTTTTAACCTTGTATATATTTAATATTTATTTGGATTATTATTTGGATGGTTTAAAAAGCCTAATCTAAGGAATTAACTTTCCAACAAATAATTTTTATATCTCTGTTCATAAAATTGATGGCTATGTATATTTTAACAACAAAATACGTCATTTTGACTGCCATGATGTGCCTTTTAAAAAATGTGATTAAATAAGCTACACCCACGTAGATTCGCTTCAGACACTGTTTGTTATATAAAAAAAAAAAAAAAGGCACAACAAGGTGGAGGAAATGTTGATTGATCGCTACCCTGCCTTATTTCTAATAGTACTAGCTGAAGTAATTATAGTGGTGGGCTGCTGATCAGAAGATCGTGGGTTCAATTCAATTCCACTGCCTGAGCAAAACTTCACCCCTTAGCTGCTCAGTTGGATGGGGGGGAAAGTATAATGACAAATGTAGGCTAAGTCTCTCTGGATAGGTGCACCAAAAGTTACCAGAGAGGTAAATGTAACACTGTCCTGGGTTCTGGGACGCAGTTTGAGTGCTACAGGAAACTTCCAATCAAATTGCACGCCTGGCTCACGTGGCTACTTTACAGTACAGTGGACTGATTATGTAATATAATAAGCGGAGGCACGCCAATGGTTGAAGGATTGGAGGCAGGACTGAAAACAAGGCGCACATGGCGGTCCATGTGAACACGTTTGGACACGAGACACTGGCTGCAAAGCACCGATGGCTGTACACCTGACTTAGTCTTGACCTATTTCCCCAAACACCACCAGAGCCATGTTTTACCGCATGATGAGAACAGTGTTTTACCGTTATTTGCGACTTTTCCAGTGATAATGTGCATTAATCGACTAAAATGTAACCACTGTTTTCTACTGAGGAATCAGGAGTCGTAGATTTATCAAGTATCAAAGTATCAAGAAGCTTTATTGTCATTGTCATAGAAGATGCAGTACACAGTGAAATTAAACATTTCTCCAGACCCATAAAGCAATTTAGAGCATGTCTGTCCTACTAATCATGAAGATGTTTATGTATTAAACAAAATATGAACAGATCTCACCCCATCGTCAAGATTAATGTTGCTTTAAATACAAAAAATAGGATAAGGATGTCCAGTAGTTATCAGTGGCTAAACCCTGATCATATATTTTCTTCCTATTTTAACGCCCAAGCACACAAATAGCCTATAAACACATCCTAAAACACACTGGATAATTTATGCATTAAGCTTTCCAACTTTCTTACCGGTGTTGTTGTTGGAGTCCATTGTCGTAGTCATTCTGTTCTTTAGTCATGTGTCGAACTACAAACTAATATCTAACAAACGTCTTTCTCAAACGCTTATTTTGGGGAAATATTTTCACGCGTGTACTTTGGAGAAAACGAGAAAAAAAAAACGCGGCTGATTATTTCAGTGGACAGAATCTTCCATGCAGATTCTGTTTGAAAAGGATGTGAGGACGCACTGATGTGCCAGTTTGATATCTGCGGTCCTGAGTCTCCAGTGCGCCTGTGCCGTCGCTCTCATGCAGTGTGTCACTATGAAACGCACCATCAGGACGTCTGCTTTTGCTGATACTCGCCCACTTTAGCGAGCAGGTGGGGCGCATCACCAACCCCGCACGAGGCGTGAAATGTGTTCGTGTGTCCAGTTGAAAAGTCTCGTGGCCCAGTGACATACTTTCAGACCACTTTCCCAATGTCCTTCTGCTAATTCATTTCTATTCTTTAGATATATCCAAAATACTAGAAAGCATGCACAGACTAACCATTCAATAGCATGCACAGACTGCGGATGGTTAGAAACTATGAACTGTAATGTAATGTGAAGTTGTAATTATTATTTCATTGCTATATAAATCCTTAAAAATAACATGCTGTAACGCGGAATTGTTTGAAATAAATTGCCTTTTTTATTCTAGTTAAACAAATCAAATCAAATAGACAAACAGATCAATCGAAAGCACAAATATTGATGGGAAGGATGATAGGATCACTTATGACCACATACTTTGAATTGAAGTATTTTTAGCAAAGCAAGGACACGGCAGTGATTGTGGCATTGGGTTACACAAAAAAAGACAAGTAAATCTAATATAGATAAACATTTGCTTCTCTCGAATCTCTCAAGTGTAGCAGCTTCGCTGTCCTTTTAAACATTTTCGAAACTACCTGCTGTCCCCAGGTACCTTCTTATTGTAAAGGCTATAGTAATTTCTCCATCCAGTTTGTGTTAAGAGTCATTTATACTCCATTATTGGTCAGTTCATGATAACAGTGATGTTGTTGGCTAGAGTGCAACACACTACTACCCTACAAAGCATGTAAGTATCACTGCTGTGGTAAGAATGACTTTTTTTAATTGAATGTTGATCTAAAGACAAATTGACAAATTTCTCACTGTCGGGACCCTGAGCAAGACCCTTAACCCCCTAATTGCTCAGTTGTATAAACAAAATAAATGTTAAGTCGCTCTGGATAAGGGCGTATGCCAAATACCATAAATAAAAATGAGTTAAAAGGGTCATGATAACATAAAGGTACCCTATGCTGGTTTTGCCTGCTACAGGCAATATGTTTATAACAACTGGTCCAGAGATTAGAAATTAGTTTAAATGCATTATCTTTAGACACTAGAATTCTCTAACAGAGCTAATGTCTAAACTAAAAATCATTATCCTGCCTAGTTTTATAAAATGCAGGAATAACATTTAAATACTTTGTTTGGGTACACTAAATAAAGCGGTCTGATAAGATGATTAGGTTGTATTATTAATGAAGATGTTATTATTGACAAATGGTTTTGGCAGAAGCAGTGGATAAATACAATAGTCATGTCTGCAGTAGTTTATAGTCTAACGTTCTAGGTAGGATAGTGCAGGCTAACGGAGACTATACAAACATGATCCTAATACATTTCGTTTGAGGTTATTTAAAGTTATTTAGTTATTTAGTTATTTAAAGTTTATTGAACATACAACATAACTGTTTATATATCTTGTTGGGCTTTGACCAATGTCCAAAATCTTGTAAAGACACAATAGACCCACTAAATTTAAGAAAAGTGAAACATATAAATATCCAAAATGGTAGAATATAAGATTTAGTATAACACCTGTTTATGATAAAGCAAGGCACAATGAGCGCATACTTAAATAAGCTAAATTTACCTCAACTTGTTTTATCCTGAAATAAGGTCCCACTGAGCAGTTGCCCTAAATAGCAGTGTCTACTAGGACTGGCTCACTGTGAATGTATTCACTGCTGTTGTCCTCTTTTTGACATTAGCACATGTCCAGTAACAGCGCTTGTTTAAAAATAGCAGAACTTGCAGCAAAATGTCTGTAAATATTACTAAGACTGTGCAAACAAAAGAGAAATTGTCAGATAATTTTAAAGTTAACATTTTTTAAGCAAATACATTCATCTTATATATTCTATACCATGTAATCATGCTTCTTTCACCCCCAGAGCTTGAACCTTATGGTGCAGAAATTCTCTAAAAGTACATTAGTGCTTTCTTACAGCCTTATTACACAGAGAAGTCACCTTATGTTCTGATGTGAGGCATTTTCCCGAGGGCCGGTTGAGAGAATTCTTTTTATATGCATTAATATGTAAACAAATTTGATTGACAGACCAGCATGTTGTGCCACATAACAACATTGTAATGACTGTGCGTACGGGAGAGCTCATGATCTTTCTGACTTGTGGCATGGATATTAGTAGCAGATGAGCTGGTTTAACACATGGGACCAAAAAAAACCCAAAATCATTAAGTTAGTAGTAAAAAAACAACCCATCTTTCAAAGAACATTAAGTGGTTAAAGTGTTGGACTGCTGATTAGAAAATCAGGGTTTGATTCCCATCACAGCCAAGTTTTCACCACTGGGCACCTAAGGAAGGTCCCTAACCCCTAATTGCTCAGTTGTAACAAAAAAAGAAGAGGTAAATGTAAGTCACTCTGGATAAGGGCGTCTGCCAAATGCTGCAAATGCAAATGTAAATGTAACCCTCTAGGTGCATAGGCTGCATGGGTTGCAAATTTCCGACTAGTTTATATACCAGTCTGTTCATTCTCCTCTAATCTCTCTTATTAATGCTTTTTTGCATCATTTTATTTAAATGCTACATAGATGTAGTTGCCAATCCAGAAAATTAGCAATGTTTTATGCACATTTTTCATTGCACTGACTGAACTAATGTGCTGTGTAATACAATCGTCCCTGGATTTTCTTCTTAATATATAGTACATCTAAGATGTTTTGCCCTTTTCTACATTGGATAATCTCACCTGGATACTGTGGATTTGTACCTACGATGTACCTGAACTATCAAACAATTCACTATTAAACTGAACTAAATTAGATCATCAGCCGTGTGATCTTCATTATGAGGCAGGATTTTCTGTGCTTGTTATTGAGAACTGCTAACACTGATTTGCTGACAAAGTACACAAGTACATAATGTAGTTTAATCTTTCCTGGAAATGTTCTGAACACAGGTGTTTGTAGAATCATGCGATCAGCTGGGTTAATATTAACACATCAGCAGTTAATATTAAATCTACTGAGATGACACTATACCTGTTTACATTTTTTCCTAGAAACAGATGCTTTATGAATACAGTTATATGCGGTATATAACCTGCAGTAAAAGGAAAACAACTTTCTTATCTTATCGCATCTTGTGATACTAATGTACATATTTGCACCCTTGGATCTTAAATCTTAAAAATCTGACCTATTTACACTGAAGAGTTTGTGTACAGCTGAAATTTTAAATTAAACCATGTTGTAAGACTTACGGACCAAAAGTTCCTGGAAAATAGGATGTGCAGTTTTGTTATTTATTGTGACAATACAAAGTACAGTATGTGTGTAGGGGGGGGGGCAGTTCTAAATGATCTATAAATTGAGCATCACCTTATCAGGAGTATAATGATTAAACATTAATTTATTACAGTGTAACTTTTTTTGTCCATTCTCCATTCTGAGATAGTAAACAAGTTGTTTTCGGTCTAATGGAATCACTTCACTTTTTTTAGATCTATGGAGGCTAAAAGGACTTAAGAAAAAAAAATCTTATCGCGTTTCGGACAAGTTATGACATTACATTCAGTAAGAGGCACATGAGTTGTTTGGTAAAAATTCACATGATACTTATTTGGAAAATGTCCTATTGTAACGCGGCATATATAGCGTCAGACTCTGTTTAATGGACAACTTCAGTAATACTCTGACCTGCTTTGTCATACAGAGTGACACAAAAATTAACTTTAATAATAATTAACAATTGATAATAATAATAATGATGATGTTTTCTGTATCCAAATATATTTGTTCCTAACTTAACCCTATACATTTAACTCATTAAAATTTTATATATATATATATATATATATATATAAAGCTATTTTTCACATGTGGACTATTTAAATGTCCCCCAAATTGTCACAATCGTCAGATATTCCTATCATTTCATTGTCAAAGCATTTATTATTGCCAAGACACACCATTACTCTCTCTCTATCTTCCTCACACACATACACACACAGTATGACTCAGCTATGACCTGTTTCATGTGCAGGCACAACGCACGCGTTAGTCCTCGTGGGGATGAAGGAAGCTGCTCAAGCTGGGAGTGCTTATTAATTCAGTACAGCAAAGGGAGCTCCTGTGTTCCAAGAGGAATGACCATTTTCAGCAAATGTACTATTTTACGGTATAAGGATGCAGATCTATTGGTGATTAGCCTAGCATGATAAACGTGCAATGCTGCCCTGGCAATGACCTCCATTGTACCAGTCTAATTTCATGAGATGTGCACCACACACCAGACAACACGCCTTTACGCTATGTTGGATCAGTGTGTGTTTATTTCCTTTCCCAAATGCATCAACAAAGTATTACATACGAATAGAGCATGTGGGATGGGGATGGGGGTGGTGGTGGTGTAAAAATAGAAATTATCGTTCAATTTTTGTTCCCCCTGCTGCTCCTGGTGTGCCCCGTGAGCGCAGCACCGAAACAGCTGTACGCGTTCTGGAGCAAATGAGTCACGCCGTTGTGCGGCAGTGCGCGCTCTCACCAGGCTTTGCCACGTGACTGCTAACTGTTAGTACTGCAGTCAGGAGCGTCTCTACGGGCGGTGGCAGAATTTGGGCCAAAAAAAAAAAAACAACAACAAGTGAGTAAATGCAGTCATGCGTATAAACATGCTCTGTGATTCAATTGTTGGACTGCAGAAAATTAGATAACTATAATCACATTGAATAAGTGCTTCTTATTTCCATTTCTGGGTTTTTTTTGCCAAATGCTTTTATTTACATTTACATTTACAGCATTTAGCAGACGATCGAGAGACGTAAAAAGTGCTTTAAGTCTCATCATTGAACAGCTTAATACTGGTACAATAGATCATATTTTAAAGTGTAACAACAACAAAAACTGTTGAAAGAGCAGCATGGATTTTTTTCCCCCAGACGAACCTACACTGTTCTTATTGTTTTTTTTTATCCATATGAGTAGTTTGGAGTAAAGAGCTCAGAGGCCCAGTTTCATCTTGATGATGCTAGGATTTGACACCTTAGCACTAATCTACCACTTTCTTTTAACTTGTTTATAAGCGAACCCTTTTTTGATTACTCAGTCGAGATTAACTTTACTTTTTCAGCAGTCAGCAGACACCCTTATCCATTTTTTTAATTTCATTTACACAGCTAAGCAACTGGGGGTTTAAGTGACTTGCTTAGGGGGCCAGCCATGGTAACTTGGTGGTGCTGGAAATCAGACACACAATCTTTTGGTTAGTATTCCAACACCTTAACCACTGTGCTGATACCTTTCCCTGATTTGGGTCAGTTCCTTATCTCTAAAGAGTAAGCTGAAGGTGTAGTCGCAATGGGGAAAACTGTCTAACAAAGAACCAGGAAGAAATCATGAGAAATTACTCACTTATTAAAATGATGTGTCTCATTATTTAATTTAATGTGTATGGGAGGAAGGTACAAAACTATGTACTTCCTCATAGCACCATTAGGAGTAGAATTTTCTACATTTTTAATTTTATAAATATATATATATATATATATATATATATATATATATATATATATATATATATATATATATATATATATATATATATATATAATTATTATTTTATATATCAAGTATAAATATAAAGTCAGCCTGTACAGGGAGAAGTAATGCAGGCCCACAGCAGGCTTGTGGGGATCATAAGGTGTGATGCTTAAGAATCTGGAAAAGCCTAGAATTTAATATGTGACACATCGGAAGGAGGTTGTACATTTTATGAGTTCATTTATAAGGAATGGGGTACACTCAGATCCCACTGGAGAGATTTTATTGTATAATTTGCTTGAGAATGTTCGGGAATTCCAGAAGATGCTGGAATACAGAAATTTTGGTCACCTTCTCAACCTGCTGCAACCACAACAGGAAGAAAAGGAAAAGAAATTAGTAAATGAAACACCAGAGCCGAATGCTCACTTCGTTTCGGCAATTAATCTGGTTTAACAGGTTTTTCTAACGATTGTAAAATGAACTTTGTTCATTTATTGCTGTTGTGTAAGTCATGACTCTCATTGCTGTGACGCCTAACAAAATTAACTCACAAAAAAAGCCTCGTAAATAAGCCATACTTACATAACCCGTCTTCTTATTTGGTTAAGGTGTTTTTAAAAACTAATCCAAATGTTACATTTAATTATAAGCCAAGAATAATTGCTGCTTTGATGGAGGCCTAGGTACACTACATGGACAAAAGTAATAGAACATCTGATCATCACAGCCATGTAATTTAAACATCCTATTCCAGACTTAATCTTATAAATATAATAACCTCCACAGTTTTAGAAATGTTTTCCCATAGATCTTGGCATGTGACGAAGGAATGATGTCATGCTATAACATTCAGAGACATTAGATAGCTGTGTACTTCTAACATTGTGGCAACAGTTTAGAGAAGACACACTTATGTGGGTTTGCTGGTATGTCCGTTGAGTCATATAGTGTATATTCCAAACATACATTAAACACCATTTAGACTGTGCTATTCTAAAAAAAACCCTACCGTTTCATATAACAACAGAAACATTTAATTGCCTCGCTTTCCGTCTGTACTGGAGCTTTTTAAAAATCCTAGTTATAAAAAAATTAACCAGGACCGCCCTCTAGTGGAAAAAAGTGTACAGTAGTTCTTGTGTCAAATGTAGGATAAAATATTTATGGTCTATTTAATGCTTTATATATAAAGACAAATTATTTTTGGTGCATAAGCGTCTCCTCGCTTTGTATTTATAGGCCTATCAGACTGTCTATGTTTGAGCTTTATTTTTCATTTTCACATTTCTGCCATTCAGTCAGTCTTTAAGGCAGTCGTCTTTATCCAGAATGACTCCAATTAAGCAGGTGAGGGTTTGAAGCCTTGCCTAAGGACCCAAAAGTGGCAGCTTGGTAGTGCTGGGAAATCTTATCTTCAGACCACGGCTCACGTCCACGGTTTTATATGTGATTGAAACCTTGAAACCAAAAATAGTTTAGCTCTCGAATAACGTTAATTGAACTAGTAATGTTTATTCAATTAAATATTTCTTAAAACGTGTTTTATCAGAAAGCCTTTCATCAATATACAGCTACATATATACAATAAATATAAGCAAAATATCACTGTCATGTTAAAATTATGTGCTTAATAGTTACATTTGTTTTAGTAAATAAACTGTTTTAGGGTGTCTAAAAAAGTTATTTTAAACCTAAAAAGGCAAAAATCTGGTTTATCATCATCCCTTGAAGTGCATCAATTTCGTTGAATAAAACTGTTATTTACTGATTTTTTTTTTACAAGAGTAAAACTTAATCATGAATAGTACAAAATATATGATATTATTTAGTTGTATATCATCTCTCGAGTATGTACTGAGGTGAGCTGTTTAAGGTATTTGTTGGTTAAATCCCCCCCTGCACAAAGCTGTACTGTTGGGCCCCTGGGAAAGGCCCTTAGCTTTTAACGGTTTAGTTTAGGTTAAAAAGGATTAATGTTAGTGAATAAGAGCGTCTGCGGAAAGACAGGCTCTTTACAGAGAGCACATTTTACAGGCATCCGCTGGGTGGCGCTTCATTTCGAGAGCCAAATATAGCTTGACGAACGGCGACCAATCACATCCCGCGCTCGATGACTTCAACGCATGCGCGCTTTTTGTATTTTAAAGCACTTGGAGCTCGGGTAAGTGGTCGGTGTATCGGTCGGGGCAACGAAGGTTTTAAAATGTCTGGTTAACTTAGTTAAACCGAGTGTCAGGTAGGTTAAGGCAGTAAGTGGAATATATACAGCCGTTAGAAACCCGTGCTGTGTTTCGTTGGATTTAAAATGGCGTCACTGCGCAGCCGTGCAGTCAAAACGCTGCTATAAGTGACTGTCATTGTTTTTTTGCCGCGACTAAAATGGTGGACGCCGCTGGAGAGTCGCTGCAAGCAGGCTAGCGCGACGCTGTGTTTATGTTACCCGTGATTTTTGTCGTGACGATTGACAGAAAACATACAAGTTGGGACGTATTGAATCTTTTGGTATGTGTTAAGTCGTTATTTATTTGCACCCTCCAACCTGTTAGCAGCTAATGATAGCTAACGATAAACACCTGCAGTGTTTGGTAAACCCAAGCTAACGCGCTAAGAGGCGTGCTGAGGTAAATATAACAAAAATAACCCCCAAAATGTATTTTATTAGCGAACATGTGTCGGTTTGACTGTAGGACAACAGAAAAAAACATGATGTAACTATGTGTAACGTGTATTTTTGTTGTTTATTTTCATTTTATTTGGTTAAAAACGTGATATTTGATTTAGTAAAGCCTCCTGGGTTTTTCTCTTGTCTTTTAGGGCTTAGCATGTAAACATGGAGGGCTGGATGCATGGCGAACAGGCACTGCCCCCCGTTTAATGACAGCAGTGGGTTTTTGCTGAATGCCTTTGTCTCGCCATGACTATGCGAGCCACTGTGTTCAAAAGTGGAGGAATCAAGCTGGACACGGACAGCGGTGACCAAGCTAAAAAGGAGACTTTTGAGTGTTTTTCACGAGTTCCCTGTATCCTGAGCAACATCTACAACAGCGCTGGGCAGCATATCTACAGCAAAGCAAAGACGCTCGTAACCAACCAGAGCAACGTCAGCAGACCCGTTCTCACATCAGCTGCACGGAGGGGACAAGAGGAGAACTGGGTGAACCTGGGGGCTTTGACTCTTCTGCCGACCAAGCAGATGGGGGCTGAGGGTACCCCTGGAAAAAACAGATCACTATTCGGACACACCAGTCATAACCACATGGGCAATATGGATCCAGTGGCATCGAATGGCAGCAAGCAGCCTCGAAAAGCAGGAACTGGAGGTGGCGTTTCAGTGGCAGGGGTCCCCTCACCAGAACATGGAGCTGATGGAAAAAGACGGAATGCAATAAAAAGCACGGGTCATGCCGTCAACCAGACCGGCTGCATCCGTCAGATCCTGCTGCTGCAGCTAGAACTGATCGAACAGCAGCAGCAGCAACTGCAGAACAAGAACCAGGAGATAGATGATCTTAAAGCAGAAAAGGAGATGGTATGGAGATGTCCTGTTTTAATCCAAATATGTTAGGATTTTTGTTTTCTTCAGGTATGATTTGCTGAAATGGGCACCCTGAGGTTTATTTATAAAGTGTGAAACTTCTAACATTTCTGGTATCTCTACATAGTATGGTGATGCTCATGACATTTAACCTGTGATGCTTTTGTGTTTGTTGTTTGTTTAGTTAGCGGCACGAATTGAGTGTATGGAGCGGCGGTTACAGGTGGTGAAGAAAGATGGCATGGAGTCTCGTCCCACTTCTACCCCTCGCCGCAGGGAATCTGTAGAGACTGTCTCATCAGAAGGCACCAGGCAGGCTGAGGGTCAGTGTCTCACCCCGCAACAAACGAATTTTGAAAAAAGTGGCAGAAACCTTAAAAGGTATTAATTTAATGTCCCGTCAATACTTTCAGCTTTGGTGGAAAAAAAATAATAAAATGTATTTTTCATTCTTTGGTCCTTTTAGGAGATTTCTTTTTCAGGAATCTAAGATATCCAGGTCCAGACGGGGGCATTCTAAAGCTTCTCCTTCAAAAGAAAGCCTCGCTTTGGAAGAAGAGGCTCAGGAAGAAGTGGTGCCTGAGCTAAGGCCACCTGGTACATACCTGGTCGAATCAGAAGAGCTGCCATACATGGCTACCACTGAGATGTATCTCTGCTGCTGGCACCAGACTCCACCTTCACCATGGCGAGACGAGTCTCCTGTCCAAGAGGACACGGTTGCTGGTGAGCTTATTTCAAATGTGGTTAGAGAGAATTTTTCCTCAAGTATGTGTATTCTTAGTTTGATATAATTTGCTTCTTTTCATTATTAATTAAAAGGTATTTTCGGAATGGGTGGGTTTATATTTTTAGGATAATAAAGCTAAGGCTTATAAAGAAGAAAAAATGTTAATTAAAAAAATATAAAATTACAATAAATTCCAAAATCTGGGTTAATTTACGAAATAACAGCAGGAAAAATGGCGTTGTAATACACATGTCCCTGTTTTCCTATATTTTAGTCCCTTCCTGGAGAGAGTGTGTCGTGGAACCATTGGATGATGAAAAATCTACTGATATGATTGAGGTGAGGGATGGATCAAAGAAACCCGTTTATTTACCACACATTTCTAAATTCCACAACTAATAGCTGGATCTCCATTTATTGTTTATTGGCATTTGTTGATATTTACTAATTTTTTAGGGATGCAATAGGAAACATACTATTACCTACAGCAATAGCCTAAATAGTAACCTAAAAATGTGCTTTTCTATGCAGAGTTTGGATGACTGTGTTTTTCTGAAGCGTCATTCGAAACTGGAGCTGGACGAGAAACGGCGAAAAAGGTGAGTGATCACTATGTCTGGGACTCTTGACACCTTCTCCTTTTTTTCTTTTACAAGTATTAAGTGGTGTCTGTCTTTTTAGATGGGATATTCAGCGTATTAGGGAGCAACGTATGTTCCAGCGCCTTCAGCAGAGAATGAACAAACAGAAGGTGATTCAGGAGTGTGAACCTGAGCTGCTGTCCTTCTACCCTGAAGCTGAGGATGGTATGTTACTTGCACTGCTACATCTTATGGTGATTTTTTTTTTTTTTTTTTTTTTTGCATATTGTTACATGATCACTTGTTGAACAATTTGTTTGTCTACTTCCACATTCTCTCTTTTTGTAGTGGCGTCTGTAATGATGACTCCTTTCCTGCCAGTGGTAGCATTTGGCAGGCCTCTACCTAACCTCAAACAACAGTATGTTTTATAAAGCCACTGATTAAATTCAGCATGTTTATTTTTTTCATATAATTATTTTTTAAAAATCTTACTCTTATTGTATACATTCTTTTTACAGGAATTTTGAAATACCATGGTTAGATGAAAAAAGTCGTAACCGTCAGGAAATCTCTAAAAAGAAGACGCCCCATCGGACCTGTCGCAAGTGAAACATCCCTCCTAGGGTGATCACACAATATGTCAGAGGCTAAATCAGTTTGACTGTCCTGTATTGTATTCTGTGTGCTAAAACATTGTTTTGGCAACATGCAACATAGTTTACCCTGAAGTCACCACCAATCTTCAAAGGACTGCTCCTTGCTTAAGCCTAAATCGCACACCAGCTAAAAGATGGATAAAAGCCAAGATGTAAAAAGTTCAAACTTATTGTTGCACTGCAAAATGCGGCTTTGCTGTGTTCTGATTTGGTATTTTTTTCCATGCAAGTTAGCTTTTAAAGAGCAGAATGGACCAAACTTCAAATAATTGAAAATGCAGTTTAGCTGAGAATTTTATTTAAACAGTATTTTTGTGTTTCTGTTCATAGAAAATGGGTTACTAAAGACAATATAGTGTAACATCTTGTAAAATGTGTTAATTCTGCAAATAAATCAAAGATAATTAAATGCGCCTAAAAATTTCAAGTATTAAAATACCTTCAGATTATGTTTGTTGTTTTTGTCTTTATAGGATTAATTTATGCCCCTTTATCCACTGCTAGGCATAGTTATAGATGTTTGCTAAGTGTTGTTTATGATAAAAGAGTTTCAATGTTCATTATTTCTTACTTTATATCCTATTTTTTGTTACAGTATATGTAGTTGTGTCATTTTGCTGAAATGTTATGTCATTCCTTTTGTGGTAGTTCAGTCTCAGATGCAAGTAAAGAGACTTAAAGGAACGATTGAATGAGGGAGAAAATTTTAAATCTGATACTGCACAAAAACTAACAATGTTACAATCAAAGTTAACGGTACTAATCTTAAGCATGGTCAAGACTGATAAGTCTTTTAAAAAAAATCCAGCCACAATCATTTTTAAGATTGAAAATAAGTCATTTTGTATGTGTTCACCTGCCCAAGTTTGTAGTTTAAAAAAAAAATGTCTAATTTAATTTTGCAGCATTTTCATTTGTGGTTCACCTCAAACATAACTTAAGGGTAGTGTATGATTGATCTGTTAAATTTGTGTATTTAACAAAATATTTCAACTAAGATTTGTCACAAAATCATTCAATTTGCTGACAGTAAAAGGATTATGGGTTTTGGTCATTAACTACATCTTGATGTTTGAAACCGTGCAAATACCTTATTTTATTATAAGTTTTAAGATTAAAGTATTGCTTAATGGAAGATTACTGTAAGACTATACAGGCTGCTGAAAGAATGCTGTACATGAATATTCATAGTAAGATTAAAACCCAATGACATACACATGCCCAACATTTTGTTAGCCTTCAATCACATTAATACAGCATCAAGTCACTTTCCTTTGGACCATTGGGCATGTGTGGCTAGTTGCATTGTATGTTAAAACAAATCTCATTGCAGGTTAAAAATATAAATTGGTTTATTAGTTAAAGCAAAGATAAAAGTAATCGGTAAAAATAAGTACTTCTTAAGTGTAAAACAATGTAACAAGTAAAAGAGAACATGCGATTAAGTACAAATACATACGTTCATTTCCACTGTAGTTAAGTAAAAACACCACAAAACAATGCTAAATTATAATAATGAAGTATAATTACTTAAATGCTTTATACATTTCTTATATGAATACAATATAACACCCCACACACCTACAACTTTACTAGTCAGGAACGAGAATTTAAATGACCAATATTTTCCAATAAATATATTTGGGGGGGTTTTTAAACATATTTTTACACATAAGTGCTTATTTCTGTCTATAAAGCCTGTTTATTATGTTCAGCAAAGACTTGAAATATTATTATATTACTATCTTCACATCCAGCAATCTCAAAACTTTAAAATGATCTCTGTCGTGTACAAAATATGTGTACAATATTTATGCTATCCTATCATTTTATTTTGTTATTATTATTACTTTTTGTTTTAAAATTAAATTATTGAGTTGATTAGTATTCTGGGTCAAAGCCTTTTTTTATGTTGTCGGTTAATGTATTTTTTCTTGTTTGTATGCTTAATAACACTGAATATTCAAGTGAAGAAAATGTTTCTTCATTATAAAACTCGGGGCCACGACACAAAATCACGTTCCCACGAATTAATATGTTGTGGCCGCGACAAAATCAAAACGAACCAAACATGTCCCCTCCCGCTCACCGTACACAGAGTGCCGAAGCAAATATAATTACTTAATTTAATAAAAGAAAAATGCTATTTTTAATTACAAAAATTACTATAACGTTATTGTACAAAAGATAAAAACGCCACTGTTTTTAAATGTCAGCTGGAGCGTCGTGGTGATGATGGTGGGAGGAAATTACGATTTTATTGCGCCCACACTTCTTTGCGCACTTCCGGTTCCCCTTCCTTGGGTGCTAAGATGGCGGACCGGCGACGACGAAGGAGACGCGCGTCTCAGGACAGCGAGGATGAAGACGAGTCTGCGTCCGGCTCGGAAAGCGGGAGATCGGCTTCCCCAAGCGGGAAGGTCCGCGCTAGAATCCCCGAGGCGGGAGAGCCTCCTACCGCTCGTGTTGGCGC
The DNA here is from genome assembly GCA_005784505.1 of Bagarius yarrelli. NCBI lineage: Eukaryota > Metazoa > Chordata > Actinopteri > Siluriformes > Sisoridae > Bagarius > Bagarius yarrelli. Next base: position 3,448,046 of record VCAZ01000020.1, read on the forward strand.
AAAAAGTGACGTCGAATCCGAGTGTGTGAGTGTTTCAGCCTGCTTTCACTTTAGCTAAACTGCTAAGCAAGTCAGACTTTTTCTGTAGTAAAAATGTCGCTTTGCGCGTTTATGTACGTATTGTTTGAGATTTTGATACGTTAACCAACAAATGGCGCAATTCTGGCTTGTTAAATATTTTTGGTGGTATCTTTTCCTCCGGTCTCGTTAGCCAAACACTACCAGCTCCATCATAGTCCTCATCATCCTGCCGTTTCCCTCCAGTTGGTGTTTTTTCCTATATAAAAGAAATTGTAAAGAATTATCAAGTCGTAGTTAAGGCACAATTTGTAAAAGCTGGTGATTCATTGCTTCTCTTGTTTACTGTATGGTAGGAAAACTATTTTTGGATTTATTTTAGATCTTCCGATTAGCTCAGTTTCAGTCCATATCAATAGACCTTGAAGTAGTTTAGATCCTATTTGTTTCTGCTTTTTTAATATGTCTATTCATCTTTTTTCAAGTGTGTTTATACACACACACTTCCCATCACACACGTTCACATTATGTAATGCATCACAGGCTAGTGTGAAAAATGGGTTGATCCCTAGTCAGGATTTCTAGCTGATCCTAATATTAGTTTTCTATTTTGGGTTGATTTGTTCCTTCCTTCTTCCTTTTCTTCATCGTCTTCTTATTTATTTTATCAGTATTGTTATTCGTAATAGTAGTACTCTTATTGCATATTTTTGACAATGTTTAGATGTACAGTTTTATTCCTTTGTCAGGATTTTAAGCACAATCTTTGTTCATGTCATGACTAGTAAACACTGTAGTGTTGTGGAGGGAAAATATACCGAATATTATATTAAGTTTAGTATTGATCATGTCGGATTGTACAGTATGCTGATGGTTCTGGTTTTAAATCTCTTATAGGAGAGTGAAGATGGTGTAGGTGATGGTGAGTAGCTATCAGTTTTCCCTCCTTTTTTTTTTTTTTCTCCTTAGGCTTTTATATATAACTCTAATGATACTGGCTATCATTACATCTTTACCCTGTTTGTCAATGGAGAGTGAGCACAATAAGTAAACATACCTTTTTTGTGGTGAGTCATTTCTGACACAGTAGTGATGTCATGTTAAAAGGTGTGGTAATGGCATCGGAATACCATCTTATATGATATGAGATAAATAGTGTTTTGTCCTCTGATGAATGGGGTAGAGATGATTTGGCTGACGCCTAAGGATGTACTGCCCAGGCTGATATAATAACCTGGCAGCTGAGTGTGTGTATATATTATGGTGCATCTCAAAATCTGGAGCTGTATCTTTTTGTTCCTCTAGCTGTACTTTCTGACTATGACAGCGCTGATCCGGAGGAGAATGGCTCGCACTCGGAGGTAAGTCACCATGGCAACACAGACCCAGGGCTGGTGAGAAGATCTGTCACCATTGAGTAGCCCTGCACTGCATATCTGATGCTCTTGGCGCTCAGTTTTAATTTGATAAGCAGCTTTTTTGTATTAATGTTGTTAATTGAGCATGTCGAATGCCGAGACGGCCTTAAAACCACAGCTCGGAAAGTAAACATATTTAGACGAACAAATCAGAACACTAACGGGTTGCAGTCTTGTAAAATAAGGATTGCTGTCAAAAGTAATTTGAATTGAAATACTGTTTCTTTAAATCTTTATTTATTTATTTAGTTAAACACCCATAGTCGCTGCTGTTTTGGTATTGCTTCAATGTGGGTGTATTATGTGTGCTGCATTTTCTAGCTCTGTCTCCCACACCGGCCTTTGCTTTTCCTGAAAAATGGAGGTTAAATTACTTAAAGTGTAGTGCAGTGTTGTGGATTGTGTTGTCTGTCTGGAGATTATCAATATAGAGGTTTACAATAGTCTTGGACTCTGACTGATGTGGACATTGTTTGCTTAAAATATGTTTTTTCTCAAGAATTCTTTGCAATCCTGTACCAGTTTGAGCAGCAGCCCAGAAGTAGTATGTGACTGACGTCGACAAAGATTAAGTGGCTATCAGTTAAGCAAACCTCTAAAAATGATGTTAAAAGTATTTTTAAAAATGCGAACATTTTAAAAATGCGAACATTTTAATATCTGTCAGGAGAGGTTTTTAATATAACCCAGGATTATGCATTAGATTGTGTAATAGATAAAATTTAATATAGGCAACAATTGGAAAATTTTAAGTTGTTTTTTAAATGTAAGTATTTAATCTGTGATATGAAAAGGCCAATGTTTAGTGTTGATGTATTCTACCTGGATTTGTCTCAGGGAGGAGAAGAGGATGAGGAGGAAGAGGGTGAGCGCTTCACTGATAAAGACTCCGCACACCCAGCACCAAAGCAGAAAACAGAAGCAGAAGCAACTGACATTCCTGCTGAAGTTGTGGAAGAACAGGGAGGAGGGGGAGAAGAAGGAGGAGGAGGAGAAGAGGAGGAGGAGGAGGAGGATGATGATGATGATGCAGGGGAGGAAGAGAAAGAGAAGGGAGAAATAAAAGTGAAGAGTGATGGAAAGGGCAACTTGGCAGGAGAGAGGCAGAGTGGAGATGGTCAGGTATGGAATAAAATTAATAATTTAATTTGACCTTTAGGTGTTTGCATGAATCAGTTGATGCTTTATCCATGTCATACACTTGCCACTGGTATTATTTATTGTATCTTATTATGTGATCTTATATTTTTTTTGTAGATTTTTAGGATTTATTAGGGATTTGCCTATAATATTGTAAAACTACCCTTTGCAGGAAAGCACGGATGCTTCTGAGAATAAATCAGCTGGTAAAGCCGGTCAAAAGTTGGATGACGACGAGGACCGTAAGAATCCGGCATACATCCCCCGGAAAGGGCTATTTTTTGAGCATGATGTCAGAGGCCAGACTCAGGATGAAGAGCGGTAAAATACTGCAAAAAGAACAGCCATGTTTTCATTTTTGAATAGCCTATTGAATGTCTGTTTTTTTTCACTATTTAACAAAGTTCAGTTGCACTGATTTCTCTGTTACTTTTTGTTCCTACATTCTTCCTCCTTATTCCTTTTATTTGGTTCCCTGTTTCTCCATCACCAGGCCCAAGGGCAGACATAGAAAACTGTGGAAAGATGAGGGTCGCTGGGAGCACGATAAGTTTCGGGAGGAAGATCAGGCTCCCAAATCACGCGAGGAGCTGATTGCTGTTTACGGTTATGACATTCGCAATGGCAATGGTTCCAGTGACACTAGACAATTCAAGCCACGGAAGCCTAGGTAAAGAACTAAAAGACGAGATTGTTCTCTATATGTGGCCTGTTCTCTATATGTGGCACTTCTTATTCTGTTAAAAGCCTCTTCTAGTAGCGCCAAGCTATTTAATTAACCTGTAAAAGTGTTGCTTAGTTCTCTTGTTAGTGTCTATATATACACACACAGTGGGCCATTAGCTTGTTTCTGTTTTTTTCTTATGTAGGTATCCTGGCTCGTTAAACCAAGACTCCAAGCGTTACAGGGAGGGTGAGAAACCTCCTCGTTCCTCATGGCATGGTGTGGCTCCTGGTGCTCGTGGTTCCCCACCTGTGACGGTAACCTCCCAGTCAGGTGTTTCTGCTGCATCTCGCCCCCAGAATAGACCCCCCACCCAGGCTCCCCCACGCACCTTCCAGAGCAGCCGTCGACCTGAAATCAGAGGTCACACCAAGACCACCACACGCCTTCAGGCTGCTGAGACCGAGAGGGCACCCAGGCTCAGGGGCAGAGGTTCTCATGGACCCCCTTACCACAACCAGCGCAACCCACAGGAGGAAGAGGAGGAGGAAGGAGATATTCCAACTGTATCCACCACTTTCACTGCCCATTACTACAAATCTGAGCAGGAGACAACAACATTGCAACAAAAGGAGGAGTCTGGAACAATAGAGGAACAGCAAGCGAGCACACCTGGCACAGTCAGGGAGGTATCGCCACCTCCTGAGAGGCAGGTGGAGAAAAAATCCTATTCTCTTGCGCGCAGGAGCCGAGCCAGGACCTCAGACCTTAGCAAGCAAGTCTCATTGGAAGAGGCGGTGCTTACTCCACAGGTTCTGCCTACGGCTGCTAAGAATGAATCATGGCAAGGACGCGGTGAGACGGGCACACAGGGTGGCCTATCAAGACTCGATCAGGATCTGGCCCGACTCAGTCTGGCTGGGCAAAGTTGGACGCAAAGTCCGCCCTCATATCTTCAGCCTGAGATGAGGGGTATGCTCACTTGCTCCTCTTTGAATTTGCTCTGTTTTACCCTCATTGTTAAAATGGTAAGGCCCTGTCTGACTATCCGTTTGTGTCGCCAGGCATCCCCAGTTCTATACATATGGGTGGTGGACCTCATCAATATGGCAATATGGAGGACATGGTGAGTTTCAACAAAGTCCTAGAAATACTTATCTGCGACCCCATCTGTAATGAATGATATCCTATTACTGCAAATCAGCCAAGTGTTTTATTTACCGCTGTTGTACCTTCTTTGGTAGGGTGTTGGTAGTGGCCGGGCTAAGCGGTATTCGTCTCAGAGGCAGAGGCCTGTGCCTGAACCAGCGCCAATGCACATAGGGCTCATGGAGGGTCACTATTACGAACCAAGTATGTGTGCCTAAATATAAACTCTACTAAGGTCATTATAGATAAATCTTGTAAACGTCTTGAAAACATGCATACCTACCCATATATATTTATTTCTCCAGTCATTCACATGCTTGATTTTGCTATGCAGTTTCATTTCAGGGACCAATCTACCCACATGGCGACAATCCTGCTGCCATGCCACCGCAGGGGCTGCTGGTACAACCAGAGATGCACCTGCCCCACCCTACTCACCCTAGTAAGTCAACAGCAACCAACATGGGTGTTTTTATCTTTATCTCAACGTAGGTCTAAACCATGCCTTTAAAATTTTTTTCAATGAATTGTGAGGTGTATTTCAGACCTTTTCACTTAGTTAATTTTTTTTGTATGTCTTTTGTGTGCATTTAAAAAGCAGCAATAGAAAACCAATTGTTCATTTGCAGGTTTGCATCCACACCAGTCAGGAGGGCCGATTCCAAACCCTGCGCTTTATGCTCCTCCTCCACCTGTTTCTCTGTCTCCTGGACAGCCACCCCCACAGCAATTGCTGGCTCCACCCTTCTACCCTCCACCTGGAGTCATGACCTTTAGCAACACCAATTATCCTTACCCTGCTGGAGCTACACTACCCCCCATGTACCCCAATGCACAGGTGACTGGACTTTCGGTTTTGTGCGTTTTTGTTGTAATCGCTTGCCTTGATCAATTACAGGGCAGGGTGGCTCAAATGGTTAAGGTGCTGAGTTGTTAATCTGAAGACCAGAAACACCTGGGTTCAAGCCCCATCTCCGGCAAGTCAACCACTGTTGGGTTCTTGAGCAAGACCCTTAACTCTTCCTGCTCCAGGGGTGCTGTATCATAGCTGACCCTGCGCTCTGACCCCAACTTACTAAGATGGGATATGCCAAAAATGCGTTTCATTGGCTCTGTACATGTACCTTGCACAATGACATGAAGTTGAATATTATTATTATATTATATTATTTACACTGCACATATCCAGTGACCCAATTCCGAATTTTTCCTCTAATTTGGCACAGGTCGGATATGACTCATAAAGGTGTATGCAGGAAAAAAACCCACATAGATTCCGATATTTTCATATTGCATTTAGGCCTCGTTCGTAACCAACAGTGATTGTAATAACTTCTCACAACTGTTTAATTTTGTTTACTGTAACAAATGTTTGAGACCCAGATCAGAGGCAGAGGTAGTTTTAACAGTCCAAGTTTTTTTTCTGTACTGCA